>VZTJ01003414.1:1383967-1444522 GCA_013397795.1 Orthonyx spaldingii
GGGCGAGGCTGCCCCGAGCGCTTCTGATCTTCCCGCAGGGTCAAAGTCAGGAGGGGCGGGTTAAGGCCGGCGCCACCGAGCGCGGCTCCAGTTAACGGGAGGGGTTCTGAGCCGCTGGGGCGGTGGTTTTACGGCGCTAAGAGAAGGCACGGGTCCCCCCGGCCCCGCCGAGCCGCGCGGTTGATGCATGGCCGCATTATCTTTACAACAGACCCGCCAGGGTTTATGGCATGTGATTGTCAGTGCTCCCCTCCGGGTTCTCTGCCTCTTTTTGCAGCATCGTTACTAACTCATTGACTTACTGCTTGGGGCTCTGGGGCTGCAGGGCTTCCACACAATGTATCTCCTCTTTTTCCTGCTTTTTACATTTTTTATTTTTTGTAAGTTTTCCACTAACCTACACAATTCCAACTCAGGCGAGACGTAGCATTGCATAACTTCTAAAAAGCAGCTTCCTTTCTCTCCTTTTCGCCCCAGATCCAGAAATAAGTAAACATGAATGAGGTAGTGGAGACCCTGAGAAAGATAGAGGACAACTACAGGCTCTTCCAGCAGCAGCAGTTTTCGTTTGTCAGAGCACTGGAGCACAGCCGGGAGGAAGCCCATGACCTGATCAGACCTGTGTCCTCCATCGTGCAGGTACACAGCATTCAGCACAAAGTGAGAACAGGGACTACACGGGGCTCTCCTGCACCCGGGGCCAGCTCAGGGATGAAGAAATGTTTTTACCGAGGGAAGATGGACCAAAACTCCCCAGAAACGTTTGTGTGTAACTCAAGGTGTGGGGAGAGAAACACCTGTGTGAGGTGTTTCTGTTAGCACAGAAGGAATCTCATTGCTGAGCAGCACTTTCTGGTTTAGTTCCACGCTGCTGAGGCACAGCCAGAAGCACAGGGTACAAGAAAACAATCAAACCAAGCCCCCTTCCCCAGCCACACATGGAATCTGTAATCCTTCACTTGTAGGAACCAGCACGCCTGGCTCTTCCCCCTGGTATTGGTGCTGCTGTATCTTTCTATAGTGCTTATTAAAAATAATGGCTGTGTTACAGAGGGAGGATGATGGATTGAGGGCTGAAAGTCCCAAGTGGGCAAGGGGTTTTCTGGGCTGGTAAGTGAATTGTCTTGGAATTTTTATAACATGGTGTACTTAAAATAGAACTTAGACCACCTGGAGACTAGAGGGGGGGAAGAAAAATCTAAATGAAATCAGAATTGTGGATTTGAGACAGCAGATCTCAGGCACAAAACTCAGATGGATGCCAAAGGCAGAGTGAAAGCCAGGCTGCTGTCAGGATTAGGACACAGAACGAGCTGGTTGTCTTTTCCAAGGTCTGCCTCTGTCTAATATAAGGGCTTTGCTCATTGCATTGAAGAGGATTGTGACAGACATTGCACTGAGCCATTTTTTTTCCCAAAAAGAGGCACTGAGATGTTGTGTAACTTTATGCTGGTTTTAGAAGCACTGATATTCCAGTGGTGCCTCTTGGCAGAGGTGGAAGGGCTGCTTGTGGTGAAACCTGGTGGGTGGTGACCCCAGAATGCCCTGGATCCACGGCACCCTCTGTGACACAACACGAGAAGTCAGTGGTGGCAAACTGCAGTCCTGAGGGGGAGGGTGGGAAAGGGAAAAGAGCAAATTACTGAGAAGGACACACTGGTGAGGCACTGAGCAGACACTAAACCCCTACCCAAGAAACTTCACTGGTGACAAAAGCAGGCACCCATTTTAGTTCACTGCCATTCTCCCTATTTTTAATTTGCCATGGGAGGGCACAAGAATAAAAGCAGCAAACACAGAAATGTCTGTGGTCTCAGCCTACAGCTGACTTGACTGCCAGCTCTCTTTGCATGGAAATATAGACACTACAGAAAAAAATGATACTGAACTGGAACATGGCTAAATTTCCAGCCCCCAGCAGCGTTATGTGGCAGCATTTTTAGCATGGAGTGATGACATTTCTCAGGGAGGAGAGGAGAGCATAGCAAGGTGGAAAGGTGGGAGTGCACAGCACAGTCAGGCAATGGCAACAGCTCTTTAAAGATTTCTACATGGAGGAGGGTGTAAAGTCTGGCTTGTGCAGAGCTGGACAGCCCTTGCAAGTTGTTCCTGTAGTCCTGGTCCCTGTCCTGGTCACTCAGGTGCATTAACTCTCTGTTTTTGATGTGGACAACAACAAGGCCTGTATCCCACTGGTGAACATCCAGGCTAAATTGATACTCTCCTTAGGACTATTTCTGCTCACAGCAGCAATAAAAAATCCTGCCACTCACAAGGACACAGCACTCAGCAAACAGTGTGGAAGGAGGAATCTGTAGTGGAAATGGACCCTTAGGGGCCATTCTTCATTTTTCTTACAAACCTGCTGAGAATTTGGCCAAGCACATTCCATGGCTTTTCTGTATGCAGAGACTGTATCCACGTTGGAACAGCTACTTCCCTCTTGTCTTGGAATCTTTCAGAAAGCACTGGAGGTGTTGGAGCCCAGCTCTGGCTGCCAACCAGCCACTCAGAATTTCATATTCTGAAGAGCCTGTAATTTCTTTGGAGAAGATACTTCATCCCTTGGCATAACATCTCATGCAATGCCATCACTCTGAGCAACACAACTGCTCAGGGCAAGCAGGGAATAGCATTGCTCTGACAGGTTAGCCAGAGCCATTTAGGTTAAATGGGTTGAGTTTGCAGTCACGTGCCAAATAAAGAGCCAGAAAGGATGCACGATGCAAACACATCACTCCAAACCGTTCCCAGTGTGGTGGCTGCCCTCACTTCCCACCCTGCCCTGCCCAGACAGCCGTGGCAGGGGCAGAGGGAGCAGGCAGAAGCCCTACACTCACTCAGCCTGTCCCTGCAGTGCTGCCAGCACAGCTGGGTTTGGCTGGGCACTCCTACACCTCTAAGGGTGAGGAAGGCTCAGTGTGCTGATGAACAGATCCCTCACTCCAGCCTTCCCCAGCCGTGAGGAATGACAAGCAAACACCCCACAGTGCTCACACCCGAGAGGCACAAGAGAAAGCAGCTTCTCCTCACTAACCCGAGCAGCTTTGCAGCATCAGTTCAGTGCAGTTTAACATCAGTGAGCCCTGGTTTTGCCCCTGTGCAGGTGCAGTGCT
This sequence comes from Orthonyx spaldingii, assembly GCA_013397795.1. Classification (NCBI taxonomy): domain Eukaryota; kingdom Metazoa; phylum Chordata; class Aves; order Passeriformes; family Orthonychidae; genus Orthonyx; species Orthonyx spaldingii. The sequence goes on from VZTJ01003414.1 coordinate 1,387,084, forward strand.
ACAAGGACCACCACTGCTACAATGCCACAGACAGGCGCATCCTCAACATGTTCATCTCCATCTGCAACGACCTCCGCAACCTCTGCCAGAGGCTGGAAACGGTGCACCCTGGGGACAGCGTGACCAAGGGCCTTTTGGAGAAGTGCAAAGTGCTCCTTAACGACAGCAACGACCTCACTGCCATCCGAGCCACGTAGGTGCCTGCTCAGCTCAGCTCCTGGCACTCGACTGTCGGTGCTGGGGGTCTGGCACTGCACATTCCCACCTGGCTTCTCCACCAGTTCTGGCACAGCACCTTCCTGGCTTTGGTGAGGGTACAGGGTGCTCCCCAGGTTACTGTTCCAGCTGTAGGGAGAACACTGCCCGTGTCTATTCACAGAAGGGGCTCTGGTTTGTTTGTCCATCCTCTTTGCTGGTGCCTGGCAGGGCAGTTGAGTGCCCCGAGGCCTGTGCAGTGCTCAGGCAGGTTACCTGCTCCTGCCTCCTGCTCCTCCTGTGCACAGAGCTGATTTCTGCAGGGCAACTGTCTGTATGTCCTCTCCAAGACTTGCAGATCTACGCCAGGGTGGTTTTTGGCAGGACTCATTTATCCACATACCATCCTGCCCATGCCTTTCTGCTTTTGGGAAATGGCTGGCTGAGGGGTCTGAGGGTGGCTCCCAGGGTTGCACTGCTGGGACTGCCCTGCCAATTGTTTCCCTCTGTCCCACAGCTACCCCCACGGTGTTGTGAATTACCTGAGCTTGGAGGAAGCAAGGAATCGCTATGGAGGGGTGGTGAGCCTCATCCCCATTGTTATAGACAGCATGAGGGAGTGGATAACCTACACCAAGAGGCACCTGCTGTATACTGTGAGTCGTGGACGTGCCACGTCCAAGAAGGAGACACCCATTTCCCAAACACCATCTGCTGTGCACTGTGCAGCTCGGACTGCCATTGGTAACAAACAAAATGTACCATTGCAGGAAAAAGATTTCCAGAAATACCTGGCTGAAAATCAACGTCCACAACAAAAAGCTCCCTGGAGGCCACCAGGCAAACACCCCTTCTAAAGGATCACAGCTCCTGCATCTTCTGCTCACCACCTTTAGCCACCTGGCTGATTAAAGACAGTGAAATGAATGCTAGAGATTCGTCCTGAGTCCACTTTCTGAGGAATTGCCCTGCAGCCAGCCTGGGACAGATGCATTCACTCTCCCTTGCTGATATTTCCACTCTCCTCCTCGTATCTCGACAGAAGTAGCTGTAGCTACAGCTGGTCCCAGGGACCAGCACTGCAGTGGGAGCAGGGAACAGTCAGGAGTCATCAGGTTCTAATCTCTCAGACATGAATCTTGGACAAGCTCCTTGAAATAGGATTTTCCATTTTCTCAGCCTCCTTTCTGAGGAACACCCCCTCCCTCGCCGCAGCGAGCGGGGTGAAGAACCTGCCTGTCTGAAGGATGTGATGCAGAGCAGCACAGGCCTGGCATTATGGATTCAGACACATCTCTGAGATTTAGACTTGTCTCTAAAATTCCCTCACCCCCATAGAAATTGTTTGCTTGTCTGGACCACAGAATCCCTGTTTACAGGACACTAAGGAAGTGTCCCATACATGCCACTGGCTACAGAGGCTAGTGTGCTTCAGCTGTGCTCTGCTGCAGCCTCCTGCAGCTCCTCACACCACAGTTCTTCCCTGACACCTCTTTGACTCCTGTGCTGCCAGAGCTGGAGATGTAGAGGAGAGCAGAGTTCATTTTGCCCTTAGTTTGTGTGTTCTGACAATAGCCAAACGTGGACAAAACACCCCAGTGCTCCTCAGACCTCCAGAAAATAAAAGCCACTTCCAGTCCATGTGATTCATGGGAATGTGGTGGGAGCATCATGTTCACATGGTTCTTGTTCAAATGGCAAATCAAACTGTCTGTGCTTTCCCTGTTTCAAGGCAAGGCTAGCATGAAGTTAGGCCAGGTGTCCCACCTAAGGGGCGGGCCCAGGATGGCTCTGGGGCTTAAAATATGGAGCATGGGGTCAGCACGTGGTCAGACCCTAGAGCTCTTCCTAAACAGCAGTGTCCTCCCTGTGCCTGACTGCTCTCTTCCGCTCCCACAGGCAAATTACCTCCTGCTCTTTGCTTCCTGCTGGAAGACACTCCTGAATAAACAAATTCCCCTTGCATACCTCACTCAGATTGCTAATACTGTGAGAAAGCTTTTGCCTTAAAATCACCGGGTTTTGGCAACAAGCAGCTAAAATTAGAAGGGAGAATTAATACAGAGGAGGGGGCATAGGAAGGAATGACAGCTCAGGTGAAATGGAAAGTATTTTTAGGAACATTTTTATTCCTCACGTAACCCCATGTTGTTTTGCACCTTTTTCCTTTTCCCCTATCCACTTGTACTGCAATGCACCCACCCAGTCTGGAGAAGAGCCCTATTTTGAGGGAGATTTGATCCAACTGAACTGAACTGAAAATGGTGACAGAGGGTCACAAAGCGACTCCCAGGCACTACTGGGGCCACAGCCAGTGGAATGTCACCGTCACCCTCTCTGGCTTCACTTGAGATCCCTGGTGCAGAGGCAGCTTCAGGCTGAAGAATCCAAGCTGTGGCAGCTGCCCCGTTGTGTTCTGTGGTGCAGACAAGTGTCCAGTGACAGTTGCTGTCTTGGAAAGCTTTTCAGGACAAGCTGCGACGACTGAACGATGACAAGTGTTGGGGACACAAGAGATGCTATCCCCAGATCTTGTTTCCAACCTTCTTGGCCCTGTCCCATAGTTTAAATTTGAACACACAGGCTGTGACGAGACCAAAATTATCCTCCAGTTTGCAGCTCACTTTCAGCTTCCAGGGATGAGCACAGACAAACAACACTGTTTGTCAGAACAGTCCTACCAAACCCAGTCCACAACTGCTGCTCAAAACCCCAGTGCAGTTGTCATTTTGCACTTGACCAAGGTGATACACACAAAAAACAGTTCCCAAATCTTAATAAGAAGATCCACACACACAAGAAACAGTTCCTGAATCTTAATAATAATTTCTAGCCTAGCCCTATCCTTTCAGTCAGTGTCATGCAGCCAAAATTTTTAAGACCCAAGCAGAAAAATGAGTGCATAAAACTTGCAGTTTGAGGTTTGATAATGACAAGACCAGAATCTGTTGGAAGACTGCAAAGTTAAGTCTCACAAAAACATCCAGACAAATTACTTAATTTCCATACAAGTTCTCCTCTTCCAGAGTGGATGGACACTTCAAAAGACAAAAAGATACAGCAAGAATTGTTTTCCTCTACTACAAATCAAGCTGTTTGAAGAATTTACATAAACAGGATGTAAATGCCAAACACAAAAGTGCAATAAAGTTTTACTTTAGCCTCGGTGAGCATAAAATTGCAAGATGCACACTGAGAAACCAGGCAGGGCACCAGACTGACTTTCCTACAGATCTGTCAGTTAGTCCAGGAAATAAATGCTGCTTTCTTGTTCAAAGGCTGAAATAGAGATATGGGCTGGTAAGAGATGATCTCAACAGAATCCTGGCATCTGTATGAATTATCTCTGTGCTCCCCTTGATTCAGCTAAGGGTCAAACCAGGCTTTTGTCAACCTGAGCAACCTGCTCTAGTTGAAGATGTCCCCATTCACTGCAGAGGGTTGGACTGGATGAGCTTTAAATGTCCCTTCCAACCCCAACAATTCTGTGATAAACCATTCTGCGATGAACCATTCTGCGATGAACCATTCTGGGTGTTCAATAGGTGGTTCCAGCCTCTCCCACGCCGAGAGGATGGGGCATAGCTCAGACCCCGAGAAGTTAAGATGAAGAGTCAGGAATGGTGGTGGGCTCTGGAGGGAACCAGAAGGGACGATTCAAGGGAGAGAGGAAACGCAGCATCCCGAAGATGCCGCTGGAGCCGCTGCGGAGCGAAGGGTGGGCTTGGCAGGGCCTCTAGCGGCAGCCTGGCATCAGTGTCCGAACCTCTCAGCAGCAACTTCTCAACAGCTCCAACAACCCCGCTGTCCCCCAGTCCTGAATCCACAGGGCCTTTTAGCACCGGTTACAGGTACCCAACCCCTGGGATCCAGCCCAGGGCGCTGCGGGATCGCCGCTCCCGCTCCTGTCCCCAGAGCTGGAATTTCAGGAGAGCCATCGGCTGTTCCCTGTCACCACCACCCCGTTCCCTCAGCTCCCCACATCATAAACACCCCGAGCCAGCACAGCTGTTTTCCTGGGAGTTCTGAATTCCCTTGGTGGCGGTGCAGCACCAGTTTGAGCTTTCAGTCAGCTGAGCACCGAGCACAGCGAGCAGAGAAACCAGGAGAGGCTTCAGAGAAACCAGGAATAAATAGCATCTGGCAGACAGGGAAGATCAGCCAGTCCAAAACTGGAGTGAAAAGGCCTTAAAGAAAAAAGGTTCAGCCAAGTAAAGCCCACAGAGACCAACATCATGACAACCATAAGTAAATTATTTGGAATAGTTTTGTCTGGAAAGCAAGAGAACACAAACCCTCTTCCTTTGCAGAGCTCCTGAGTATGAACGGATGAAGCAACTCAGCTCCTGTGATTTCCTATTTTGTAACCACTTTCAAAATCCACCATTGTGCCAGCAGCTAAGTAGTTTCAACAAATCAAGATCAATCAGCAAAGGTATTTTAATTTCCTGAATTTGAAGTATTTCCTTCCCTAATGTCTCCCGTGTGTTTATTAGCTATGTTATGAACTACCAAATGTACTACTTGGCATTAGTGAGCAAGGAAGGCACTTCATTTTTTCTCTTTCTGTATCCAAGTAACACACTTCTGTGGGTAATTTTTATCTAATTATTTTTTAACACTGGCAAGTGCAGCTTTGCAATGCCAAGCTTAAGGGATGCCTTATTTTAAACTCATTCTGTGTAAGAGCGAGTTAAATTCACTTCATGCTTTGTTTTCATTTTACTACCCCACGCTGTAGAACTGATCCCATTGCAGGGGCCCCAACTTTCTGTGTCACTGAACTCCAAGATGATATTTATAGTAATTTCTATATAAAATTCTCAGTAAACATCATTCCTTGGCCAAAGCATGTTCCCAATGTGTCACTTGCACAACTTAGACCCTTGCATGTGTTGCTCATATTTAAGAATTATACTGAGTCCTTAACTGGAATGCTGAGGCTCCTGTTTTGAGCAATCCTTCAAATATTCATTTATTTCAAGAAGAAAAAAAAAACCAACCCACAAAACAATGAAAGACCAGAACTAGTGAGAAAGTGCTAGTCTGGGAATAAAAGCAAAACAAGAGAACAACCTCAACCCACCAGGTTAAGCTTAGAACAAAGTGGCCCCAAAATTCCTCGTCTGAGGAAAAGTCCTCGTGTGTGCGCTGTGGATCTCGAGCATGGAATGGAAGGGAAAAGCACAGACAGAGCCAGCTCCTGACAGCAGCCCCAGCTTTGCAAACAAGGCTCTGACATTTCCAGCTATTAATTTCTCTAATCACTGGGCAGCCCTGGCCTGCAGGAGCAAGGCCATGCAGAAGCTCACCCGCAGATTCGCAGCACTGACCTGTTTGCAGTTCATTTATGGATTACACTGGCACGTTGCTGGTGAGTTTGTTTGTCACAGAAGAAAAAAGGCTTTGGCTCCATGTAGAAAAATGAGCTTCTAATGCTGGATCCTGGGCAAAGGGGCAGCAGCACTGACCTGCTCTGGACTGTTCCCCCTGGAAGATGTCTGGACACTGAACTCCTTTCTGTGTGTTTTGGTCCCAAAGAAGTTGGCTGGCAGGGAATTTAACACAGGGTAGTGCAAAACAATACATTTTATTTGTTCACAGTTAAACACAAGCAACTGCCTTGACATTTTAGAACATTCTAATAAGGACAGCAAAACCTCCTTTTGGTTTAAGTTCTCTTTAGCTTACGATTGTACCATTTCCTTGTATTTCATATTTATGGCATTTAATGTGGATTGTTTAACATGCTTACAAAGAGCGAGGCAGGGAACAGATTAACTTGACAAAGACAGCAATTTTAGATTTAACTAAAAGCAGTCAGTTAAAAAAATCTGTTTCCACTTCACTGATGGGACCCCTTCAAACAAACTGCAAGTTAACTACATACAGCAGATCCATGATTTTTAGACTTACGAAAGAAAATTGCAAAATTTGTTCCTCCATAATCTTTGTGGTCCATAAACAAACCTAAAGTGGTTTCCATTACTATCCCGGTGCTAAAATCCTGTTTAAAAGAAGAAAAAAGCCACCTTATCAAGGAGCTTGCGTTGCTGCCAGGGCATTGTTGTGACCGACACAAAAGCCACCTCCCCTGGGAACGCCAGATCCGGGCGGGGCAGAGCGGGATGGGAACGAGCTCCTCCAACACTCCCGGCTGAGCCGGCCTGGGAGGCCCTTCCTGTGCAGACCGTTCATTCCCGGGGCTGGGATCCAGTGGGGAAGGGGCAGGAAACCTCCAAATCTTACCGAAACACGCGCTACCACGTTTGCTACCACTACGTCTGAGAAAGCCTAAAGACGCCGACAAAACCAGGCTGTCACTTACAACCAACTCTCTACTCTCTACTCCATGCAGAGTCAGCTTTGACACAACCACTGAAGTTCACCTCTACTCTCAGAGCTCGGACTGACCAACCAAAAGGACACGGAGAATAATTTAAGACAGGCAGAAATGTATTCAGACCTTGGAGTTACGGAGGAGGTGGAAGTGGGAGGACGAGTCCTGTCAGGAGCGAGTGAGCTGAGCATCAGCTGCTCTGACAGTCCCGTTCCCACCCGGGCTAAGAAGGGATTTGAACTACAAATGCAAGTGTGCTTGGACTTGATTTCTACATGAGGTGGTTCTTAAACAGCAGCTGCCACCCACAGAAGGTTTAGGAGAAGAGGCCACGTGTGATGCAGGGGAACTGTGAAGCCTGAACCGTGTGAGGACACCTGGACCCAGCCACGTGGGACATTTAAAACAAGCACTGCCTTCCTAACAGCAGGCCCTGTTCTGTCACGAAGGAGATTGAGTCTGACCACTGACAAGCCCTGATCCAACAATCCTCCTTCACAGAAGGCTCATCATTGACTTAAAACATGATTAACACCGAAAGGCTTCACGCCAGGATTCTGATTTCAGTTTGAGCAGGATTCCTCCTCAGCCTTGTCATCTAACAAAGTAGGCTGAGGGTGAAGGGGAGACCTAGAGCCAAACTGACATTGCTGAACTGAAAAATGTGCTGCTATCTGAGTAGGAGAGCACTCAAAGGAAACCATGTTCTCCAAGTCAAGCCTGAAACGGTATTCCCAGGAAGCATGAAGCCAATTTCTTGGACTCAAACACAGTGGTCTTGCTCAGACCAGGAACAAAGCGCAGAACTATGAAGGAGAGTGAGGCAGCACATTTCCCTGATTAGAGAAGCAAATCCTCCTCTGCAGATCTTCATAAGCTTGGAATTCTGCCTCCATGTTCTGCATCCTCTCCCTACTTGAGTAAAGCTTCCTCTTCCCTCTTCTCCCACCCCAACTGCGTCCCCATATGAACCAGTGTGAGGTCAACCACAGTCTGTCAGGCAAACACTTCAAACACCAACAAGGTCTGAAGGTGGTGTTTTAACAAGTCTTCAGCATTTACGGTCTCTTCTGCATTACAAGCTCCAGTTCCTTTTTGTCTGTTCAAATGTAACTTTGCAGGAAATGTTAAGGACAATATAAACAATGATCATGAATTAGGGTGAATGAATCATTTTGCAGAGGTTACAATGTTCTTTAAACATTTGGGTATTCAATCAGACTCCAACTTAATGAAGGCTGGGCTCTGAGGGATGTGGGACAGTGGACAGGCAAAAATAGAGAATGTACTGGAAATCCTGGTGCTGCTTCTCTCCAGGATGAAAGGAACCAAAGTCACCTGGACAGGCAGCACACCCAACTGCTCTAAACGGGAAGCTTGCAAGGAAATACAAAGCATTCAGAGTAAACTCACAAATGTTAATTTGGCCTCATATTGCACTCAAGTTCATAAACGCAGCCACTCAACTGGGGACAGGGAGAAAGGGAAAAAAAATACTTGCAAATGCTAGCAGTTGTCCCTTCAAATTAGTACACGCTGCTAAGGATTGAATTTGAGAAAGAAGCAAGAGTTAGGCTGGGCATTTTCAATTCCAGACCCAAAAATCCACTTTGCATTCATTCAGCAGCCTCCTTCCGTTCCTGGCCATCGATCCTGCTCCGCTGCATGAGCCACTGCTCAGACCAAAGAAACATAAAAGCTTTTAGTTAAACTTGCACTCACGCCTCCTGTTCTATGCCAAGAATATGAAAATAACACTGATTGACTATCTTCCTCTTTAACTGTGGTCATGATGAGTTTCATTGTAGTCCATGATATGAAGCTGTCCAACACTGCTTTCCTGGAGCTTAGGCGAGAGGCTATCGGGGCTCGGAGGGGCCTTTGACTCCATGCTTGGATCTTTACCCAGTTCAGTCTTTAGGGCATCAGACAGCCTGTTGATGGTCACCCCCTCCTCATCACACTGGCTCTCGCTCTTGTTGCGAAATAACTCTCGTGCCTTCATTCCAAGGAAGCTCTTGGAGCTGGGGAGTGAACCTACAGTCAGTGGGACAGTAGTCGAGGGCTCCAGCAACACGGACGTCTCCCAGCGACTGCTCAATCTCTGGTTCTGGGGTTTTTCTGGGGTGGAGAGCTCGCTGCTGCTGCCCCCCTTACTGCTACTGCTGCCTCGAGTGCTGGGAGCTTTGGTCTCTCCGTTTCTACCCACGGTTTCTTCACTGTGTCCTGCTGTATCTTCATTACCACAATCCAGCCTGCTTGGGGAAGAGAGAGGACACAGTGTCAGGGAAATCACAGCAAGTAAACAGTGGCGAGGGAAATGCTGGCCAGAGCAGATTAGTTTGATTACTTTCCATTTCTGCCTCTGGGTGTGTACTTTAACAGGTTTTCTTTCATAGTTCTGTGGCAAAGCAGGAGTGACAGGGGGTAACCAGATGTGTCACACAATCAGCTTTGCAACACCCACTGTTTCTAAGTTCAAAACTGACAATAATCCCACATGGGTCCTGCAGATTTCACACCACCACCCTCACCTTTCTTCTGCTGCTTCAGCTGCTTCTGTTTTATCATCTTCAAGTTTTTTCAGTAGGCTGCCCTTCTCCAGCCGCCCAAACAGATCCAAGATCTCCAGCTCAAATGCCTGGGTGATTCTTTTCTGGGCCTTGTACCTGCTTTCTACTGCCTGAAGCTGACCCCTGAGCAAAGAGAGAAACCAGAATGTCCCAAATCTCCAGATTCTGCCTCAGCCGTGACAGTGCAGCTGTCAAAGCACAGCTAAAATGTTATATAAGAAGTCCCTACCTTGCTTGGATTTTAACATCTTCCAGGTATTTCTTTTGCTCCAGGAAGAGGTGGTCCTTTTTAGCAAGCTGAGATTCCAGTTCAGCTATCCTCTTCTGGGAAGCATCAAGCCTTTGGCTTTGCTGCTGAACACACAACTTTGCTTTCTCCAGTTCTTTCCGAAAAGCAGCGTGCAACATTTCAACCTCCTCGAAGCAAACAACACAATGGTAAAGCATAATTTGATCCTGTGTTATTTTTATTGGTGTTCAGACATGTTTCTGATGTTATAAATAGGCACATTTTAAAGCAAGCTAGAATAAAAGCAGCATTTCTAAAAACAGATATAGAAAACGAGCCCTGCTGAGGATGTACACCATTAAAATAACTACACATCACTGGAATTTATTAGCACATTAATGTTCCTTATGAAAACCTCTTTTCATCAAAGCACTCTTGCTAGTTCTGCACTGGATTAGAGTAGACAAACTCCATTTTAAATCCATTTTTCCAACATGACCTTCATTAAATACCAGTAAAAGACTTTTTCTCAGCATACTATTCACCTTCTTTAATTACGTGCTGTCACGCAGGAACAGTTAAATTGTTGTGTAATTTACTTGCTTCTAATTAGAAAAAGGTTTCTTTGAAGTCAGGAAGTAAAACCATACGAACCACAGCAGTTTTAGTGAAGTTACTGGTAACTTTTAACAGGAAAATGACTGAGTGGGAAGGCTGAGATGCTCATTTTAAAGTAACACCTCACGAAAACCCGTAAAATCCTTGTTAAGATCTTTCCACAAATTCTGGCACTACTACCCTGCATTATTTTACCAACAATCTGCTGTCAGTTACATTTGAGCACAGTAAAGTCTTGGCCTTTGGAAAAGAAATGGCTGGGAATTTACATCAGGTGGCTAAAACTGACTCCAGGTGTAACCCAACAACCCCTTCTTAGCTTTCTGAAGTGGCACTGAAATATTCCTCAAACCTACAGGGCACAAAATACCTGAGCAGAAGATCAAATATAAAATCAAATCCCTGAAAATCAATTTCAGAATAAAGAATCTCTTAAGTTACAAGGCCTTTCCTTCTGAACTCAGGGCTGGGAACTGCTGGGTGATGACCTCAAGGGGAGTCTCCCCACAAGTCCTCTGCACTGGTACCTTTGCAGTGTCTGTGTGCTTGTGCTGCAGCTGCTCCAGGTACAGCTCGTTGACCTCCCCAAGAACCAGCAGCTGCCTGTTCAAGAACTCCATCTGCTGCTGCACGGATTCACTGTTGGAAAGCTGGGAAGGGAAATGGAACAGAATCCAACATGGGATGGACAGTTCAGCAGGAGAGTCACAGCTGACAGGCTGTGTGTTCACAGGGCATTTTATAAAGAAGGGAGACAAAGACTACAATCCAATGCATCATAGGTAGTTAAGTGTTAAATAAATTGTTTTCATAAAGAACTTTTCATTTTCATTCAACTTCTGACATAAACAATGTCTCTCAGACATCAAGATTTAGCAGATAATACAAATTCACTAATACAAATTCATAATGCTCAATCTGCAAATTCCTGCAGTGGAAAAAGTCAAAATAAGAAGTTTCACAAGCCCTTTAAGTGAGTTAAGAGTTTTTTCACCAAAGTACATTTTTCTGTGATGTTTTTGTCCAATCAATATCAGACTCTGGAGCTCAGCACAGGCTTCTTTCAGAACAAGAAAGAGAAAGCACCTGATGAAAATTATCAGACAGAAAATAATCAGAAAAACACAAAGGGACCATGAGAACACTGACTTTCCTTACCTTTTGAGAAACTTGGCTGAGCAGCAATTCAGTGTGACACACCTTGTTGTTGGCCTTCTTCAACTCTAACCTCAGATCTGCTATCATGTTCCTGCAGTCTTCCAGCTTGGTCTGTTCAAGTGACAAAAAAATTACTCAGGGTTCTGAAACTTCACTAAGGACAGCAAGAGCACAGGGCTGGGAGGCTGTAAAACCCCCAGCATTGGTAATTAAGTTATACTGAACCCTCAAACCAGCTAATAACCTGCATTTTCCTATTTCCAAGCTGAAGACAGAACTATAAGAGGACAACACTGAGTTAAGCACTTCCAATTATGCACTGCCTTATTCTGAATCGGGACAGTATCTCTAATAAAAATGTGCAGCTTTCTCTCAGGTATTTCATGCCTTGTTATTAAGAAGGTTATTTTTAAAACCTGTAAGTAGACAACAAATTTGTTGATGCCTCATACCTGCAATTCCTGGCTCTGGTTGTAGAATTCCTCGCGGTCGTGCTGCAGCTGTCGGATCTGGCTGTGAAGCTGAGCCACAATATTATCATGTTCCTCCTGAAACTGGTGGTACCTTGCCTGTTCTTTCTGCAGACTCAGTTTCAAGGCCTGGATCTCCTTTTCCTGCAGTTTCAGCTGATCTTTCTGTTAAGAATCCCACATGAGGCATCAGACAAGACACCTGCTTATCAGTCAGGACATTATCCTCAGCCAAGCACAGCTGTCATTACCAGCATGCAGCCAAACACTTTTCCACACATACAACATTTTATACAGAGATGTTCTCAAGGTTTTGGGGTTTGGCTTGGTTTTTGCTGAAAAGAAGATGAAATGGTGATAGGAGTGGACAGGCTGAAAACACAGCCACATTCAAAGGCACAATGAGCAACAGCCTGTTTTTCCACTGCCTCTCATGTCTTCAACAGGGATTGGGCCTCACAGCTGAAGCAACAATTCATCTTCCAAAACCTACTTGGAGGCATATTTTTGGCTCTTGCAGTAAATTACCAGAAGGTGAAACTGTTCATGGAATTAGCTATAATATGAAAATACAGAATGAAACACACCTAAATCTGCACTGAGACATCCTTCAGTGCACTTATAACTTCAAATTCTGTCACAGTGAACATCTCTGGTAAACAACACTTGAGTTTTCAAAGCTTTTGCTGTTACTCCTCAAGTGAGGAGCAAAAGGACAATACTCCATCAAACATGCAATGAGGTGTTCAGCCAGGCATTGAACAACCCTCCATTAACAGGGAAGCCTTTACCATTATCCAAAGGCAAGTGCTGGCAGGGGTCAAGCATGAAGGATTCAGCTGCCTGCAGCCAACTAGAAACTACTGACATTAATAATGACAGAGCACAGAACTCGTGCTCGAGTCACTCCACAAACACTGACTTCAATAAGGTGACAAATGAGGCTTCTTTGTTAATTGAGTGGTACAGAAAGACACCAATTAGCACTTGTAGCAGCACCAGTGTGTCCCAGCCACTGGTGGGGCTGCACCCCTGCTCACCATGGCAGCGTTGTGCTCCTCCAGGGCCGTGGCTTTGATGACTTTGCGCAGGAGCCGGCGGTTGCGCAGCGCGTGCTGCTGCCTCTTGAAGCGCTCGTACAGCAGCTGGTTGTGCAGCAGGAGCAGTTGGTTCCTCAGGGTGTGAATCTCATCCGAGGGGGGAGAACCTGGAGTGGGAGACAGAAGAGGAGACTGAGCTGAACTCTCTGCTTTATTTGATCTCCAACACTAAATCGTAAACATTTTTCCCAAAGTAAAGGATATATGCCTCAAATGGATTGCTCCTTTGATTGAGGAAAGAAAAGCTAAGCCACCATCACCACAGCAGCCTCAGAGAACAAAAGTAAGACACAGACACATAAATAAGCAAGACAAACAATCAGATTTAGATTCAACCACCAGTGAGAAGGTGGAAGGATCTGTCAGATGACCAGCAGCATTCTGAAACTTAGCAAGTCTGAAATGGTCAAAAGCAGAAGTGTCTACAATTCTGTACTTTTCAAAGATGAAAAAAGCAGCTCATCTCCCTGGAACACAGCTATCTGCTAAGCAGATAAACCATGACTTAGTGGAGGGCATCATCTTTCTGCAGCATTAGTTAGAAACCCACAAGCAAAAAGTATGCAGGTCATTGTTTAAGCAAGTCTAACAATAGAGGAACAGATTGCCAAAACGCATGAGAAATTTCCTCACCTCCAAAGTGAGTCCAGTCAGCAGATTTGCTTGGCAGAGACAATCTGAAAAATGAAAATGCAGCATTAACAGGTAGGTTTAAGTATAAAAATGGAATGTTCACCTCAGAAGAGCTTATAGCCTAGTAAAAGTAAAATTAAGGTCAGTTGGCATAAAAAGATTAAGGAGGAACTGTGCAGCTGCTTTTCTGGCATGACCTAAAATTAAGCCAGCACCAAAAGGAGTAACAAGAAAGTCTGCAAAGAAAGATTTTCAGTCACCTACTTGTTCAGCTCCTTAGTGTGTGCATCTGCTCCTTGCTGAATCAGCCTGTCCAGCACCTCCACGGGAGAAGTCGAGGACATGCAGTCTTCATCCTGGGTTCCCTTGGCCTTCTTTAGCAGCTCCTCAGTCTTCTTGCCAACAAAGAGGTAGGCAGTCTTTGGTAATGCAACCTCAAAGAGGTGCTCATAGAGGGGAGGCTGCCCACTCCCAAACACCACTCTCCTTTGTGCTGGTACTTTGCAAGGGCTGGGAGTGAGAATGCTCGGCTCCCCAGAGGTTCCTTCCCTGTTCCCAGCAGGGCTTTCCCCAGGGCCTCCACAGGGCTTGTCTATGGGAGTAAACGTTTGTTTGGGTGTTTCCCGTGCACCCTCAGGCCCAGGCTTGTCCAGAGATGTTAAAGGCTCAGAGGTCTGACTGTGTCCCTGAACACTGGAGGCTGCTGAGTGGGTCTTCTTCTGAGAGCCTGACAGACTTTCGTTTGTGCGGTAAAACGGGGAGTCAAATCCTCCTCTAGGCACCATGTGTTCAGCATCGGTCGTGATCTCGGAGATCTCTTTAGATATTGCATCTGAGAAAAGCAGGGAGCATCGTGATCTATGTGGTATTTCAACAGGACAAGCATTACCCCAGCTAAGATGTAGGTAAGGAGGACAGACATTACCTTCCTCTCGGTCCTTCTCAGCGCTATCTTCAAACGACAACCCACCTAAAAACTCTGCAAGATCACTTAAGGTTACTGAACTTTTACTACTGGGTATGTCTGAAAAAAACCAGAAAACATAAAGTTAGTTGTACAGGTGCTGTTTTCTCCAGCCTTAGCACAGCATAAAACACAAGTCTTTTACTGCTGCAAGGTTCTTAGAATATAAGCCTGTCCCTCCTTCAGATGCTTCCTCTGAGGAGGAAGTTATCTGACTCCTGTTCCATTCCATGTGGAAAACAGTTCAGAGATCAGTCACAGGTCAGTCCTGATCCCAAAATGTAATTTTGTAAACTTAACATTTGCTATCGCACAACCTCTGTGAGGAAGGATGTGCTGATTGCAATTTAACCCACTAAATAAATAAAATAAGGTGGCTCGTGTGCACTGTGGCTGCTCTACTTCCACATTTGCATTAACCTCCCCTTCAGCTTCTCAGCTGGCTCCACAAGGACACAGTACAGGAAGTTTAGCAATCTGATGTAATACAAACTTGCCAATATGTGGCTGGTGATCAAAACTGAGACAGCAGCTGAGGGATGGACACACACTGCAGGACAGAAACCTCATGCTCAACTCAGTCACAGATCAGGAACTCAGTAAACAACTTTGCCTGTTCTTAACCTGGAATTCAGAATGTTCAGATTCCAGTGGTACTACACAGCTACACCATGGAAAACCAGCTTTAAATTTCACTATCATCTCCACTTTGAAGGTGGCAAAGACTCACAGCACAGAAATCTCAATTACAATGCCAAAATCCCATTCTACAGCTGTCACAGAGGCAGATGACAGAGAATGGAAAATGGAATCTACATTTACCTATTAAAAGTTGAATTCCTCAACCTATTGATTTCAGTATTCCACAGGACTTTAAAAAAGGTTCAAGTACAGCAATGTAAGTGTAGATAGAAAACAAAGTTTTTGCAGAGGTCTTTAAGCAGGAGAATCATATCTACCCTTATGTGCAGCCTTACAGTTTGATCCAGACATGGGATGTAAAAGTTACTAAAGCAAAATTTAATATACAACTCATTGCTTCTAATAAAAATAATATCCTATATCTATCTATAAAAATAATATCTAACAAAAATAATCATCCTCAAAGAATCAGCTTTTATAAAAACAAATATCCTTTTTCAGACTTTACTATAGATTTGTCTATTTAAATATGCAGGACAGCAAGGTTAAAAAATCCCAAGCTACTTCTGAACGTGAATAGTTAAAATGAAGTCAGTAGCATCACGAGAAGGTTTTAAGTTGAATCACAGGTTAAGGCAGGATCCTGAGACTACAAAAAACTCAGGGGGGAAAAAAAAATCTGTGGGAAAGTGTTTGGGAATTGGAACATGTCAATAAAAACTGGAGTTGTTTACAATAGGTTGTTGTAATGGGGAGAGGAAGATGGAGTTTACCCAATGATTTATCGCTGTTTATGACATTTTGCTGTCGGTACAGTAAAGGCCTCCCAGAATCTGGTTTGTCCTCCTGGAAAACAAAAGAAACCCACAATACATTATTTGCCTTACATTTCATTGGCACTGTGTAGCTGGAAGTGGCAATAGTTGTCTACATTTAGAAGAGTTTTTGCAGTGAAATGCAACATTTGTTATAAACCACCTACTCTGATTTTTCTTTCTCAGTTAAGGTCACTGAATTAAGACAAGTCAATGAAAGAAAACCCAGACTAGTTCAGCAGAAGAATTTTGTAATACCTTTTTAGGAGGTGTGGCAGCAGCTGAAGGGAGTGAAACATGCACAAAGTCATCTGAAGTGCAGGGTGGAGGAGGAGATGTGGCTGGTGTTCCCAAAGGTGTTCCTTTCCCCCCTGCTGAAAAGGAGCACAAGTTCTCTCAGCAGGCTCCCACTTCCTCCTTTCAGCTGAACATTGTATGTGAAGAATTGCACATTTAAACACTATCTCAAAGCATTTACTTCTTAAATCTCTTTCAACTGTTTATCAATACAAAAGTGCAGTTTCCTAAAAAGTTGCTTCACACTTTGGCACTGAATTCACAGATTTCCTTTCTGCATCAGCACAGCTCTGGGTGAGGTACTCAGTTCACAGGAGAAATCACTCATGCCTATCCACTGGCATGATGTGGCATTCCCATGTAAGAAGCTGACAATAAAATTTCCAGCCAGAATTTCCAGTAAAACAAACCTTGAAGGCCTACTTGCCAAATGCAGCACGTACCAGATGTGCCAAAAGCTTTGCTGTAGGGTTGTGATGCAGACTGGGATGACTCTGATGGGACAACGCCAGGGGATGTCGGTGGCGTGGTCATGCCACACACTGCAGAGGGGCTCCAGATGGTGACCTGTGCCACAGAGCAAAACACAGCAGAGCTCAGAGAAGGGAAAAGAGAAGCACCTGGATCCAGGTTCTCACACAGGAAATCAGGCAGGGATTAAATGCTAAATGAATGCCAACTTCTGAAGAACTCACAGCACATCCCTAAACCATGAATTTTTAAGACTGGCACAAGAAACTATGAAAGTGCAAAGCATGAAAAGTTGCTGGGCTTCATCTTCTGCTTTACCTGCTGTGGCTCAGTTGACAGCCTCATGGACTGTGGGCTCAGAATCTGAGGTAGCTGCCCTGGCATTTGTGATAGTGTTAGCCGAGGAGTGGAATATGGGGTAGAAGTCCCTGAAAGTTAAAAAAAGAGAAAATCAAAGTTTGAAAGTATCCAACACATCAAATATACAAACCCATGATTCTTCTGACTAGAACTTAAAGGCTTTTAATCACAGCATTTCAAATCCATTCAACACACACATTTGTAGCTGAAGACTTCTTCCAGCCCAAGAAAATATCTATTGAAAAGATTACATATTACAGCTTTCTATTTTTTTGGGTTGTTTTGGGGTAGGGAGAACAGGGGATGAAGGGACAACGTTGTGAACATGCTCTATGTCTCCACATAGCAAATATATCTGTATATTTGGTTTTTTAATGATAATTTATTTTCTGGTGCCTAAGAATCAGACTTTGAGTGGGATCAATTAGTGAGATGGGTTTTTTTGCTTTGGGGCCAGTTCTCCTCCAGCAATTGGGTATTGATTAGCCATCAGGCAGGTCTTACCATAGCTGCTCTGTGTGTCAATGTAAGAGCTGGCACTGGGGTCAGTTTGATGATGTTTTAAGCTTGTGCAGAGTTTCCGAGACACAGAGTAATAACCATCTTCATACGAGGCTTCTGCAGGGTCCAGGGAGATTTTGGCACATTCTATCACAACATCATGAGTTTCTAGTCTTTTCCACCTGCAGACAGTTTTTGGATCCAAAAGAGTAAGTTAGTCAATTATTGTTAAAAACAAGAGTTCCTGGAGATAGGAGGAATTGGCTTGGAGGATGGCTCATTTGTTCCAGACAGCTTTGCATGCTCCCAGCCAAACTGGAACAAGGCACCAGACAGAAATTGCAACCAGATGACTTGTGAGAGGGGGGTCTCAAAGAGGAGACAAACAGCTTTGACACAGAGATCCATAAAGGTCTGCCATGGAGCACTCTGGAAAGGAGGAACAGCATACGAAGACTTGGTTGATCCTGAGCTTCAGCAGCTGTAGAAATCAGCTCAACTACACTCAGATGTTGGTAGTCAGAATTTAGACATGCCAGCAGTGAGGGAATCTGTATTATTTAAGCAAACACTGTCTGCAATGCCAGTTTCAGATCTGTGTTTTTCCTCCCAAGTTTGGGGAATGTTTGTTACTATTACTACCTCATTCATCCTGAAAACTACTTCTCACTAAATTAAGCAGCCAGATTAGACCTGCCCAATATTTCAGGGGATGGAAGTTCACTGTAAAGAAGAGAAAGCCCAGAAGGCTCTCTATTAAAGGCTGGGTTGCTTTGGGAAGTAAGATATTCTCTGTCCAAGATACCAGAACAGAAGGCTTCCACTGGTGGGTTTGTGCCAATTGTGCTCCTGAGTGGTGCCACCCTCCCCCCTGCAAAACTGAGCATTGTGACATTCAATGGGTTCCCAGTTAGGAGTGATTTCCTAGTGGCTCTGAAAAGCAGGGCAAGAGCACTACTGTGCAGCAACAAGAGTCAAATTCTCCTCTTCAGTGGCTGGGCCTGTGGAGACAAGAGAAAAGCAGCAAGTGGTGCTGCTGCAGGCAAATGAGCCTATTGCTAAAGAAAACTAATACAGCTGATAATGTTAACACATACCTGTTAAAAGAACTGATCTGTTAAATGAACCAATATCTAGGTACCAAAACAAGACACACTGAAGCCATTTTAAACACTTAAATCCCATCAAATATGTCAACAGACCCAAGGAATATGGACCCAAACCTTCAGCCAATGAAGCATCTCTGGTAGTTTCACTTTATTCATTATAGGCAAACTGTTTTAGATCTTTATGAGGATGTCTGATCATTAAGTCATAAAAACAAGGTAAAGTAGAAGACAGATGCCATCCCAGACACAAAATGAATTTAGAACCCCAACATTGTCCTTAATGACCTTTCACAACAGTTTTTGCTTATTCATCCAGCTGGAAGCTGGCATGAACAAAGTCTCCATGTTTACCTGGTGCACCTATGAATCTGGGTGGCAAAACACCCCCACACAAACTGTTGCTGACAGAAAAGGTTTTGTTGCAATTTTCTGAAATACCCTCACTGAAAGCTGCTCAGTTTGAGCCTTTCCTAATAGCAGAGAGAACATCTAATACCTTCGTGGGTCCAGTTCATGGTCCTTAGATCCAGTCACTAACTCCGGATGAATTCGCACATGTTCCATCATTGGCTGGGAGGAAGGAGAAGGATTTGTTATCAGTGCAGCACCTCTGGATTGCACTAAACCACACAAAGCTGATCAGCAAACTACTGATCCCAATAGTTCAGAAAGCTACATTTAATAGATAAGGTTAAGACACATCACCACAGCTTCAAGAGTTGATCCCAACTCAGCTTTCAGTCAAATTGCTCATTTTTACAGTTTTGTTCAGCCCTCAGCTGAATTGGCAAATTTATTGCATTAAATTGGAACATACAGCTATAAATTCCTTGCCTCAGATAAAACACAGGTGAACAGCATTTTACCTTGACTACTTCTTCAAAGGTCTCCAGGTTTTCCTTCATACTGTAGTGAGAGCGCAGAAAGGAGACAAAATTGCAAGGATACATTCCATAAAGACGATGAAAGAGAGAATAAACGCTGGCATGAAGATGGACAAGATAAATCTCTGCCACATGACCTGGAAAAAGCAGTTAGAGTCTTTTTCATTACACTGGAGAAAAGAACAAAAGTTGTAAGAATGCAAGCCAAGTACTTTTAAATTGGAAATGTTAACTGGAACGAGTCTTCTGAGGTACAAATAGTCCCCAGTGAAACTGTGAAGTCTTCTCAGAAAACAAGCAACACTTAGTCATCAGCACACAGCAAACCCAGAAATTAAGACAGGGACCATTAATTCCAACCAGTGTGCTGTCATTCTCAAAGCACAGCTTTGTTTTTGTTCAAGCTAAAATCTGAATCTCCTCTAGACAGTGTGCCAGAGTAAGACTGACTGAATGATTAAAAAAGGAAAATAAGGTTTGCTTCACTTCAAGAGGTAAAAACTACAAGCTTTAGCCACCAAAACCAATCAAAACAGACAAATCTTAGTATCCACCTCAGAAGTTCCAATCCCACTTGCAATGCAGAATGGCTCTCTAAATAGCAGCTCTATGTGCTTAACACAGCATTTGTTCATTCAGCCATGAGCCACACTCACAGATACTGCTGGTGTTAGACATCAGACCCCTTACAACAAATCCAGCAAAGCCAGGGCTGTGACAAAACCAGTTTTATCAACCTTCAAGACTGTTGAAAGCTGCACATTAAAAGAAACTCTTATATATGTTGCTTCTTTGCCCTCCCCATTTATATATGGGGATCTCAGCATTTTCCCTAAAATCAATCTCTGCTTTTCATCAGGGCAGTACATTGGTTCAGTGAAATTTCATGCAATAGCAGCACCACATGGAAGATTCTAAGAGACTTCTAAATTCTGAGCAAAGAACTCCCCCATGCTTTCAAAGAACAGAACAGCTTGTGGGCTTGATACATCATTTTCTGTGTTTTAATAATCTCAGACCATTAAGAGTCTCACAAAAGAATGTGCTCACCAACTGCACACCAGTCACAAGGATACTGCTAAACCACAACTGCATGCAACAAAGTTGAAATCTCACCTGGATTCTGCAAGCACCAGGCTGACAGACGCCCAAAGATACCAAAGAAATCATGAAGGTACTGTTTGCCAGACTGAGGAATCATTGGCAACATGGTTATTAGCACTAGGACACCTGTGGTGAGTACTACTACATCTGTGTCAGTCTGCAAGAAGGGAAAAAACCTGCATTAGTTAAATGTGTTGAACTTAATTTTTTCCAAGGATGAAGTGAACGCTGAATCATCATCATGGAAAAAGTTCTCTACTGGAACAGTCCCTCTGAAATCTACCAGAGCTTAATGATCCAAGATTATTGAGTTTTTTCAACCAGAACAATTTGAAGAAAGAAAAGATTTGGGATTCTTGCTCCTACTCTGCTGCTTTTCTGTATAAACATTTGACTTAACTAAAAAGGAACATCACCACAGTTCCACAGGTGAGTAAAAAAAATTACTGGTATGTGAAGCATCTTATGTGCCACCTTCCTTCCTTCCCAGAGCTAAACACACACAGTATTCAGAGGCTCAGAAACTGTACACTTGATCAGGGTGTACAAGGGTGTTGGCCAGTTACCAACACAGGGGTCAAAAGCTTTTCTACTAAACCTGGCTGCTGCAAATGTCACCCAGCAGTAACTCAGACAACGACCAGAACACCTGGGCTCGTGCCACAAGGAAGGGGTGTGGCACCACAAACCTATGGCTGGATGAAACAGGAACAGAGAATCAGATTTTAGGAAAGCACACAGAGAGTGTTCAAACTCTTCCCTTGCTTCCCCAGTTTAATGCACATTTCCCTTGGTAGCTCCTCTGCTTTGTCAGCACAGGTCAGGCTGTGGGCAGGTGCCCCTGAGCTGCTCTGGGTATGGCTCAGGATCCCTTGGGCTGATGGGACAGTCAGTGGGAGGGATTTATCCTCCTCTGTGTGTCTACAGCCTCCACTCCCCCTCAGTCACACAAAGCCTATCACAGCACATCTCCTGTCCATCCCTGCCCCTCTGTCCACATCCCCAGCACTTCCACATCTCTGTCCTACTCCTGGCAGCTTTCTGACACACTGCACTCCACTCTCAGTCACTGCAAAGGGCAGCAGATCTTGTCAGGCACGTCAGGAGTTCCAGTAACAGCAGCTGGAGCTGCTCCTTTGGCAGCTACAGATTTGTGGTGGTTTTGTTTTGAACAGTGCTGGCACTTGAGTGCATCGTGCATTTAAATGTGACTTCATGACTAATGTGGATTCTCCACTACCATAATAAATTCCATTACTGACAATGCATTCTAGGTCTCAAAGCACTTTCCACTCCTTATGCACTGCTACAGTACTGCACAGTATTATACTTGATCAATCTGCAGATGGGGGAAAAAACCCACAAAGCCTGGGGGAACAGCTACCTCCTTGTAATCCAGCATGTCAGTAGCTAAGAAGGGAACATCTGCTAATTCCAATTTCACCATGGAATAGTCCATTGCATGGCCCATCTACACTGCAAGTAGAGGACACACAAATTCAAGTTGCACCAGTGGGAAGTTACTGTATTTCTCATTAGGCTCACATTCAAGAGATCCATCAACTTCACCAAGGGCCCTCTTGTCTTTTAGTTACTTTGGAAAAGTTTTAATAAACTTTCCTAACTCCCAGTGACGGTGGCTTTTAGAAACAAGATTGTCAGCAATAACAGGATCAGCACAGAGCATTCAGCAGACATTAATAGCACCGTGGCTTAGCTAAATGACATCAAAACAGGAATCAAATGCCTTGCATCTTTATGCACATTTACATCAGGTGTTTTATGGACAGCACTGAGAGTTCTTACCTTGAGACATTTAAGTAATGAAAGCAGGAGAGGTGCTTGAGAAAGTTTATGTTTCCAAGATGGTTGTCGTCTTATCACATGTCCCAGTAGAGAGAGGGTGGGTAAACGAGTAGCAGCTTTGCCCATATAATCATTAATTTTGTCCAGTAGATGCTGATAAAGGATTTTGCAGAGAGTGGTAGAAAAAGGAACAGAAAGGTATTTATATTTAACTCTGTATATTCTTTTTCACCAAAATAATATACAGCAGTTTGTCAATATGGAAACTATGGGCATTTTATAAATATATAGGATTCCAGAGGAAATAGAACCTTGCAATAATTTTAAGATTACTGGTAGACAAATGTAAACTATACAGTCCAGAAGCAGTCACTGCACTTCGAAATGTTTATAAGTAAATAATTAAAAAAAAAATCTGGGCAGCAGCCAATTTGTAGTGCCATTTTCCATCTATTTAAAATCCTTACTTGCTCTCCAAATACCCAGTTTGTTTTAGGCTAACACATCCAGCAGCAGGAGCACTGTAAAGTGACACCATTAATCCTCCAAACCCTCTCCTTTATAGAGGTTCTTTGCTTAATTGGGTCAGTTTAAGCAACTCAAGAAACAGAGAGAGACCTTAAAGCTTAAACTACTCTTACTACAGAGATACTACATCTCTACAGCAAGGTAATTCTACACCAGAGTGGAACTCCAGAGTTTTAACAGAGGCTATTTAAAGGCTGCTTCAATACCAGGCTAAAATCTGCCATAACAAGATTTTTTTACCTTGTCATGAGGCTCTTGCAGAGTGGACAGAATATGCAGTGCCTGCTGAGAATTGGTTTCCAAGTAATAGTCCACCAGGTTGTTGACAAGCATGGGCCCACGGTCTGTCAGTTTGGGGACAGCAAGGAAAAAACCAAAATACTCTCAATACACTGAAAATGAAGCACTTGCTGCAAGGACATTGCAGAACTTTTAAGCAACTATTACACAATTTCTAACAAAGCAGTACTTGGTGTTTAGCAGGCCTTTGGGAAAATGAGACCTCTCAACTACATTTCCTGGTTCCAAACCGTTCAAGTGATTGCATTTGGCTCAGGGAAAGGAACCAGGTTTTCTAACAACCAACAACTCCTGTCTGACCATAAAACCCTACAGGTAGCTGAGCTGCAAGGGTCCTTTACCCAGCACAGGTAAAGTGTTCAGGAGTAACTTGATGTTCTCTCCCTTCAGCTGATAAAGGAAAGCAAGTTCAGGGACAAGGACACTGGCAGTGCTCTCATGCTCTGAAAAGGCTCTGTCAGCACAAGTGATGCCTCAGCAGCAGCAATCACTTTTCACAAAGTCTGTTGTTGTGTTTGGGAGAAGGGTTTTTTGTTGTGTTTTTTTTTTCATTAGCAAAATCCCACTGGTTCCCATAAAGTGGATGACACCTAATTCTCCCTAGCTACACTTGACAAAGAACGTTTTATCAGCTCACACTTGAGGCTCTGCCTCAGGAAAAGCCACTCATTTTGTAATAGTGTTTTAACAATTATGTAACAGACCTTCCACAAGCCATGCCATTAAGCAAAATGGACTGAAGAGAAGCCTCAATCCTTAAAGCAATTTCAAACCCAAATATTAAGAGTTTCTTTCAAGCTGCATTTGCAAAGACACTGTTTGATAGAAAAAAACCTCACATTTTCTACCTTTATTGATGTAAGAGCAAAACCCTTCCCAAAACTACACAAAAGGGTACATACCACAAATGAGATTATCTTTGAATGCAGCTGTTATTTCTTCCAGGACACCCAGCATTGGAGAATCCAGCATTGGGAGGAGCTCACCAACATTTCCTTGCTGTGCCATGATTCACGTACTGACATGAATGTGGAGGTTAAAACTTCAGGAAGGTCTTCATTGGTGTCTTTCTACCAGACTAGGGGAGAAGAGACAGCAGATGAGTGAACTTTCCCTTTTCCTTTTCCATTTAAAATCTTTCATCTCTCCTATTTCTTTTCCACACAAGTGCCCATTTAACACTGAGAGGATTGTTAGGGTTTCCACACCTGCAATAAAAGCTCTTAAGAGTTTCCAAAAGGCCAATGAGTCATGAGCAGGGTTTTCTTCATGTTTTTCACAAAGACATTAATCTGTTTTGCAGAAGACCTCAGTATCTAGACTGTCAGAGCATTCTTTTACCACATTTTTTTAATTTGCTCTCCAGGTCAGTAAACTGAAGCTAAAGTTTTTAATAAAGTGCAAAAAGCTCCCAGGTATCCCTCCATTCCTGAGTTCTTACAGCAATTCCTCCTCAAACCACCTTTCAAGTCCTTTGCATAGAGGACTAAACTTTAGAGCAAATACACACCTCCAGCTCCTTCCCCACTCCTGTGACCAGGTCAGGAATTCACTGCCCTGGGCTCTGCATTGTTGCACACTGAGAGATTTGGGCTTTAAGACTTTGCAAGACTTGTGGCCAGGCTGCAGCTGTTGGGAAGCTCAGGCAGGGCTGCTGCAGCTGCTGCTCCTGAGCAGCCTGAGCACACCAAGCACAGCACAGCACAGCACACCCTGACCTCACATGAGTGATTTGGGAGTAATATGTCAGAAACTGTGCACTGCAAAAACTGCATGAAGTACTAAATGCAACAGTGTGCAGATAACAGGACTGGGCAGCTGCACACACTAAGTGAGAGCAAATCTAAGCCATTTCAGGCTTTTAAAATGGCTTCTTCCCATGTAGCAGCACCACAGGGATTCAGGTGTCACATCTACCTGCCTATCACAAAATGAATCCATTTTTATTTCATCCATAAGAACACTACACCAAACCTTTTCCAGTGGAAGAACAAATCTGGTTTTAGATCACACCTAATATGATCAGAAAGGGTTTTTTCCCTCCCTCCCACTCCAAGCCAGAATACATTTTTCACTTCCCCCATGGAAAAGAAGACTGACACACACCAAGTTTACACACAAAACTGGTTTTCTACTGCAGTTGTGTTTACAGCACCTGTTCTGTGGATGAGCTGAGCTTCTGTCTGCAATGCTGTCAGCCACACACCTTTCATGATCACTAATAAAGAAAAACCAGAAAGAGGTTAAAAAAAGGCACAGTTTATTTCTTCCTCATCACACCAGATATATGTTCAGAACAGCACTAAGTTTTTTACACAGAACAGCAGAGCTGTGCACCTCCTGCAGGAGAACAGTCAGCCCTCAGCCTGAAAAACACCAAAAGGTGCTGTAGTTGCCCTTTCCAGAACTATCCACAGGTTAAGCTGTGCAATTACCTCAAACTAGATGGCTTTCACAAGACTGTAGTTTTGTACTGTGACCCTTCAAAAGCTGCTGAAGTTTTATTTATGGTAGGTAGAATCTTACACAAAAAGGATTCTTCTCTATTCTGAACATAGAGTAATTAATTTAAGCCTTTAAATTCTATTCAAAACATCTCTAGGCATTAGCCAAGGACCACAGATCACTGCTCTATTTTAAATGATAATGCTATAATTACCTATATACATATTACTTTCTTGAATATTTATGTTTAACAAAGTTACTGGACAGCAGGAGTTAACGTGTCCACCAGTAAACTTTGTCATTTGCAACATACCACTCTGCAGTTGCAGAACTGCCCAAGGTCACTTTTCTTCTCAGTGCCACCAGACATCAGCTTACTTAATCTGGCACTGATTGCAAATTCAAAAGTGATAATATGGCACCACACTCACAACTGGCATTTCAATAGCAACAAACTGGCTGGAGCATTCCAGTAATCACCACTGCAGAACATAAAACCTCCCACCCTCAGTTTCCAGTGATCACAACTGAATAGTCCAAATGAAATTTCAGTTCATGCACAAGCAGCCAGCAGAGTCTGATCAGTGAAGTGTTTAGATTTAAATGCTATTTCCTTTCTAGTCTGATGCTGGCAAAATGCTAAACCTGCAGACTTAAAACTGGTTGGTAGCATGAGCAAGACTTGGATAACAATAGAGTAGAAACTTGGGGTGAGGGAAGTTGCTCTTCACCGAAAGCAGAATGGATCTATGCTTTTCATAAAATCAGAGCTGGGGTTGTTGTGGTTCAGGATTTTGGTTTGGGGTTTTTTGTTGTTTTTTTTTTTTCTTCTTCTTTTACACTGTGCAGACTCCCAAGTTTCAACTCCTTCCTCGAAGCACTTGCTATTTACAAGATAAGCAATGCTCAAAGAGTGACACCATCCCTTCAAAAAGTTTAAAGCCACACATCCATGCAACCTAAGAAGTCAGCCTTCCACTCAGTCAGTCATTTCGAGGAATCAACTGCTTTTTTAGTTTCTAGTAACCATTATAATATTGAATTGCCTCAATGACTGCATTTGGAACACTGTGTGGGGAAGCAGCTCGCTCCAAGGAATCCATTCCTTCATTCCTGAGAACACAGCTTTCAAAATGGCCTTGCTGTGCCTCAATTTCTGTCAGGACAGTCTCAGCTATGGTTAAGCAATAGATCCACCAGCCTCATAAGCAACATGAATTAGTTGTTTAAAGTCTTGTTAACAAAAGAGATGCATGGCCACACCCCCAGAGCAGCTGCAAGCAAAACCTGTTTTGAGAATTAAAGCAGTAGAAACATGAGTCTCTGCTTTTTCACTCCATAAAAACCTTGTCAACTCTTCTCTTTGATTCCTACCCCCAACAGTGAAAAGAGTGATTTTTATTTTCCTTGAGCAACACTATTATATTGGACCAGATTTTTGTCACACCAGTAAAAACCTCAACAGCAGTTTCAGTGATTCTGATATCGCCAGAGGAAAAGCTGCAGCCTGGTGAAACCATGAACCACACCTGTGGAGAGACTATGGATGGGTTCTGGAAGTCAGGCTCAAGGATACCTCTGCAGACAGATGGGGAAACCCCTGGCTGAAATGTGGAGTAGGTAAGAGGATTTCAAACTTTGTGCCATTGTGCTGGCACGCACAAACCCTGCCATCAGATAAGGGCAAGGCTGATAAGGGAGCTCAGCTGCTGATAACCACACACACACACACACGTAGGTAACGGATCATTTCCCAAGCTCCCTGACTAAAACAGATGGCTCCAGTGACCTTGTGCCAATAAATCCAGCATCATTTATTTAAACTTCTCAATCGTGCGCTGGCGTACTTTAAAGTGGAGCAGTGTCCACTCCAAAAGTCTTCAAAATATAATAAAAGTGCTTCAAAGCACATCTACAAATGGGGCAATGTTACACACAGGCACCTCAGGAGGTGGAAGTTTATCTGGAGTTACACCAAACCGGTCAAAGTTGTCACCCCACTACACATAGCTTTAAAAAAATCACAGCTTTCTCAAGGTAAAGTCATCTGTCATTTTAAACTCTAACTAAGAACGAGATGCTACAAATCTGTGCCCAACACAAATGAACACGCCAGGAAATTCCAGCAATAGTCTTAAATCATGTCACACTTTTTTCAGGCAAAGGCAGCTGAATGAGGAGTTTACAGGCAAGAGGCTTTTAGTCAGAAAACGCTGTGCTCTGGCAGATGAAGTTCAGCTCCGTGGTGTCAGTGTGATTTATCACAGTCCCACCAGGAATTTGTGATGTGATTTTCAAATCTTGCAGATAAACACGGGCCAGGTTAAGGGGCTCCCATCACCTCGTGAACAGCGGGATCAGACACTGGCTGTCAGGGTATTTTGTATCTGGAATTGATACATGTGTGCTGAACAGGACATCCCTGACATCTTTACAGTATCCCACCACCACTTTCTGCTCAAATACAGTTACAGCTGAGTGCTGCAGTCATTCCCTCATCAGAAGAATTTCCACATCCCTGCAGCCTTTCTTGCAGCTAATAGGATTAAAACAAGAAAGTTTTCCATGTGATTTGAGTCACTGACTCTTCACTAACTTTTAAAAATTGCTTTATATAAAAGACCCAAAGTACTTGGCTAGTAAAGAGTAGCAAAAAGTCTGTTTAACTACCTTTTGAAATATAACATTTTAATCTCACTGGAAAATATCACACCACCAGCACTTTTTATTCTTATATTCAAGAGCTTTCATAAAGATACACTTAGTAAAAAGTATTTAAGTACCAATATAGCTTTGGAGCCATCTTACAGAAGGAAAAGGAGAAGCCAACAAGCCAGGAACCAATTTTAATTTTTTTTTTTAGCTAATTTAACAACTCAAAACAGCTTAAGCTAGAAACTCAAGACAAAGGGAAAGACTGCAGAAATATTAATTAGAAAAGGCTAAACAGAGAAAGAGACAGCAGAGTATTCCCCAAGATTATGACTTCTGTAAGTATTTCTGTCAAGAGAAGATGTTCTTCTGTTCGGTGTATTTTTATCCCAAGCCAAATGAAAAAGCAGCTGGTAGTGCCAGTTATGCTGCTCGCAGGGTGGGGAGGAGGGGGCCACACCACAAACACACCCTGGGCCTGTGCTGCAGCAACACCCAAATTCACACACCAGGAGCTCCTGCTCTGGGGGTGCTGAGGGGCTCAACATCAGCATTTTATCCTCATTAACCAGCAGTAAAATTTGGGGTGTGCCAGTAAAAGGTTATCGCCCCCTGTGCCCCAAGAGAAAAGGGGATTTCAACACCACAACAGCAGAACCTCCAGATTTACACTTTTCCATCCGATTTCTACTGCAGGTAAGGTCAGGACACATCCCCAGGTATTGCTTTGGCAAAAGCCATGAACGAGGACAGAAGGATTTTACAGCAATTGTTTCCAAAGAAAAATTCAGATTGACAACACAGCAGCCCTTTTCACTCACATCTTTGAAATGTTGGTCATGAAAGGATTAAGCCTCACCCCCTCCCATTCACCACACAAAAACTGAAGCCTGTTTTATGTTTCCTAACCATGCCCAATTTTACATTTTCCTCACAGTTAAACTAAACACTGCCATTATACAAGTGACATAAGCAATGAATGAAAAGTTCCAGCAGGGAGAAAAAACACTGGTGGCATAGGAAAGCAAGCAGCTGATAATTCCCTTTTTCACCGCCCAGAAATAATAACTCTAAACATTCTAAACCTCATTTCAAACCGATCACTACAACCTGCAGTACAATCAATTTAATTTATTTATTCATCTTTAAAGAATGAAGGTGTCTGGCTTCTTCTAATAGTAAATATTTTCCTGGTTATATTAAGATCTGATACAAGATTCCATAACTAAACTAGATCATTATTTATAGTTTTAACTTTTTATTATGCACATTCTCCTGTACTTTGTTACAGGTGCTTAACTGACGTGGGAACAGGAAGATCACAAAACCCCCACCAATCCCAAACAAAGAGAGAAAATCATATTCAGCAATATTTAAGATTCTTTGGACTCTATGCTGTGCTAATACACTATTGCTAATTGCTACTCATCACATTTCTGTCAGAGGGAAAACTGTTCAAAAACAATTCATGTCAAAAAGAGCCCAAACCTGGGAGGGCTGTCACTTCACCCTCTGGCAGAAGCCAGGCTAACCAGACAGCTACTAAAGGGAATTGGGGAATTATTGCAATTCCTTACACACAACTGCATATACTAATAGCAAATAAATAAATAAGAACAAGCCCTGGCTTTCTATAACAATTTAATTAACAGTACACAAGAAAAGTCAGTCCAACTATGGAATCTTTTTAACTACAAACAGGTGATCAGAGAGTTCTAAACTTGGCACTAACACAAGGAGTGAGACTCCTAAATCTCTGCAACATTTTTTTTTTTGTCCCCAAGAGGAACCTTTTAAAATATTCACAGAGCTAGGCAGCAATTCAGTAAACCTTGACACCACTGCAATCTATTGAATGTACTCATCAAGGCATTTTAGTTTAATTCCAAGAATTAAACTCAGCATTACCCAGAACAATACCAAACAATGTGTAACTGTAAAGTAAAAACAAAACATGAATAATGCCCAGGAAAGTGACAGCAATTCACCACTGCAAGAACTTTACTCTGGATCTTAATGTGCTACTCAAAGAAATGCTTATGCTAAGAGAAGAAACATCATTACTTGTCCTCATTATGTTTATTAAACTTCATGAAAATACAATACCAGACACTGAGCTGTAACATTCTGTTTTAAATACACACCTGTCTGCAACACGCCACAAAATCTGGTGCCCTCCCCTGCTTCCACCACTGCAAGGTGCTTTGATTGTTTTATTTGCTTATTATTAAAGAATCTCAGGATGGTTTGGGTTGGAAGGGACCCTAAAGGTCATCTCATTCCATCCCTGCCATGGGCAGGGACATCTTCCACTGTCCCAGGGTGCTCCAAACCCCAGCCTGGCCTTGGACACTTCCAGGGATGGGGCAGCCACAGCTTCTCTGGGCACCCTGTGCCAGGGCCTCCCCACCCTCACAGGGAAGGATTTCTTCCTAATAAAGGAAAAGGTATCTTTTCCAAATTTATGTATGTGTGTGTGCACCATGCATGTGTGTTACAGGCCACTCAGTCTGCACAGAGGCTGAATCACACCCCCAGCTCCTGTCAGGCCTGACAAGAAGGTGCCTGGCAGTTGGAAGAATTTCAGGAATCAGGACGAGTCAACATCCCAGCAGTCCAGCTGCAAATAGAGCCAGCATTCATTTTAAACTACAAATAGTCACTGAAGACAAATATTTGTCCAAACAGCACAACATCTGCAGTTGGCCAGTGGATCTCACATGAGAATCCATAAATAATGCGACTTTTTTAGTCACCATAAAGGTAAATTTTCAAGTAACAAAGAGTTAAGGCATCAGGATTAAACACAGCCAGAGATAAAATCATTTTAATTAAAGCTTATCTCATGACACATTAGATATTCTGACTATATTTTCAATGGTGTAAGTCCCTGCAATTCCCCATAAATGTAGTACTGGGTGAACTGGGCTGCTAAAAAACCAGAACAAATGAACAAAAACAAAGCAAAAAGGGTTTTCACTGACTAAAGGATTTTAAGCCCCTGATTTTATTTTAAACTTCAGTGTGGCATAGCTGCTTCTGATAAGCAGAGCAACCAGATTGCTGCTCAGCAGAGACAGCAGCAGACAGATGGATTCCCAAGGTTTGCACTGATTATTAAAACTTCCAGAGTTTCCAAAGATTCCGTTTCTAGTTGTTCATACATGTAAATTGAAGAGGAAATTTTTTCACCTAATGGGGTCACTCCAGTGGTGCTTCGATTCTGAGGGATTTCCAACAACGACCCCCAGAAGTTAATGTCAGGAAAACTGCAGGATCGGACCACGCAAAGGATGAAAACCTGAATTAGCATCCACTGGAAGGTTCTCTGGAAACAGCAGTTCTGGAAAGAGTTCTGCACACAAAACCTGATCCTGGTTTCTGGGTCATTTCCAGGGGTTTTGAATCATACATTCCTTTAAGGCACGTTCTTCCTTTCACTCATTGCCTTGTAAAAGACTAATTAAAAAAACCCCAACCCCGAACAGCAAGGAGAGAAGCTCTGCCTAAACTGATAAAACAATGATAGAGGCTGCATCCATAGCAAACAAAGGGTGAAAACTTCAGAACTGCAGCCTTCCAAGTTCTTTGTGATAACAGGAAGCAAAATGTTTTATTGTAGAAGTAAACAACATCCTGACTTCACATTACCTACCCAGGAGCAAGGAAATGAGAAAAGCCTTCCTCACCGAGGGGACAGAATTTAACAACTGCTTTATTTAATGCCCAACCCCGGACGAGGGAACCTCCTCAGCAAACAGCCGAGGCAGGGGCAACCTGGAAATCGCTGCTCAGACTTTGCAGCGGGGGTGCTGAGCCTTTCTCGATAAAAGGCGCAGAATTAAAAGGGCGCTTTGGCTGGCGGGGGGACCCTGCGGGGGGGGCTGCGCCCCGAGCCCCCCGGGCAGCGACCCGGAGCAAGTTCGTCTGGAAGGAAGGAAAGGGGACAGAGGGAGGCAGGAAAGGGGACGGAGGGGGAACAGCACCCCCCCGCCTTCCCCATCCCCCCGACCCTTTCCCTTTCTCCTACCGCCTCCTCCCCCAGCCCTTTCTCCCTGCTTCGCCGCTCATCTCTCTGCTCTGCCTGCTCCTCTCCGTCCCCGCGGCTGTCCCCGGTGTCGCCGCGGCGGTGGCGGCGGGGGCCGGCCCGGCGCACTCACCTCTCCCTCTCCTCCCCTCAGCTGTTTACCACTCCGGCCTCCTCCGGCCCACAGGGCGCCGCCATCTTGGCCCTGCCTCCCCCTCCCATCACGTCGCTTCGCCCCGCGGATCCCTCCGCCGCGCAGCCTAGTCCCGCCTCACCGCCCGGCTCCCCGCTCGCCGCCCGGCTTCTCTCCCGGTGCCTCCCCGCCGCGCCCGCCCCTCCCGCCTCACGGGACGCCCCCGCCGCGCGGGGTGAGCGGGGGGCGAGCCCGCAGGCCCCGCGGTGTGGCGGGGCGGAGGGATCTCGGCGGGGGCAGCGCTGCGACCGGCGGCGGTCGCGTGATGCGGGGGGCGGGGCCGCGCGCGGGCGGTAAACAAGGCCCGGCCCTGAGGGGAGCCGGCCCTGAGGGGACCCGGGCTTGGTCTTCTCTGTGTTTTCGGTATTTTCGGTGGTTTTTTGTGCTCCCGGGGTCCCGCCCGAGTGTCCCGTGCAAAGCGCGGGGATGTGCCGAAAGAAAATAAAAAAAGCCCCGAAGTGCCGCTGTGTGTGCGGAGCGATGCTGGCGGGACACGGCTCTGTGGCTGCCCGGAGAGAACACCCGAATCTCATTGATTTTAATTGATGAGCGCGCAAAGCTTGTTCGCTTCTCCTGTTTTTGGATGCCCTGAGGACTTCTTCGTCCAAACAAGGACGAAGGATTCTTTGGTTTTGTTTTCTTTTTTTCCCCCTTAAAGTGCAGCAAGCACACGACACAAACATTCCATCCTCTCAGATAAAGGTTAATCTTTCCCTGTGGAAAATTCAGGGTGGGAAGGAAGAAAGGAAATCACCACGGGGAAGGATCTCCAGCCTCCGGTTTTGTGTGCCTCGTGCAACAGGTTCTCAACATTTTCAACATTTTCCACATTTCAGTCCCCAGGCTGGTGGGATCTCTGTGTTTTTCCTTCTCCAAGGGGGAGCAGCTCCACAGGGACACACCGAGGGTGCTTGATCTGACTCTTGAGTCTATGAATTGTCCCCAGATCCCAGCAGGAATCGCAGGCATTAAATTTGCGAGGTGAATATTGGGTATCAAGGGAAAAAAGAGCAGATTAGAGCCCCGTCTGAGACGTATCGGTTGATTTTTGACTTCTGCAGCAGTTTTTGTGTTTCTCAGCTCTCATCCCTGCAGGACTGAGATAGTTCCTTCCCACTGCACCTGCAATGGGTCGTCCTAGCTCATGATGAGATAAGAGTTGCTTGGAGCCAGCATATTTTTTATCTAGTCCTGCCTTGTGCCTGGCAATTAATATTTATTATGGTCTGGACCAAGTGATGGTAATTTTTTTTTTATTGATGTGCAGAAGACACATTTGTTTAATCCACCACAGAAAAGAGTGGAAATTAGGATGAGCTTCAGGAAAGAGATGGAAGCAATTAGTTGTGTTATTTTACTGGGGCTTAATTGCTGTAACAGCTAAATTGACAAAGAAAACATGGATGCTATAGCAGGGGTTTGCTGCTGGATTTGAAAGGAAAAACGACAGCACTAGAAGGGACGTGTTATGTTGTAATTAACCTGTTTATTATGACTGAGCTGTACATTTAAGAATCTATTTACTTGGGAGGCACTGGGGCATATGAAATGTAGTAAGCACTCACAGCAGCACACAAAATTAAACTTTGCATGTGTACAAGCAGAACTCTGTGCGTCCCCCGTGGTCTGTGTGGGTCAGGGCCAGGACAAGCCTCTGGGAGCCCAGATAAGCTCTGTGTGGCTCTCCCTTCTCTGCTGATCCTGAATGAGAGAGAACAGGGAAAATGGTATCAACAGGAAGAACATAAAATAAGAATGACCACACGGGGTCAGCTCAAAGGTTCCTCCAGCCCCAGATGCACCTCCAGCTCTCTGGGTTTATAATTCAGCTTGTGTCAGTCACCGTTTGATGGTGGTGTCAGCGGAGAGGTGAGCAGAAGCCAGAGACAGAAATCCAGGGAAGAGTAGAACACAACAAGCAGAGCTGACTGCACTCCCATCCTGCAGCTTTTTGCTCCACAGGAATCCCTGAAATGAAATGAAATAAAGGGAGAAGGAGTGGGTGAGAGCTGGAGGAGCCACAGCAGTGTCCCCATCTCCCGTCAGGCGTGCCGGTGGGGTGAGAATGGTCTGAAATGAGAGTGTCTGTGCCCTTAGCTCAGGGCTGAGTTTGTCTGCACTAACATCTGGGCCTTGTGAGCTCATGGCTGCCTGGGGAGGCAGAACAGCTGATACAGCTGCTACTGACACTGGAGATGGAGTCATCCTCCTTTCCACAGGGCTGTGCTCCTTGGAACACCTCTGACATCAGCTGGCCGAGGGGGTTTACCGAACACAGAATCTTAGAAAGGCCTGGACTGGAAGGGACCTTAACGATTTTGACACAACTACTTTTCTAGGGGTCTTTTTGTGTGGTTGGCTTACTTTTACTGTCTCGAGTTCTAAGAGCCACATTCTGCAGCCATTCGCACTTTGTATCAACGGGAAGTCTGTGCTCAGGGGTGCTGGCAGAAGCCAGCTCCAATGTTTCGTCAAACAACATCTCCGTCCTTTCAGCAGCTTGTCATTTTCCTGTTTTGTTTAATTCCTGTAACTGTCTTCATGCGAAACCCTGAAGCTGCAGTGTACATTTTGGGTTTCTGTTACAATGCTTGTTTTTGTAGTGGGAAATGTAATCCCTCAAATGCCTGTGTTTAAGGGGATGCAAATCAGCTTCCAAGCACAATGCCTTGGGAACGTTTCTTTCATGCAAAACCCGGCTAGATAAATAAGGAGGGGAGGAGGGAGCGGGGGAAAAAGGGATTGTTCGCTTCTATAAACAACAAGAGTTAATTATGCTCAGTAAATGACAGATGGGTTAAGATCAAAATCTGAATCTTTCTCAATGTGGGTGAAATCCACGCTGCTATCTCCGAGTTGCATCAACCCCGTTGCACAGCCCGGGTGGTGCCGTGGGGCAATGCCACCACTCGTGCCTGTCCTGGCAGAGCCTTGGGGACAGCAGGCCCTGCCATGGCCGGGTGCAGATTCCCTCTGCTCTGTGTCCCTGGAGCACATCTGCTCCCTCAGGGAAGCACCAACCTCCTGCCAGGGCAGGACAAAGGTTGTCGCTTCCTGGTGTTCCCCACCCTGAGCTGCAGCAGGAAAACCGACCCAACAGAGCCCTGTAGGAAGCAGTGAAATGTGTTTGGAAGCTCACAGGGAGCAGGAAAGCTCCATCTCCAGAGGTGTTTTCCTGCTGGTGGTGATCCAGTGCTCAGCACACAGCGGCTGCTGAACACTTATGTACCTCTGGAATGATAAACTTCTTGGAAGGCATCTCTGCACTCCCAGTTCCAGCCATGCACAGAGAGGGCTGTGAGCACAGGAGGGGACATCCCAGGGCACACACAGCTCGTGCCACTGTGCACCTGCACAGGCAGGAGGCTTGGGATAACCAGAGAAATGGTGGAATCAAGGAATGACTCCTCTCTCTCACAAATATTTGGGGATTTCAGCTCTCCGTGCTTGTCTCCAAATAAGAGTCATGCCCAAGGATTCTAAAAGAAAAATTTGTTCTCCAGGTCCTGTTCCCGCCTGTGCTAGAGAACAACCTGGGGACAGTCACTCTGCCCCTGCTCCATCCTCCCTCCTCCCACTGTGCCATTACTTTGACACTCAGTTGTTTCACATTTGCAAACCCATTCTCAAACCTTTTTAGAAAGCAAGCGATAGAAGTGCAAATTCTTATTATTGCTCTTGAAGAGCTTTTTGCAAAGCTGTTGTTAATGAGCTTGCTTAATGAGCTTTCTTAAATCTATATTTATACCCTATATACAGCTGTATATCGATAGAGCAACGCCTAAAATATGTGTGGATTGCACACACATATGCCTGGGAAAATGAAGGGTGATTAACACGCATCTTCTTCGGTTATACCGTGCAAGTATTTATTCGTTTTTCCTTGGAAATTGGAGAGATAAAAGATCCATTCTGGAATAAAATAATTCTGTGCATATGTGCTCGATGGTTTTGTTTATGAGCCCCAAGTATGTGAGTGTGTGTGTGTGTGTGAGACAGATGGTGTGTCTGTTTGTGAGAGATACGATGCGGGGATGAATGTGTGTAAAAATACAGGTTTCTTAAGGGCTTTTTTATTTTTTTTTAATTTTTTTTTTTTTTTTTTAAGGAAAAGACAAAACAACAAATGCCTGCTCAGTACATTATTTCCTGTGTCATGCTCTTTGTCAATATGACAGAGGTGTATTCCTGCAGAAGGCAAAGCTGCCCCCAAAAGTGAAGGGTGCTGCCCCCAGGGCTTCGAGCTGGGCATCGTGAATTCTCTTCAAGTTTTCAAAGTCCTGGAAAGTTTTGATAAGCAAATACTTTCTGGGCTCTGCCTCTTATTGGCTGTTTCTTCACCGCCAGATTTTGACACAAATAATCTGATTGAAAAATCAGGGAGGGGAACAGGGGGAGAAAAAACAGAGAGAAAAAAGGAGAAGTATCTATTTCAGCCGACTGCGACCAAGTGAAAAAGTGGAAGAGCAGTCCCGAGAGAAGACGACGTCTCGCTTGTCTGGGGAGATTTCAAGGCAAATCCAGTAAAGCAAAGTCCCTCAAACAGGTGATTGATTTATTATTTTAAACACTTTTAATTGCATTGGTGTTCTCGTTTTTCTGATACGTTTTTCTAAGCTTTTTTCCTCTTTCTTCTTCTTTGCTTGTGTCTGCAAATATGTAACATATTCCACTGCCTAAGTCACTTGTCCTGAGGACTCCTTTATGGTAACAGTGCACTTGACTCATTTGAATTGAACCTTTTAAAATTACAACATGTACTTCACTCTCACATGTGAAAATAGTAATAGAAAAAAATATAAGAGCTGTGACAATGGTCTCAGGTACCTGCAACCCAGCAAGCTCCATCAGCAGGAGACGTTTTTAGTTTTTTACTTTGCCATTGAGGACAGGGCAGACTGTGTTTTTCCTTTTAATTGCTCTTTCACAGGGCCAGACCTTTAAATTCAGAGAGCAGCTCACCTCTGCTGCCATCACCTGTGCCAGTTTTTCTAGATGACAATTCAGTCTCTCCCATTCAGGATTTTTGCTTCAAATCCATCTTTTATTATTTTCCCATCATTTTTTAATAGAGGCTGATTAATCTAATGATTTTTAGCATATGGAATTAGCTATTTATAGGCACTTCTCATATCACCAGATTGATTCAATACATTAAGCAGCAAAGCAAATGATTTGCAAGTTCACATCAAAAGTGCATCTGTACGTTAAGGAGATATAGAATTTGGGAGATTGCACATCCATGGAAGCCCAAGGCAAAGTTTCCTAAAGCCAGTGGCATTCCCAACATCACAGGGAGTTACGTGAGCTTTCCAGAGAACAAGTGCTGCAATTACAGCCTAAACATTTTTTCTGGGTGCTAAAGCTATACCAGCATTTCTGTTCCACTTCTTGGACAAAATTTCCACTATCATTTGCTCCCCCTGCCATAAAGTCCATTTATCCAGTCTTACAACAGGAATTAAAAATGTCCTGTTCATTTTTCCACTAAAAAAGTCACGTTTAAATTACTCGCCCCAAGTGCCCTCGACTCTGCAATGATGGACTGGTGAAGACATGATTAATTTTGTTGTGAAGAGCTGAAATTCTTTCAAATTTGACTTTGTATTTAAAGAGGCAAGAGTCCATGAAACCACTTATTTTATTTTATTTGGGCTTTTAAACACAGACACATCGTGTTCTACTTTGCACTTTTTTTCTTCAAAAATGTAATCTTTTGAAAGGTAAACTATTCTGTATTTTTGGAAGCTTCACTTTTTCCAGAAAAAAAAGAAGAAAAAACAGAAAAAAAGCAACATTAAGATATAACTATAAATTAAGCAGTGGAAAAGAAAAAGCTTTTTTTAGCCTAAAACTTTGTATGCTCATCAACTTATCTGAAGATGTTGTGTAATGTACTACTAGCGAGCACTAGCAATGTAATGCCAGTTAAAATTTAATGTTTCACCGAGTGTAGCAAGAGAAAGTGTTTAGTCTCTACACTTAACCTTGTAAATCTGAAAACAGAATCACTTGAATTTAGAGAAAAATGCGAGTCAGCTTTAGAATGGAGCTTTCACTGTGAATTGGGTTCAGCGTGGCACAGTCCTGCAAACATTGTCCCCACTGAAGGCTTCATAACCTAATCCACTGAAAATATGAATTTCCTCTAAATTATATCAAAGTACTAGTCCAGTGGGTTTGGATACTGAGAGCTGGGGTGAAGTGAGAGTTAGGGCTCTGTGAGGAACATAGGATCCAGTAAAATGAGGATCATGGAGTCAGAAGCCAGGAAAAGAAAAAAAAACCAAACCCATCTGTAGTATTTCCATGTCCCAATAGAGTTTTACCTGGGATACTCTGCAAAATCACCCAAAAGCATCGCTGAGGATGAAGACACTTTGAGGTTGAACATGCAAATGCTGGATCTGCTGTCAGATCTGACTGGGGAATTTATAACTGGTGAGAGAAACCCTTTTAAGGTGCTTCAGGTGAGGTACCCAAAATAGTGCAGCAGCTTTTTCTCCCCCTTGGCTCCTGCTGTATTTTTCTCAGGGCACATTATTATACAGCTGCATGAATGGCAAACAGATAAGAATGTCAGTTCTAGCCAGCTACTGGTTTTATATCCTATATTGAATTAATAAAAGTGCCAGAACACTTCCATTTCGGATGGGAGCAATAAATTCCCTTGTGCACTCACCAGTCCTGGTAGAAACTGCTGCCACAGGGGCTGAACGGAACAGACTCCAAAAAAAGAAAGTTTAATTTTCAGCAAAAGGTTGAAGCTAAATTCTGTCAGAAGCTTCAATAAAACGTAGCAGGGTCCATTGTCCATGGCACTGCTTTTCCTGGGAAATACAGTGAGCCATAGGAGCTGCTGATCACTTGCTACTGATAATCTGGAGTTCCGAGGAAAGGCAGTACTTTTTCCTCCCACAATCTCTGCTTGTAGCTTTCCTCTAGCCTGGTTGTGTGAATCACAAAGCCAGTCCAGTGCACTGTTAATTAACTCTGCTTTGGGCTCCCAGTTCCTTTTTTTTTTTTTCTGTAAAATGGGGTGGGGGAAGGTGACTTCCTTTTGCAACGTTCAGTCCATTAAAGATCGTTGTGCTCAGCTGTGGCCCTTATCAGCACTCAGGATACTGGACCAAATTTGACTTTTACATAGGCTGGGGCAAACACATCCAGAAAGATTCTTTCATTCATGCACATCTGCTTCCAACCACCACCAGGAAAGAGGGGCTGTTCTTGGTGCTGTCTGCACTTGGCAAATGGCCACTGCCATAAAACTCTGCTGGATTGCTCAAGCCACCCATCTGCAGTCCTCTGATTTACCTGGCTGAGCTGCCCTGCTGCTGCCACTGGATTCTCCAGGATTCTCTAGCCTGAGGGCAGGGAGAGTGGCTGTTCCAGCAGGCACAGCTGGATGCAGGCTCTCACCCTACAGTCAGATACCCACTGCCAGAGCCTCTTCCTCCACCGAAGCCCAGGGAAACGAGCTGGTTAATTCAGGCAGAGAAATTCGATGTCTGAAGCTTCCTGGCATGAATACCCCGCATTGTGGGCACTGTGCTGCCCCACCACATGGGAAAATCCCTGTGACATGAGTGGAAATTCCATGTGTAAAGGGTGTGAGGCAGCACTTTAACTCGGGGCAGGTCTGTAATGCAGGGTTGGGTCTGTGCCCAGGTACCTCAGCTGGGACTGACCAAGAGCTCAGCAGTGCTGCTGGAATGGGAGGGACACGGGCTGAGCAGAGCTGCTAAAGGGTTATAACCCTCTGCAGAACACTCCTGTGTTTGCACTGAGCTGGAGCTATTTCTGTGCCTGCAGCTTTTCACTGGGCAGGGACTCTTTACAGCACTTTGAATGAACCTCATTAGAGAGTTCCAGGAGAGCAAAAAGCAGCCGTGTACTTCAGTGCCCCTTCCCTCAAGGGCCTGCTTATGGTTCATCCTCGGTACTGTTCTGTCCTTTTTCTAAAATTAAATTTAAAACCTACTCTTGGCCTCAGCTTTCTATTATTCATCTCAAGCTACACATAAATTTCTTGGAAAAAGATGAAGAAAAACAGGTGAGTCATTTCAGGAGAAAAAATGGTTAGAGCCAGCAAGAGTTATCCCTGAAATCATAGATGGAACAGTGGGAATCCTGGACCAGATTTAAAAAGACAGCAGCATACCCAAAGGCAGCTGGGCTGGGAGGCACCCTGGCAGTCCCTCTGTCCCCAGCAGACCTGGCTGTGGGGGTCCCACAGCTTCAGGCACCACTGTAAATGTGGCCCTCATGCCTTTAAACAAAAAACCACTGTGCTCTGGGATTATATTTAACATGAAGGGGTAGTACAGGCACTTCTGAACTCTGGGGAACAGACCTCTCCATCCCTGGCTGTTTGGGATTCCAGGAATCCACACTGCTCTGTCCTTGGACAGACATTTCATGTCATTCCTGCTTAACAGGAGCAAACTTTATGGATTTTGGGGGGTTTTCTTTAGTAATTAAGTAGGTTCCACTGAACAGCTCTCAGGAAAGAACAAAACTTAATAACACAGTTTCCAGTCAACAGAGAGCCAGGACTTAGTGCTGACTTTTCAAATGAAATATAGCAAGATTTGTTTTTAGTGCCACTATCCCAAACAATTACAAGGGAAAATGCAAATACATATGCAAATAAGGCACCAGCTGATACTAGTGCACACAGCATGGTCCCTGTTGCCACCCTGCCTCCACCAGAGCAGTTAGCAGCCCCAGGGAGCGGGCACAGGGCGGGCTGGGTTCTGGCTAGCAGAGATAACACATGCACTGCAGGAGAATTTGGTACGATTAAATTTCAGCATTTTATGTTTGCCCCTATCCCGCCATTTCAACGGTCTGCAGTGTCTGAGTTGGGTCCAAAAGGTAACTTCTCACCCAGCCCTCCTGCTCTGCTGTTGTTTGTCAGCCAGAACTCCAACTGCTCAAGCAAGAGGGAAACCCTCCACACGTCATTCTGCAGGAATTTCTGTCTCTTTCCTATTATAGATGTTGTTTCCATCATTATTGTTTATATAACAATTTCACAGTAGAGCCCAGGCCATGGCTTGGGACTGGGCCCTTCCAGGTGCAGCACAAACACTCAAGAGTTTCTCCAGTTTCTCCAACCCATGGTTCCCACTCTGTCCTCTCAGGGAGGAGAAGATCAGAGATGCAGCCTGTCCTGCAGTCAGAGCTGGACTACAAGAGACAGGTCCTGGCTTCCAACATCTGTCACAGACAGTTTTGATCTCTGACACAGCTCTCAGGTTAAGCCTGTCCCTGCTTCTCCACTGACAGCATAAAGGTCACTGTAATCCTTTGCCTCAGCCTGGGGTAGATTGTGAAGTGCGATTTTTACAGAGTGCATTTAATCTGAACAAATGGAGAGTTGCTCCCCAAGCCACAGAGATTCACCTGCTGGTTTTCTGTGTTTCGTCCCAGAAAGTGAATGGAAGATGCCACGTTCCTTTTTGGTGAAGAGCAAAAAGGCTCACACCTATCACCAGCACCGCTTTGTGGAAGATGACCTGCCCGTACTCACGTGGGCTCCAGTCACCTGTGCCTTCACTGGTGAGTCCTTCCAGCCCCTGGGCTTGTAGGAACACACAGAGGTAAATCAATGATTGAGTAGGCAGCTAAGGGGGCAGGATGAGTGGGCTAAAGAGCATCCAAGAGCTTCCACACAGGGATGTCAGTCCAAGGGCAAACCGATCCCTTGCTGTGTGTCCTTTCTCTACACTGAATCCACACTGTCCCACTGAACCCAAATTTAGATCCTGCTTTTGTTTCCTGCGCTGTTGCTGGGGAGATTTGAGATGTGAGATGCTGTGTGGAGTTGGTCACATTTGGGAAAAATGGCCAACTTCAGGCCACCAACAGCTGGGAAAAGAGTTTGCACTGGGTTGTCAGTTTTCTACAAACTCACAACTCTGCCAGCTCCGTCTCCAGTTTCCTGTGCTCACTGCCCCCATTCCCTCTGGGCTGCATCTTCTCTACCTCAGTGTTACCCCCTCTTCCTGGTGTGCTGTGTTAACACCACCCAGCACAGTTCTGCCTATCCCTGCTGTCCTCCCTCAGCTCCTGCTCTCCCACAGCCATCCAAGCAGTGGCAGGGCCAGGGGAATTATCTTCTTCCTTCAGGCACCATTCAAATTTTCTTTATTCAAATTGAGGCTCAATTTACCCTTTGTTCCAGCCTTGAGATAAGTTTGATAAAAAAGAAAGGAGGTGACATTTTAATTTCCATTCCTGCCATCATCCTTCAGCCATTTGTTGCGTCTCTCTGGTGCAGGGGCAGGTTTTGACAACAGATAAATACTGTCCT
Source organism: Orthonyx spaldingii (assembly GCA_013397795.1). Classification (NCBI taxonomy): domain Eukaryota; kingdom Metazoa; phylum Chordata; class Aves; order Passeriformes; family Orthonychidae; genus Orthonyx; species Orthonyx spaldingii. The sequence goes on from VZTJ01003414.1 coordinate 1,429,819, forward strand.
TCAGCAGGTCTGTCCCTTCTCCAGCAGAAAGGAGACACATGTAGGGCTTCAGTCCATTTTAGATTCTTACTACAAAGTTTAATAAGGGCTGGTTGGTGTCTTTAAAGGCTGGGACAAGCATGGAGAAATAAATGGGAGTGTGGGCGGGAGGAGACGAGGCTCAGTGCATAAGGACTTGCCTCCCCTCTCTGCTTCCCTACTTGGCTGTCCATAAATGCAGGTTAACAATACCCAGCTCTCCCAGGAGAGAGGTGGGGAGGTTAATAAGTTAGTGATTGTTAGTTACCCACACAAACGGAAATGGTTTTAAATAGGGAAATTATTCTTACAGACATAATTCTAGGGTCGATTTTCTCTAACTGTGTCAGGTATCAAGGATCCCAACATCTCATCCTGCCCCCCTCTATCTTGCCTATCTCATCCTGCTTGGAATTTCCTTTCATCAGCAATGGGCAGACTTTGAATGCTGATTGCTCCACTCTGCAATCCCTCAGGGAACTGAGCATGGGCTGCTGTGTCCAGGCATGAGCTCACACATGAGTACAAAACTCACCTAAACAGACTCATCCTGTAACAGCAGGAGTGACATAACTGTGACTGATATAACTGTGACACTGCTCTTTACAGCCACAGGAGAGAGGACACCAGAGGACATCAAGAAACAGGACCTGGAATGCATGGTTCCAAAACAAGAAAAGGACCCACCTGAACTGAAAGAAGAAAGTGTCCCTGTCCAGTACCTGAGCAGGATGCTGCCAGGCCCTTCAGCTCAAGGTCAGCTACCCAAAATCCCAATTGCAAAAGAGGTCAGGGCTGAGCTGGTTTATGGAGCCCCTAAAACTGGGCCCAGATTTTCAGTAAATGACAGCTCTTATTTTGACATCAATGGTCCAAACTTGTTGCAGGCAGAGCTTGTCAGGAGCATTCTGTATTTCCCTTTACAATTCTGGTCTAGACCAGAAAGAATGAAGGATAATGCTGTGATTCCCAATGGATGAGCCTCCCCATCTTAATGCAGCTCTGTGCTGTGTGGGTCGAGGCAGGTGCCCACAGGATACTTGTTCAAACACCTCATCAAGGAGGGCTGGTAGGGGGCTTAATATTCCCTTAGCCATAACATTTCCCTGGCATTCTTTGCCATAAAATCTCCTCAGATTGAAATCAAAGTTACAATAAGAACTTTGCCTGGGGAATCAGGATTTGAATCAAGGAGAAGTTGCCAACTGCAACTCCCAAAGTCAGGCAAGATTGGGAACTTTTTTACTGGTGCCCAACTTGAGGCAATGGTGTGACACTCACTTTGTCCCTCTCCTTTGCAAACTCAGAGATGGCCATGCCAGGGCTGCAGATCAAGGACTGCACCAACACAGCGAGCACCCCAACCTTCTACAAGGCTGGCTTTTCCTGGGATGCTTTCCACGTGCCGTACAGCTACCAGCAGATGTCTTCCAGCATGCAGTCAGCCCTGCTGGAGCACCCCGTGAGCCTGTACGGGAGCCACCTCCTGCCGAGCACCGAGCCCCCCCTGGATTACAGCCTGCATTATTCCTCGGACATGGAGACCTTCCACTGCGTGAAGTGCAACAAGGTGTGTGCTGGGTGGGAGCCTCTGGCATGGGGAGGGCCTGCAGGGATTTTCATTGCACACATGAAGCACAAAACCCGTTCTTCACTGGGTCTCACCAAAGCGTGTGGCTCAGAGCAGGGCCCCTAGTCAGGAGAACAAGTACAGAGGCACTGGGAATGCTGCAGTGCACAGGGCCCACCAGAGGGGAGAATTAAAGAAAGAGAAGGAATTGAAAGCAGAGGTGGAGACCCAGCCACCTCATGTCCAGAAAATCACTGGGATTTTGTTTTGCAGGTATTCTCCACTCCCCACGGACTGGAGGTCCATGTCCGAAGGTCTCACAGCGGGACCCGTCCCTTTGCTTGTGAAGTGTGTGGCAAGACCTTCGGGCACGCTGTGAGCCTGGAGCAGCACACCAACATCCACTCCCAGGTGGGTGGCGTGGTTCCAGAGAACCAGCTCTGGACCTCAGCTCTTGCTTAATCCATCACAGAGGAAGTGCCACTTCCTAGGTTACGAACGTGATGTCTTTCCTGTAGCACCCAGTGACAAGGACAGGAGCTCTGAAAACCACAGGTCGTAGCTCTTGGTCTCACAAATCTCAGACTGCCTTTAAGAATTCCTTGAAAGGGAAGGGAGGATCATTGCTGCTCACTCTTCTGTGCCTCACCTCCTGCCAAAGGGTGCAGGAGTTTGGATCACAAGATGTGATCCATTTCCATAATTAACTCTCCCTGCATTCCCTCTGAGCTGCACCCAGCATTAGCAGTCCACGAGCCAAGGAGATTTGCTTATCAAATCTACAATTCTCATCACTCTTCAAGCTCTGTCACATGTCTTGCAGCCTCAGACATCCCATGATTTTCCTTCCCCAACAGGAAAGAAGCTTTGAGTGCAAGATGTGTGGGAAGACATTCAAACGTTCCTCCACCCTCTCCACTCACCTCCTGATCCACTCGGACACACGGCCCTACCCCTGCCAGTACTGCGGGAAGCGCTTCCACCAGAAGTCAGACATGAAGAAACACACCTACATCCACACAGGTGAGGAACAGAACATTCCCAGGAACCAAATGCAAATGAGAGCCCATCATGCCAATGCACACACACAGTCCCCAGACACAGATATTGGACTGGGGATATGGAAAAATGAGGCACTGGAAAGTCATTATTCCATGTGGAGTGTGACAGCAGGAGGTTGAAGCAGGTCACACAGAGGATCTGTGTGGTAAGGAGGTGGTTATTAACCAGCCTCTGGTGCAGGTTGTGGTTGGAGCCAGCCCTGGATGCAGGGAATGGGTCACTCAGCTGGAGGGGGCTGTCCCTGGTTCTTCCCAGCCTCTGGTGCTGCATCACAATCCAGACATGTCACCAGGAGAGCTGGGCTGGCACCACCGTGGTGCCCAAGCACAGCCAGTCAGGTCTGACCCTGCTGAAGGGCATTTCCACCTCCCTCCCTGCACCTCTTAAAGCATTTTTTTTACCGTTTTCTGTGCCCTGCAGGGGAGAAGCCCCACAAATGCCAGGTGTGTGGCAAAGCCTTCAGCCAGAGCTCCAACCTGATCACTCACAGCCGCAAACACACCGGCTTCAAACCCTTCAGCTGCGAGCTCTGCGCCAAGGGCTTCCAGCGCAAGGTGGATCTGCGGAGGCACCGAGAGACCCAGCACAGCCTCAAGTGAGGGCTGGCTCTTTGCTGGAGCTCCCACTTCATGCTCCAAGGAAGAAGAGTGTCCCCAGCACCTCCATCCACCTCGAAAAGCTCCTGTGGTGTCCTGTGTTCCCCTGGGGACTGGCTGAGTCATGCATTGGCTTTGGTGTTTGGCACCACGGAGCCTTGCACATCCCAAAGAAACCTGTGGGAGCTTTCACTTTTTGATTGCAACAGGTACCAGCCCAGATGTGACATCACCTGCTCAAATGTAAATCCAGAGGAATTCCTCCAAGGTCACTGTTACTCTGGATTTACACCAGGAGCAGGATCCGGTTGGTCAGGCTGCCCAGCGGGGAGGAGGGGACTCCTGGGCTGGTGGCAGCAACACTCTGTGCCAAGCTGGTGCTGTAACCATGTCCTGCTCTGATGGTTGGGAAGATAAGCCCAGGGCATGCAAATAGATTGCATCCAGTCAGCTGTGTTCAAGCTGGACAGGCCTTCTGCAGAGACTTGCCCAGGCCATAAATTCTGCCAACAGACACCTAAAGTCATTTCTTTCAGCAGAGCATTTACTGTGATCAAATGACAAGTTAACTGTGCTGTATTTTTAGCTTGGAGTGGGAGGAAAATGCTGAAGAAACAGCTCCTATCCCTAGCTGATAACAGGGGTCTCTAAATACATTCCTCAGACACACCATGCTGCAGAGAGCCCAAGCAGGCTCCAGGAAGAGCCACAGCACCAGGCAGGAGTTAATAATCCCCATGTCTTGGTACCATGGCAGAGTCTGGCTGCTCTTGGAATCAGGGCTGCTATGTCCCACAATATTTCACTGCATGCTGGACATGCCAGCCTAGAGCTGTCCTGAGCAATCCTGGGTCACTGCATGGGCAGGAGTGGCCCTGGATATCGATGTCAAGGGCCAGAGTTGTGCTGCCAGCCACTCTCCTCAAGGAGGAAGTGACTGAGCCTGTACACGTTGGCAGAGCAGGCAAGTACCTCACAAATATTATACAAAGAGAGCAGTGGTATTTCCTCCTTCTGCCAGGTCTAGGGGTTGAAGCAAAGCACTGGAGCAAGAACCAGTTCCCCTCCAAGCTCTGCTAAATCCTCTCTCTATAACCTTTGGCAAGTCACTGCACTGGGCTTTTGTTTTTCCACCCCTCCTGGTGACGTGGGGCCGTTCACTCAGGTTTGTGGAGTCCCCTGAGTTCTTAACAAGAAGGACAAAGTATTATTATAACATTATTATATCAGACAAGTGTTTTCAGTTAATTAGGGCATTGTAGCAGCACGTGGCTCACTCCATGACTGCATCCCTGAACACACGGCCTGGGACAATGACACCAGTGGGAATTATCCTGGGAATAGGCTGTGGCCATTTCACTCCGATGGCTTGTGAGGGACAGCTGCCATCGTGGGCAGAGACAAAATGGTCCAAGTGGAAAATTCATGTATTGCCAGGAGAGAACTGCCCTCAGTTCCACTGCTGTAAATCCCAAGTTATTCTCCTAAGATCTAGAATGTACTTGTCTCTTTTATGCTGTGCCTAAGCTCTAAGTCATTAATATGTATCTGGAAGCTCAAACCCAGAGTCTGTACTCCTGGCTTTGCTTGTACACTGTAAATATGTATTTATACTTATTCTAATGTATATTTTTATTGCACTATACCAGACAGTGACATGCACAGGCCTGCTGGGATTTATCTGATAAATCTGTTCCTTCTTAGTAACTGGGCTAACACAGAGTATTTCATGTTCAAAACACCCATTTAAAGAAAGGCTCATACCTGAGTCTGGGGGCACAGGCAGTGGGCATGGGGTGAAAAAGGAGAAGGGAAAGAGTCAAGGATTGCTCTGTATGGTTTGAGTGGGAATAAAGATGGACATTGACATGCAGAAAAGGGCTCCCATTAGAGAGAGATTCATCCTGGAGACAGATTGGTGCAGAGCCCCACGCAGCCAGAGCCAGCTCCCAGAGCAGGAGGGCCACGCCGGGTACACAGAATGTGTGTCCAACAGAAATTAAATCCCTGCTGTCCTTTCCTGGGGCATTCTGGGGATAAGCTGGGATGGAACTGGTCCCCAGCCCACACATACATGTGAACACACACATGTGCACAAGCCTTGCTCTAGGTAAAGTCACTTCAGCTTATTAAAACCACTGCCCAAAATGCAAACTGTGTTTGTTATTCCCCTTGTCCTCCACAAATCTGCAAACAGAAATATTCAAAGAAGGTGTCAACATCTGGACAGCTGGGGAGCAAAACCCTCCAGCCCCAAAGCACACGGGCACACCAGCACAGACTTCCCTGGGGACAGCAGCTGTGTCTGACTCATGTAAAACTCCCCAGTTTGGGCCATTTGGAGTCAAGTGCTGGCACACATCAGTTGGCAAAAGTGCCTGTGACCACTCAGCAAAGCAAACCAGACAGCTGCTTCTTCTGAGCCTCAGGAAGAAGAGCTGCTGTATCCATTAGATTTTCATTCCTGACCTTGATTTCCAAGGTACAGGGGAGCTATAACCTTCAATGGACAGCTGGGATCTTCTCTCCTGTGTGCTCCTACAGCCTGCTTCTCCCTCCTAACACAGCACACATCACCCCAGTCCTGTCTGCTATTTCCCCAGGACTCCAGGGCGGGTTCCTGAGCCCAGATATTCCTGAAGAGCAGCTGCACTGGAGCAGGCAGTGCCAGCCTTAGCCTGGTGTTTGTGGGGAGCCTGGGGAGCACATCCCAGGAGATCCAGGGATGACTTTGGCTGGATGAGCAGCGAGTGGAGAAGAGCAGTGGGATGGCTGCAGAGCTCAGGAGAACACGAGTGGAGGAGCACACTGGGGTGGCTGCAGAGCTCAGGAGAACACGAGTGGAGGAGCACACTGGGGTGGCTGCAGAGCTCAGGAGAACACGAGTGGAGGAGCACACTGGGGTGGCTGCAGAGCTCAGGAGAACCCGCTGTGGCCAGAGCAGCGCAGGGGATCCAGGCTGACCCACTCCCACTGGCACAGGGAGCGTATCTCCAGAGGCACAGGCTGTGGATGGGGCCAGCTGGCAAAGGCACCAGCGAGACAGAGCAGCCAGAGACAGGAGGTGACCTGGGAAGGGAGGAGGAGGACAGGGAATTAATTTGCAGTGTTTTCCACTAAGACACGACAGTTTCTTCCTCTTGAGTAACGAGTTGCCACTTTCACATCACCTAATGCCCAAGCCCTGGCATTCCTTTAGGCCTGTGGATGCCAGCAGCCCAAAGGAAAAACAAGGCAGAGCTCCACAGCCCCTTGTTCACTCTCAACACAGCACCAGCCATGGGCAGAGCCGCTACAAAGAGCAGGCAAAGGGCTGCCCTGATCCTTGGAGCTGCTGAATCCACACCATGGGTACCCAAGGGTGCTCAGCACCTGTCAGGACCAGGCCATGGCTGTCACCAACTCCAAACACACCTGGCCTTGCTCTCCAAACATGCAAATCCTCCTCGGTTCTGATCGCTCTGGTACAGCCCCTTTCCCACCACCTCCCCTCACAGCACAAACATTCTGGTCAGTCAATCAAGGAAACAGATAGCAAAAAGCAAAATCTCAACTAATCTTTGTGGCTGAAGAAAGAGCTGATTGTTTTTGCCTCTCTCTGAGCCCGCCCTATATCCTGTACTTCCCCAGTCCTCTTCACACCTTCTTCCCTTTATTGCTAGGGAAAAAAAATCCTGGTCTCTGGGCTGTTTTGTTTAGCAAATGAGGGACATGCAAAGCACTAACCCCGGGCATCTGTCAGGAGGATAGACGTGCCTCTGTGTCTTCCAGACAGCCTTGAGGCACTGAGAGCAGCAGCCCAGGAGAGCTATGATTAAGGGTGGATTTCAGTTTGGACACGGGGTAAATCTCTCTTCCTAATGAGGACAGAGCCACGGGACACCTGCAGGAAGCAGCGGGGTGTTCCCAGCCAGCACAGCATAAGGCTGGAGCTCCTCTCCAGGTTGTATTAACCTCATGGAGTGGAATCCTGGAGGAGGCAAGATCCTGAAGCAGGCAAGATCCTGAAGCTTTCTTGTGTTGCCCATTGTTAGGGAAGCCCTAAAATGAACTGAGAGGGAGGACAGGGAAGAATTAGACTCCAGCTGGGTGCAGGTTCTACTGGTTAAAGTTATTTGCAGAATCCAGTTGCTTCCCGCCTTCGACATCATGAGAAAGTGAAAAAAGTCAGTGAAAAAAGATAAGAGCAGAGTCCCTTGTCCTCACAGCAGGTTGTTCCCCAGTTGTAGGGGATGGAGACACAGCAGCAGTTTAATTCCAGCCCATCAGCACAGCACACAAAGGAAAACCTGAAGGCATGGGGCAATCTCCCTGAAATTGCTGCATAAACATTTCCTTGCACAGGGAAAACATTCCTGCCTGCCTTTGAGGGCCTAACACGGGAATGGATATGGAGCCCAACCTGCAAAGCTGCTACAGAAAAATTTTAAAAAAGTACATCATAAACAATTTTTTAAACACTTAATCTGCTCACAAAGCAGAGATTTCCCCCCTTTTCACCTGGAACAGCACATCCACACAGAGGAGGCAACCCAGAACAGCCACACCAAAATTATTCAAGGAGAGTGAATCTCTGTGCTGGATGAGAAGTAAGAAAAAACAGATCCCTGCAGAATTCCTGACCCACCATCTTAAAGCTAACAGTCACCATGGACACACACTGATCTTAAGGCTGCAACTCTAAACTGAGACTTAAGATCTGCCACACGTTTCCTGCATGACCTCGGGCAAGCCTTGAGTGCTGGATTTCTGAAGTTATTCAGCCCACGATGAAGCTCTCAGAAGCTCTTCACCCCATCTGTGAGAGGAGGATAATAATTCCCCCTCTGCCCTCCATTTCACTTGTTTATTTCAACGGTAAGATAGTCAGGAATGAGGCTGCTCCTCCTTATCTCCCACATCCAGCACCTCGCACAATGGAGCCTTGATCTGGGCTGGAACGCCCGAGCGCAACTGCGGCACCAATAACCAGTGATAGGAACTGGACCCAGCAAAGCACCCAAATTCCAGGGCTGGCTCAGCAATCCTCCAGGCAGGCAGGCACAGTGAGACCCTGCACCGAACCCACAAAAGGCAAAACCAGCAGAGAAACAGGGCAAGCAGCTACACAGGGAGGGTAAACCAGACATGAGCGTTTCCACTGGTGAATAATATTGCAGGGAGAGAGACAGAGCCGGATATGGGTGCTGTAAACATCCCACTCAATGCCCTCGCTTTAATTTTTTTTTTTAATTTATTTTAAATTTTTTTTTTTTTTTTTTAGAAGTGCTTCAATCTGAGCACTTCTCAATCTGGTCCTTGAGCTGGTTTTGACCTGTGGGCCCAAGGGGGATCTGTGTTCTCTGTACCAGACAGCAAGGCAGGCAGAGAGCAGAGAGTCCTCAGGAACGGGGAAATCTGGGGCTGGGGAGGAGCTGAGCGAGCACTGAGCTCAGCTTTGGTCTGATAAGTTTATCAAGCACTGCCGGCTGCTAACTGTCAGCCGGGGAAGGGAGCCTGTTGGGGAGGAGGAACAACTCCCAGGGCAAGATAGGACAGCCCAGGCCTTATCAGAGTGCCTGAGCCAAAGAGGGAACTGGAGAGTGAGCACTTTCCAACCACTTCATCTGAACAACAGACAGATTGGCAGGAAAGGCCTGTCAGCCCTTCGCCTCTGCTGCCCAGGGAGCCCCATCCCTGCAAATAACCCGGGTAAGTGCAGCCTGGGAGCTGCAAATGTGAACACCGGGGCTGAGGGAGTGCACGGGGCAGGTTTTCTTAGGGCATTGCCCAGTGGGAGAGTCAGATTTACAACAAACACTTCAGGTGCTCACGGAGCGAGCGGCTCCTGTTCGGTGCCCAGAGCAGCACTTCTCCCCCGTGCTGCCTTCCCGAGGTGTGGGAGGGGGATCTACCCCTTCACAGCTGCACCAGCCACCAAGGTTTGGTGTACAGACAATTGCTGTGCCTCTAAAAAATAGTAAAAAACCCCAAGTGAATAGAAGGGGTAAACCTGACCATTCCCATTTGAGCTGCAAAAGCATGAGCCAGCAAATACCCCTTCACATCTTCTCCTAGGGCAGCAATAACCAAATCAGTACAGCTGAAGATCATACCAGGGACACCCTCCTGTGTTTGGATGAGCTCCCCTGGACCTGTGCAAGCTCTCTGTCCCTACACCTCAGCCATGACAGGGAGGGGAATAAGAGATTCCTGCAGGGCACATCCTCTGCTTGGTTTCCCTGAGGAAGCTGAGCTGTGCAGGATGAACCAGGGCCACACCTGCAGCTTTGTCATGTTCCTTTAGCCCATCAGACCACGCTGTTATCAGGTCACTGCTCACCCAGGCCATATGGACAGCCCTCATCCCGCATCCCACCACCTTTGGTTCAGCCTGGTGTCTTGGGTCCTGCCTGCATCTGGGGATTTGACTGAGAGAAGAGAGCCCTGCCCCTGTGCTGGGAGGATGTGCTCGTCCTTGGCTGCTGGGTGCAGGTGCTATCCCAGGCTCTCCATGGGATTTGAGGCAGGAAACCTTCAGCAGCAGGTCAGGAGATCTCTGCTGTGAGCTGGTGACCCAAAGGCTCCCTTTTTGATAAGAAACATATCTAGGAACCGCTTTTTCTCCTCCTAAACCAGGGCTGAAGTCCTGCCTTGTGTGCACCTACTTCTCTCCCTGAAGAGAGGGAGCCCGGTATCTGCAGGCATCTGAAGTTACACCAGCTGAGTCACAGCCCTGTGGTTTCTGCTCCACTCTCAAGCCGAGTTTCTCACAGCTGATTCTGCTCCAGCCCACAATCTACAGCTCCCCAGGTCATGAGCAACCTCTAAGGCATTTCATTGCCCTGTGCATCAAGGGCTCCTCAGCAAGCTCCAAGTGCAACAGCCACATTCAGCACCAGCCTACACAATTCTGAGGTTCAAGGCTTCCTCATGAAGAACAAGGGGTTTAAAACCCCATCCCCATCAATTCTGCCTTCCTCTTGAATAATTTTAAAGCAATGGGGCTTTATCTTACATCCCAGGCTCTTCTATATTAGGAGCTTTGGTGGGATTTTTAGCAGTGGTCAAGTCCACTGGTTTCTTTTCTCTATAAAATAGAAGTTATCTCTTGTCTCAGTTGAGGAAGGGGAAGTTGGAGATGACAGAGCATTCCTGTTCCTGGACGGGCCCCATCCTGAGAGTGTGGACAGGGTGATCCAGTGTGTCAGTCAGACATCCCTGCCTCAGCTCCTCATTTAGACCCAGCCTGCAGCAGCTTCAGGATCTGCAGATAAGAGCAAGGTAGAATTCCTACACATGCACAGCCATACACTGGAGTGGCATTGTGAAAAATCCCACAAAAAACCCCACAAAGCATCAAAGCAAGGTCTCTGCATTGGGATCTTCCAACCTGCACTTTTCACCTTAAAATATTTGCCCAAATTTGAGTAGGACAACTAGAAATGGACCTCAGGTGTGCTGGATTTGCAGGCTAGTGAACCAACTTTTTATCTTATCTTCTTGAAGTATTAAAACTAAGCAGAACATCCCAAGTTAAAACCCTTTTCTTAGGAAAAGTAGCATGTACTATTGATAAGGTTTTATTTCTGAATGATACTTATGATATATGCATAAAACTCATTTTTCTAGTGTCTTCAAGGCAGAGCTGACAGGGCAGAAGACCTTGGGTTTCAGAGTGAGTGTGCACGAGACAGCTGAGGTTTCTCATGTTGCCTGGAATGCAGGGAAACAGCTGGAAAGTCAGAGAGCCGTGTCCCTGTGCCTGCTGCACAGTGCCACAACCGTGGTGGTGGAGAACTCAGCAGGATTAATAATACTTTGCATTTGAATAGCTCATAGTGCCCAAGGATTTCAAAAGGGCACAACGACCGACAGTCAGCAGGATTTACCCCCAGCCTGCAAGTTCTCACAGCACCGTTATGAGTTTTGCAGGAGATACAACACGAACTTGGTGGTCATCAGGAACAATAATTTCTGCCTTGGGGGTACCACCTCCTCATCCTCACTCCCTCAATCCCAAAGCCCCCAGCAATCTTAGCTCAGAGGGGAATGTGCCTCAGGCCTTCAACTCAAGGGCTGTCACCTGCAAGCCCTGAAGGCTGGATGTGGCCGTGGTTTTATCACTGGCCAGCAGCTGCCTCTACAGCTCTTGCCTCCTCCCCAATGATTCAGCAAATCTTCTTGGAGGAGAAAAACAAGCACACAAGCGAACAAATCACAATGTCAGATTACAAAGATGAGCGGGGGAAAGCTGCGGCTCGAAGGAGGGAGATAAAAGTTGGTGAAGTTCCGCGAGCCAAGGATGAAAATGCCCAATAAAGACATGAGTTTTTTTGAAGGGGAGCAATAATAACGTGAAAAAAGGCGTTGTAATTTGGATACTTTACACTGTGAAACATCGCTGAGAGTAAGAGAACACAATGTGGAAGGAAACGAAGCATATTCTGCCCTCTGCTATCTGGGCATTGCACAGGGCTGATAGGGATTTTTACTGGTATAGATGAGAACTGAACAGTCCATTCTGGTTTACACTGCAACAGAGCTCCACTAAGAAAGCTATTTTCAGAACGAGTTTCTGCTCTCTGTAACCAAGACTTCCAATAATCTGGAAGTCCCTTGCCAGGCACTTTGAATATCACTGTTCCTGGAAAAAAGGATCTGCAGGTCATTTGGTATCTAAGGCATAGCAGAGGGCAGTTGGAAGTAATGTTTTAACTCCTGACAGCTTTGGCTGCTGCATCATATTTTTATATCATAGCCCTTTTCTATAAATATTTTGTTTCCTGCTGCAGCCACTCTTGAGGTGAAACACAGGATCAGTCTAACAGCTCTATAGAACAGAAAGTAAAAAAGAAATTCCAGCCAGACCTCAGCTAGGAGATGTCATATTTCCTCTAATGGCATTCCACTCCCCTCAGAGCCCAGACTTCCAAGAATGCCATGAAATCTTTGGGAAAAAAAAGTGTTTGGAATTTATGGAGTGCCCATGCCATGTTTGGGGAATCTCTCAGCCCAGTGAGTCTTCCAGCGTCTGTGAGAGAGATGCAGCCTTCGCCTGGATTAAATGCAACACAAGCAGTAAGCACAAAAGGAAGAGGAGCTCAGGAACTGTGGACACAAATGGGGATGGAGAAACTGTTCCCAGAGGGAACAGGGCTTTGGGGTACATCCTCACACTGCCTGCTGCTCTCCCCTAGGAAACACGAAAGAAGGAACCATGGCACAACCCAGAGGCTTTCCCCTCAAGCTCACTGTTGCTGTGTAAGTCCAGTATAAAGCTCCAGGGGTGTCTCTTTTTAAAGCATTTCCCTGTGCTGTGCTGTGCTGCCACCTGCTTTCACAGGTCTGGGAGTCTCCCCTTGCTCTGACAAAACTCAGGTGTGCTGTAGGACTCCAGTGTCAGCACACCTGAAACGAGAACTTGTCCCAATGTTTAAAGGGTGGCTATAGAGCAGATGGAGACTCCCTTTTTAGGAGGAGTCACATGGAAAAAATGAGGGGTAATGGGTACAAGTTACTCCTGGGGAGATTATGACTGCATGCTAGAGGACAATTTTTCACAGTGAGAGCAATCAGTCATTGGAATAATCTCCCCAGGAAAGAGGTGGATTTCCCAACACTGAAACTTCTCACATCAGCTGGACAGAGTGCTGGGCTGTCTTATCCAGACCGTGCTTTTGCCAAGGGAGGTTGGACCAGGTGATCCTTGAGATCCCTTCCAAACTGGTATTCTTTGTTCCCATTAAAATGTGCTACTGCTGCACCCTACAGGCTAAAACAATTTTTTTATCATTAATGACAACTTCTAAGCCAGGCTCATGGTTTTGTGGGGGGAGGCTGGCTCCTGGGTATTTGGGGCTGGTTCTGTTTCTACCCCATCCCAGAGCTCTCACAGAAGGAGCACACCCAGTTCCCACCTTGCTGGGATGAGCAGGAGGAAGAGCAGCAGCTGCAACACAGACACACAGACATGCCACCAACCCTGACTCAAAGACCCCTCGGTGGTGGGGGACACAGGGATGCTCTGCCAGAGATGTCCCACAGGCTGGATCCCACGGGAAAGGGAGAGCTCAGGAGCAGGGGGGAGGTGGGCTGGAGACCTTCACCTGCTGAAGCTGCTGCCTCGTTCTGTTTTATCCCTCCAGACTGGCACAGCAGAGGAGGCACGGGGCAGGAACTGCCTGGCAGTGGCCACCTCAGCAAAAGCCCACATGGGGATGTGGTGAAGAGCACTGCCTCTCCCAGCTCACCTCACACATCCTGGGATGCAGCAAGCCCAGCTTTCTGCCAGGAGTCGATGCCACGTGTTCCTGTGCCCTCCTGGCCTCGATTGGCTTTGCCAGAAGAACAATCTGGGAGATCTCCCACAAGAAACATCTTTCATGTTCTCACTGTTGGCCTTCATCTGCACTTTTTAAAGGAAAAATATCTTAATGGCATTTCCCTCTTGCATTGTCCCTTGATACTGAGGTTGGGCCAAAGCTAAATGAACCCATTGGTCACCTGGCTGAGTCCCTTCTCTTCTGAAATCTGGAGCACAAACTTCATTTTCACATGTTCCAGTGACAGCTCCAAGTCTGTGTGAGCCACAGGCAGAGTGCAAACCTGATTCCTCCCCTGTTTCTTAGAGGGATATAACAATACCCAGGTTTCTGGTGAGAACCTGATTGGCCTCAGCAGGGCTTGGCACCCACACAATGCCATCTTTGTGAACATTGACGATGAAGAAATCTCAGCTGAACTACTGGATGCTGCTGTCCAGAGCTGCAAGAAAGTGTGTGCCAATCCTGTGGATAAATGGGTGCCTACATTCTCATAATTACTGGTTAATGAGTCCTCGAGGACGCTCCACAAGCTCCCAAGAGAGAGGCAAGAATCCAAACGAGCTGGTAATACATCAGACAAGAGGAACAACAGAGAAGTTGCATTCCCAAATCTCTCCGAGTGTGGGGAGTATAGTCTGATCAGGATGGTGGCCATGTGGAAAACAGAAAAGATACCTGAGGAGGTTTGGCCTCCAGCCCACACCAGCAGCACCTGCAGGGCTCTCACACGGCCATGCCCACCTACCCCAGCCACGCACTGGCCTCAGGCTACTGAAGGACAGGGGTGTGGAGGCTGCCCTGGTTCAGCTGCGAGCCAAGCCTGGCCCATGGCATTGGCACACACCCGCCCTGCTGGCTATATAAACACAGCCCTGCAGCTGGGACTGTCCCCTCAGGGCTGCCCTCGCCATGGCTCGCTGGCACATCCTGGGCTTGGCCCTGTGCTCCTACCTCGGGGTAGCCTGGGCTGCCACCGTAAGTACAAAGGCTGGGTTTGCACCCTAAGCCTGAAGCTTTTCTCCTTCTGCCATTTGTCTTTGGGGCTGTGGGGGAATTTCTGCTGCCTGTCTGCTCCAAAGGGCACCTGCAGGGCTCCTGCACAGGCACAGCTCCAGGGGCACCTGTGGGTTTTCCACAAGGGACCAAGGGCA
>VZTJ01003415.1:0-13287 GCA_013397795.1 Orthonyx spaldingii
CTCTATTTGGGGGATCCTTGATTTAATGGGGAGGTCTTCAATTTGGGGTTGTTCCTTAATATTGGGGAGGTCCTCAATTTAGGGGGGTCCTTTGGGGAGCATCCTCAGTTTGGGGGGCTCTTCAGTTTGGGAGGGTGTCCTCAACTAAGGGGGTCCTTAAATTAGGGGGGCCCTCAGATTTGGGGGGGGGGTTGTCTATTTAATGGGGTCCTTAAATTAGGGGGTTCCTCGATTTGGGGGGTTCTTAATTTATGGGGGTTTAATTGGACCCCACAAAGGAGAAGCCCCCAGTCCCTCCATGCCCGGTGCTTTTCCATCCCATCCCATCCACCCCACGAACCACTTTTAATGGGAAATTTGCTAATTACCCCAACAAACACCCCTCATTAGGGCGCATTCCTACTTCCCAAACCTCACTTTCCCTTCTCCCACGTGGCACCTCCCACATTTCCCCCTTTTCCACCCCAAAACACTAAGTTTTTCCTCTGGCTGGGTGTGGGAAGTCCTGCGTTTTCCACAAGATTTGAGCTTTTCCTTGCGTTTCCCTCCCTTGGGAATGGTTTGGAGGAGGAAAGGCTGCAGAGATGTGGATGGTGATCCACAGGGATGCCCCATTTTGGGTGGCCAAGCAGCAGGAATGGGATTCCTGGATTTCCAACCCAGGAAAAACCCAGAAGTGGTGGAGTCACCATCCCTGGAGGGATTTGGGGACATGGATTAGTGGGACATGGCTGTGCTGGGGAATGTCTGGACTCAGTGAAGGCTTTTCCAACCTTAGTGATTCCAGGATTCTGTGGGAAAAGCCCAGGACACGGTATGAGGAGAGACAGGTGCAGTCCCTCACCCTCAGGGTCATCCCAAGGAAATTTGGAAAGGCCACCTGGGCAGTGGGTGGGAATTTGGAGGAGGTGATGATGCAACCACCACAGAAAATCAATTTTCTTCCATTTTGATGTTCTGGGATCCTCAACAGCAGCAGGACCTGGAGCTGCTGGAGAGAGTCCAGAGGAATCCACGGAGCTGCTCCAGGGCTGGAGCCCCTCTGCTCTGGAGCCAGGCTGGGAGCGCTGGGAATGTTCCCCTGGAGAGGAGAAGCTCCAGGGAGAGCTCAGAGCCCCTGGCAGGGCCCAAAGGGGCTCCAGGAGAGCTGGAGAGGGACTGGGGCCAAGGGCTGCAGGGCCAGGAGCCAGGGAATGGCTTCCCAGTGGCAGAGGGCAGGGATGGATGGGAGATTGGGAAGGAATTGCTGGCTGGGAGGGTGGGGAGGGGCTGGGCTGGAATTGCCAGAGCAGCTGTGGCTGCCCCTGGATCCCTGGCAGTGGCCAAGGCCAGGCTGGACACTGGGGCTGGGAGCAGCCTGGGACAGTGGGAGGTTGGAATTGGAAGATCTTTAAGGTCCCTTCCCACCCAAACCATTCCATGATTTTCTAAGGCTGTTGGAGCAGAAGAGCCAAGGCTGGAAAAGGTGGAGTACCAACAATTCCAGAGCCTTGTGCTCCTGGGCTCTGCTCCTGGGCTGCAGCACTGAGCCATTCCCATGGGAATGCCCTGGGAATGTGCTGGGATTCACTCTCACAGACACCAAGGGGTCCTAAATCCCTTTGGAGTGAGTTACAACAGCAACATCAGCTGGAAAAATGGGAAGGGCTCTTCCCTGGGTGAACTCTGCAGGCACAAAGCTGAATCCACATTCCATTCCTGACCCTCTGAATAATGCACCTTCCCCTTTGTGTTTGGAAGGTGTTCCCATGTTTTTAAGGTGATTCCATGGATATTTGGATCTCGCCCATCCCAGCTCCTCAGCAGGGATATTGGGAGGACACAGCTCTTCCGTGGCTTGTTAAAATCAGAAAAAGCGGGAATGAAGCAGCCCCTTGCATTTCCTGCTGCAGGGAGGCCTAGATTTGTGGAAGGAACTGGGATTTTTAGAGGAATAAAACCATTTCCTCACCCACCCAGGGGCTGATCCAGCTCCCACCAATTCCTGCTCCAGGGATTTTTGGGTGGGAATTTCCCACTCAAACCCACCCGTGGCTCAAGCAGAGCACAACTTAGCTCACTCCCTTCCTGATTTTTAACATCTCCCATCCCCAAAAAAGCAGAATTCCATTCATTTTTAAATCTTGGCATTACAGATGGACAAGGACACATCACTTTTCTACGGAATTTGTAATTCCAGCTGCACAAACCCAACAGCTGCTCTTACCTTGCTGTGTGTTCCAGGCTCCCAAGAGCAGATTTTTGGGTTTTGAAGTTCATCAGTGCTGGGAATTGCCCAGCAAGATTGTCAGGAATAAAGCACCTCCTTGTTTCAGTGTGATCCAAAGACCCTGATGTCCTCACAAGGCTGAGGTCCCACTCTGCATTCCAGCAGGTTTTGGGCTCCTACAAAAAGGATTTTAAAGGGTGGTGCAGCTTGAAGAGTCTTTGTCCTACCCAAAGAGGTGGCCAATTAAAGCAAATTAAGGGATTAGTGCAGAGCAGGTCCATGGAGGGCTATAAAACCAAAGACCCAGGTGGATCTTCTCCATCAGGATGTTCAGTGTGTGGAAAATCCCAGCAGAAGCCATGAGGATCCCTGGAAGTGGCACTTTCCCTCCGTGGGTGGTTCTGTTTCAGGGAGCTGCACCCTCAGAGGTTTGGGTGTGCCAGGAACTGCACAGGAAGAGGTGAAGCTCAGCCCTGGAATTTGGGAGTGAAAGAAGAAAATGAATTTACAACGATGGATCAGCAGAGGGATGTGATAAAAACATGGAATGGTTTGTATGGGAAGGGACCTTAAAGATTATTTAATTCCAACTCCAACAACTTCCACCATCCCAGGGTGCTCCGAGCAACCTCCAGGGATGGGCAGACACAAATTTTTGGGGAAACCTGTGCTGGGGAAGAGCCCAGACCCATCACCTCCATTACCTTTTGAGATAACCCCATTTAAAACATTTCTCCTAAACCTACTTCCCAAGTGCCAAGCTTGGCTCCTCTGCTTAATTCTGGGGAAAAATCCCAACATTTTAATCAGGATCTCCAACATTTAATCAGGATCTCCAACCTACCACATGGGAAACAAGCAGGTTCCTCTTCTTCACCCGCTGCCTTGTGCTCCCTGGAAGACCTGGATGAGCTGGGGGCTCCTGGCCAGCTGCTGTGCCAGCATTCCTGAGGCATCTGGAGTGTCCTGGAGGCCAGCACGGAGCAGGATCCCCACGGCCTCCGCCCGCTGCCCCGCGCTGGCCACGTGCAGGGCTGGGGACACAACGGGAGCTGGGGTCACCTCCTGGGCTGGGATCGTCCTGCTCTGGGTGGAAACAGGATTCCCAGAGGGGATAATGTGTGTGGAGGGTGAAAGATGAGTCTTCCCAGTGTGGTTGTGGAATTGTGGAGTGGTTTGGGTTGGGATGGAATTGCGGGATTAACTTTGGGATCATCGGGTTCGACCTTAAAGACCACCCAGTGCCACCCTCCTGCCATGGGCTGGGACCTTCCCACTCTCCCAGGGTGCTCCAGCCTGGCCTTGGACATTTCCAGGAATCCAGGGGCAGCCACAGCTTCTCTGGGAATTCCATTCCAGGATCTCTCCACCCTCACTGTAAAAAATCTCCTTCCATCTAATCCCAAACGAGGCATCCTGATCCCTCAGATAATCCATGCAGGTGCCTGGTGTGGATGAGGAGCTTCCCAAGGATGCCGTGACCCAAACCCAGGGAAGGAGGAGCCACATCCCAGGGCTGGATGAGCTCAGCAGAGCTGGGACTGAGTCCCTGAGGGGGCAGAGGGAGCGATGGCACCGCTGAAAGGTGGCTTCAACCAAACCCCAGGGCTGGGAAATTTGCCAATTTTGGCAATGGCTGAAACTATTTGTGCTTTTTTTTTTTTTTTAATTTAAAATTTTTTTGGGGAGATGCTGATGCAAGAGCTGCCTCAGCCTTTCCCTCTGGGAATGCCGACTCTCGGCATCGCTATAGCAACTCTATTTACGTGCCAGCTCCCTGGTATTATTTGCTCATCAGCCATTTCCAGGCTGTTTGCTAAGGAATTGAGGCTGGAGAGCTCAATCCTTGTGTTTGTCCATCCAAGCTGCTTCCAACAGGCTCATTCCAGCCAAATTTCAGGGAGAGGAAGCAGCACTGGAGCTCCTCGGGTGCAAAATGAGCAGCTGGGGGCAGGAAAATCCCAATTTGCATCTCTGTTCTTCCCCCCCCAGGGAAAAGCTTCAGCAAAATGAAAGCCAGGGAATGCAAAATGCCCAAAAAACCCCGGGATGATCCGTCCTGCTGCTCCCAGAGCAAATGTATCCATGAATTTGGCACCTCCCTGCATGCTGGGGTTGGGATGGAAGCCCTTGGAGTCACGGAAAGCTTGGAAAAGCAGCTTGGAATCCTCACCTGAACGGCCCTTCCCATCCTTGGCCTGGAGGTCAGCGCCGAGGGCCAGCAGGGTGAGCAGGGTGTGGCCGTGTCCTTCCTGCAGAAAAAAGGGAGTTTGGGATCAGCTCTGCACCCTGATCCAGCCCTCACCTGGAACTGCACACATTTGCTCTGTCCTGGGCAGACCCAGGGGTGAGAGGAGCTCCAGGGGATCTTGGAGCAGATGGGAACCAGGGTGAGCTGCCTGTGGCAGGGGAGGTCAGGTCCATGGGGCTGGGATTGCTCCAGCTGCTGTGATCCCGTGGGAATTGGCCTGAGATCCCACCGGGCACCTTCCTAAAATCCCACAGTGGTTTGGGTTGGAAAAGACCTCAAAGATCATCCAACCCCTGCCACGGCAGGGACACCTCCCACATTCCCAGGCTGCTCCCAGCCCCAGCGTCCAGCCTGGCCTTGGCCACTGCCAGGGATCCAGGGGCAGCCACAGCTGCTCTGGCAATTCCAGCCCAGCCCCTCCCCACCCTCCCAGCCAGCAATTCCTTCCCAATCTCCCATCCATCCCTGCCCTCTGCCACTGGGAAGCCATTCCCTGGCTCCTGGCCCTGCAGCCCTTGGCCCCAGCCCCTCTCCAGCTCTCCTGGAGCCCCTTTGGGCCCTGCAAGGGGCTCTGAGGTCTCTCCACCTTTGAGTTTCAAATCCCTCCAAACCCCAGGGGATCTGGAGTTGTTCTTCCCGGGGTTATTCCAGCTCAGGGAGCAGAACCCGTTGCTGACCCAGGCTGTTGCTCATCTGCCTCCCTCAGGCACCGGCTTTTCCCAAAGGATTCCCCAGGATTTGGGATGCCCTGGGAGCAGACACAGCCAGCCAGGACCCCCACGTCCTCCCTCCTTCCTCTGCCAGGAGCCAATTCCAAATTCCACAGGGCAAAACACGGCACAGCCCCCACCTCCCTCCCCTCTGCACAGGCTTTTCCATAAATAAATCCTTTCTCCCTAAATAACACGCCTGATTTTGGAATTGCATCCTCAGTGCCATGAATTACTCTTTGTCCCGCAGCCTGAGAATGGAAGGCTCTTATTTTTATTCCCCCCATTCCCACAGGATTCCACAGCATCTTCCCTGCTCCCAAGGCTCCCATTTCCCTGAAAATCCACTTCCCACTCCCTTCCCCATGGCAAAGATGCCGAGCCAGGAGCTGCTTTAGCTGCCACAGCCTTGGCAGCAGATTGAATCAAAAAATAATTTGATTTTCACGTGTTTATAAATGCAAAAGAATAAGGAAAGGAGGAGATAAAAGCACAACCACCAGCCAAACAAACAGTGCTGTAAATATAAAGTGACACCGAGCCCAGGGAAGGGGGAGAATCCCATCCAATCATTCCCAGATCAGCCAAGAGCTGGGATTTTCTCCAAGGCACATTATATTCCCCCCAAAGCCTTGCTGTTCCACGTACCCTTGGCAACCAGAAGGGCTTTGGACGTGGTTTCTGGGAGCAGCAGGACGGGAAAATGGGAGAAAGGGCTCCTTTGTGGGGCACGGCTGGATCCCGCCGGAGCTGCTGCCAGCACTCCCAGGGAGTGGCAGGGGTGTTTCTGTAGGAGCAGGGCACTGGGATGGGGTTTGATTCCCACTGGGATGGGGTTTTGCTCCCACTGGGATGGGGTTTGATTCCCACTGGGATGGGGTTTGATTCCCACTGGGATGGGGTTTGATTCCCACTGGGATGGGGTTTGATTCCCACTGGGATGGGGTTTTGCTCCCACTGGGATGGGGTTTTAGTCTCACTGGGATGGGCTTTTACTCCCACTGGGATGGGCTTTTACTCCCACTGGGATGAGGTTTTACTCCCACTGGGATGGGGTTTTATTCCCACTACAAAGCTAGACCAGGCTCGGGGTTCTGTTAAAATCCACGAGGTTTAACAGCCCGGGATCTGAGCAGGGATATTTATTCCAGGTCAGCAGGGAGGTTTTGGGATCTGCTCTGCACTCCCAGGGAGCGTTGCAGGACCCACAGATCAGCTCCCCACACGGGCTGGGAGGAGGAGGAAGCTCCAGTGGTTCTCACGGCCTGGAATTCAAAACAACTCCGGTGTGAAGGACACAGATAAAAACCCAGAGCTCCTCCCGCCTTCCCAGCTCTCCTTTCCCACATCTGAACATCTCCTCTCTCTCTCCTCTGCAGGCAGCTGGACACAAACATGGAATTCCTTGGGTGGGAAGGGACCTCAGAGCCCCTCCAGTGGCAGCCCTGCCATGGCAGGGACACCTCCCACTGTCCCAGGCTGCTCCCCGCCCCAGTGTCCAGCCTGGCCTTGGGCACTGCCAGGGATCCAGGGGCAGCCACAGCTGCTCTGGCAATTCCAGCCCAGCCCCTCCCCACCCTCCCAGCCAGCAATTCCTTCCCAATCTCCCATCCATCCCTGCCCTCTGCCACTGGGAAGCCATTCCCTGGCTCCTGGCCCTGCAGCCCTTGGCCCCAGCCCCTCTCCAGCTCTCCTGGAGCCCCTTTGGGCCCTGCAAGGGGCTCTGAGCTCTCCCTGGAGCTTCTCCTCTCCAGGGGAACATTCCCAGCTCTCCCAGCCTGGCTCCAGAGCAGAGGGGCTCCAGCCCTGGAGCAGCTCCATGGATTCCTCTGGATTTGCTCCAGCAGCTGCAGGTCCTGCTGATGTTGGAGCCAGGGCTGGGATCTTGTGCTCCAGATGGGATCTCACCAGAACAGGGCAGAGCAGAGCAGAGGGGGAGAATCCCACCCTGCCCCTGCTGCCCACGCTTCTTCTGATGCCCAGAAAACCGGGAATGGGGCTGGTCAGGAGCAGAGGGACAGTGGCAGAGGATGAGCCAGGAACACAAATCCTCCAATCTGCTCTAGGTGCCTGGCACAGGCTTTTCCAGGGGAATTTGGGAAGAGGGACAAACCTTGGCCGCGTAGTGCAGGGCTGGGAGCCGCAGGGACGTGGCTCTGCCGTTGACATCCACGCCCAGCTCGGACACCAGGAACTGGATGGCTCCATCCTGGGCTGTCACAGCTGCCCTGTGCAGAGCCTGAGCCCCCAGGGCATCCACGGCGGTGGGAGAGGCCTGGAATGAAGAATACCATGGGAATAACACACAGTGCACTCAGCCCCAAGGAGATCCCCTGCCCTGACACTGCCAGGAAACCTCCACCAGATTTCCCACCTCTCCCACCTTCAGGGGCTGGAATGTGAGATGAAAACCACCACAAACCTCCCAACACCTCCGGGAGAATCGGCCCTGAGGGGGCCCCAGCCAGCTGGGATCACCCAGCAGGCAATCAATCATCAATCAATTATTGATTGCAGTGGTCTGGTTCCTGCTCTGCACTATTGGCTCCAATGGCATTCCCTGGAGGAAATCTGGGATTCCTGGGAGCAGCAGCTGCCAGGAGCAGAGGGAGGGCAGGGAGAACTCATGGATGGACATCTCCATGTTACCCATGGCCCCAGGAGCCTCCATGCCAAGTCCTGGCATTCCCAGAGCTGCTTTTGGCTCTGATCCAGCTGTCCCTGGAGCACTGGGAATATCCTGTCCCCTCCTGCCACTGCCTGGTCACCATCTCACCTCACCAGCTCTGGAGACAGGTTTTCCAGAGAAGCTGTGGCTGCCCCTGGATCCCTGGAAGTGTCCAAGGCCAGGTTGGAGCACCCTGGGACAGTGGGAGGTGTCCCTGGACATGGCAGGGGTGGCACTGGATGGGCTTTGAGGTCTTTCCAACCCAACCCATTCCATGATTCCTGCCCCAGGAGCTGAGTCCTGGTGACCTCACTCAGCAAAACCCTTCTCATTTCCAAGGGGAAATTGCCTTTTTACACAACTCCTTTCTTTACCATTTGGGATTTGGGAATCACCCAGCCGGGGTGACCACGTGGATCACCCGTCCTGGCAGCTGAGGCTCAGGTCCTGGAAGGGGCAGGTGAGGGATTCTGGCACCCACCTGGTGTTTGTGCAGGAGCAGCCGGGCGATGCCCACGTGCCCGTTCTGGAGGGCGTCCATGAAGGGAGTGACCCCACAGCTGTCCCTGCTGTCAGGGCTGTACTGGCACCTGGGAGAGGAGACAAAATCCAGGAGACAGCTGCTGGCAGCTCCAAAATCCTCACTGAAGGAGACTCTCAGCAGCTGGGGTTGAAAATGGAACATATAAAGCCCATCCATAGACAATGGATAAATCCTTCCTGGTGTTTTAGGGCCTGGAGAATGATCTGTGGGGGTTTTTTTTGGGATCAGAGATCTGGTTCAGCTCATTTGGGCTCTACAGGTCATTTATAATTCCCTTTTTCCCTGACCAGAAGGTTTCCTGAAGGGACAAGGAATAACCAGACACTCATGGAATGATGGAATCAGAGCCCACCAATCTCATTCAGGTTAAACCCCAGTGAAATGAGAGAAAACTGAATTAAAACTGAATTAAACCACAGAGTTCTTTGTGCTGGGCCAAGCACAGGACAGGTTGGGATGAGCTGCCATTCCCAAGGAAAGCTGCTCCAACACTTAGGAAGGGAACAGAGCTGCTTGAAAGCCAATTTCCCAGGAGCCACAGCCTGAAAATCAAGGCTAAGCCCAGCCTAGGGAAGGTGCTCCCAGTTGGAGCAGCTTTGGTCGTTGTCACCCGGCCCTGGCCACGTTGGAGGCACCAGGAATGAATCAGCAGGGAAAGAAAACCCCAGGGCTGAGTTACATAACTGGGATTTGTCATCACCAAGAGGCAAATCAGGAGGGAATCCTTGTCCCCAAGGTCCTCAAGCAGCTGGGAAAAACCTGGAGCATAAGGGGAGAGCATCGGGATCACGGGCAGGGGGATTGTCCCGAATGGAGCAGCACAAGTGTCCTTTGTGTCCAGAGCCCGGCAGGGGGTGGGAACTGGGGGAGGAAAAGTTGGAAGGAGCCTTCTTACCGTTCCAGGAGCAGCTCCACGACCTGGGAACGGCCGTGCATGGCTGGGAAGAGACAGGAAAAACGAGATAAACACGGATGGTTTGTGTTCTCATGGAGCTGCGTCCCCGCAGCGAGGCACGGCCGGGCTGCTGAGCCTTTTGGGGTGAGGGATCCAAGGGAATTGGAATTCAGGGGTTTGGACTTTAATTTTCTGGTGTGATTAAAAAAAGGCTTCCCTTGCCCTGATCCCATAGGGAAATGTGAGGTAAAGCAGGGGGAAGATGTGGAATGGGCACTGTCTGGCTCTGCCTGCCACGGGGGACAGCGGGCACAGAATGAAGCTGAAAGAAATTTAAAACAATTGGTTTCTCCCAATTATTTGTTCATTCTCGAGCTGGGATCTGGGAGAAGCAAAAGCAACACAAAGCAGGGAGCTGGGGAAATGCTGGGTAACATTCCCAGCCCTCCTCAGCCACTCCCATCTCATCACCCTCAGTCTCAGAGGGAAAACAACAACAGAGGGGGAGGATTTGAACCTGAGGCACTGAAATATTCCCTTTTTCTTTCCTGATTTTTTAAATATTTCACTTTACACAGCCTTGATCCAGTTTTGCTTTTTTTTTTTCCTGCAGGTCATTTAGCAAAACAAAAGAGAAAAATAATATCAAACCAAGCCTGGAGTTGCTCCATCAGGAAAAAGGGTTCCTGGGAAATGTGTGTTGCCAGGAACAACTTTCAGCTGGAATCCCAGCGAGGGATTCCCAGATTTTGGCTCTTTGCTCCTGCTCCCTGCCTGTTCTTCACCTGAGCTGATGGAAACACAGGCAGAGCCACGCTGGGAGATTTATAATTAATACTAATTATATTTAAATTTATAAATGACAAACGGATTTTTGACAGGGAGGCTTTAAAAAAACCCAAGTCATTGGAAGCAAAACCACTCCAAACAACACAATTCCATCCTTTATCAGGAACAGAGACAAGGGAAAGCTGCTTGGATCCACTGCTGCATTCCACATCCTCTAATTACCCCTTCCCAGCCTTCTTCCCTCAGGCTACGGATGGAGGAAGCAGCAAAGCTGAAGGAATTATTAATGAATATAAAAAATAATGGCAGGAGGGAGAAAATGACCCTTCATCAATCCAGGAAGGCAGCTGGCCTGGTCAGGGGATAATGTGCTCCCATCCACACCCTGGGGATGGAAATCCATGGAAAATCCTGATGTGATTCCCCCCAGCAGCTCCAGCACCATCTCCAGCCCCTGTTCCTGCCTTGGGAACTGGGAATATCCACTGGGATGTGTGTGGGGATACCTTGGAGCAGCAGCTTGGGTTCAAATTGCACTGGGGACACTGGGGGTTATATCATAATTCCATAATTCCACAATTCCAGCCCCTCCCCAGTTCCCAGTTGCTCCCACAGCAGCTGCTGCTCCAGGGTCTGCCTGGATCAGTAAATTCCCGAAATCAAACTGTGGATTGGTGGCTTTGCCAAAGCAAACACAGGTGGAGACACCTCCGGGAAGCAGGATCCAGGTGCTGGATCCCAGCCGTGTTCCCATATCCTGTCAAAATTCCCCCTTTCCCACAGGACAATCCTCACCCTGGCTCCTGCTCCCAGATCCCACCCCTCCAGCAGGGAGAGGAGCTGCCAGCATCCCATGGAAACAACCCCTGGGACTGGGCAGGGACAGCAGAACAGAAAAAATCGGGATCAGCCATTTCAGGCAACCTGCTCCGATCCCCTCAGCCTGAAACAAACAACTCATTCCCGGTTTTTTTCACTCCCAGGTCAAGCACAAGGACTCAGTCAGTGCCCAAGGGGTTGGAATTGTCACCTCTGATGAGCCAAGAGTGGCAGAGCAAGGGCTGGAAAAGGGCTGGGAATGACAGCCCAGGAGCAGCACAGCCACCCACGGATTAACGCCAGCACAGCAGGGGCTCCTCACAGCACCTCGGCCTTTCCAGAGAGACAATTCCCATTCAATTCTTCGGGAAAGGAGTTTGGGGTTTGAGTTGTGAGAGCTGGAATACGCAGCCTGATTCCCACCCTGGATGTGGCCTGAGCCCTTCTGCTTCCCAGCACTCCTGAGGATGTGATTCCCAAACCTGGCCATTCCCTGTAAATATCCCTTTAAAAGCAAGGAAAAGGGCAGGGAAAGGGAATGGGACACGGTGGGCTCCAACAACAACTCCTGTGTATTCCCAGCAGGGATTGTCCTTTCCTGTGGCAGAAAGGCCCTCTGGAATTCTCACCATGGGATGAGAGCAAGGGGACAACACCAAAATCTCAAGTTTATTATTGGAATTTTGGTTGGAAAAGCCATCGAGTCCAACCATTCCCAGCACTGCCAAGGCCACCACTGACCTCTGTCCCCAAGTGCCACATCCACAGGGCTTTGAAATCCCTCCAGGAATGAGGATTCCACCTCTGCCCTGGGCAGCTCTTCCAATGCTTTATAACCCTTTCCAAGAAGGAATTTCCCCAATATCCACCCTGAGCCTCCCCTGGCACAGCTCGAGGCTGTGAGAAAGAAATCCATCCACAGACAAATCCCAGAAGCTTCCTCTCAGCAGCTCTGCTACTTTTAGGAATTTCAAATGCCAGGATGTGCTTGGAGCTGTGGCGATTTTCCAAGAGCAATTCCACACTGGGAAGGAAAAGCATCTCCGTGTTCTGAGGCACGGAGAGATGGAGATGAACACCTTGATCCAAGGAGCTCTCCCAGGATGCACCCACCACCGCTTCCCTGAATTTTTGCCTCCTCCAAACTAAACACCAGCGGGAACAACCTCCCTTTCCCATCCTCTGCTCCCAGAAGCCGCTCCCATCTCGCAGACTCCCTGGATGCAGCCCTGCTGTACCTGCTGTGTGCAGAGGAGTTCTGCCCGTGGTGCTCTCCGTGTCCCAGCAGCCTGGGGACGCCTCCAGCAGGCACCGCAGCACCTCGGGGTGCCCCTCCCTGCTGGCAATGTGGAAGCAATTCCAGCCATCCTTATTCCTCAGCAGCGGGTTGGCTCCGTGCTCCACCAGGGTTCTGATCACTTCCAAGTTTTTCCTGGTGCAGGCCATCATCAGGGGAGTCCTAGAAGAAGATCCAGGTAAATGGGATAATGTGGGACAACAAATGTGATTTCAGGCGCTTTGCCTGAGGATCCAGGAGATTTTACAGTGCTGGGAATACTCCAGCTCCTTTTCCATGCAGTCCCTCAGAGCACTGGGAGTTTTTAAGGCAAATCAGACTTTTTCCAAAGGTTGGGATTGCCTTAGGAAGCACAGAGCTCCCTGGTTTTAATCCATGAGTGGAAGGGCACTGCCACACAAATCCAGGCTCACGGAATCTCGGCCTCCCTCTGCTCCCCCTGATGTCAGCCCCAGGCTGGCACAGCCTCAATTCCCAGCACTGGAACGCTGCCTTTGGATTTGTGTCAGTTCAGCTCCAAAGGGCCTTCCCAGGCTTTCATCTGGGGGCTGGGGACAATCCTGGTTTTCTTTTCCAGAAGTCTCCAGCCCTAAGGAAGAGTGCAGCAGTAATTTACAACTTTTAGGAGAAACAGGGGGAAAGCAGTGATAGGGCTGGAATTTATCCCGAAAAGCCAAATGGATGCACAGCGTGGGCAGCAGGAGAGGGGGGAATTCTGCCCCTCTGCCCCACTCAGGTGAGCCCACATGGAATTCAGCTCTGGAATCCCAATATAAGGAGCTGCTGGAAGAGGAATCCATGGAGCTGCTCCAGGGCTGGAGCCCCTCTGCTCTGGAGCCAGGCTGGGAGAGCTGGGAATGTTCCCCTGGAGAGGAGAAGTGCCAGGGAGAGCTCAGAGCCCCTGGCAGGGCCCAAAGGGGCTCCAGGAGAGCTGGAGAGGGACTGGGGCCAAGGGCTGCAGGGCCAGGAGCCAGGGAATGGCTTCCCAGTGGCAGAGGGCAGGGATGGATGGGAGATTGGGAAGGAATTGCTGGCTGGGAGGGTGGGGAGGGGCTGGGCTGGAATTGCCAGAGCAGC
This sequence comes from Orthonyx spaldingii, assembly GCA_013397795.1. Lineage (NCBI taxonomy): Eukaryota > Metazoa > Chordata > Aves > Passeriformes > Orthonychidae > Orthonyx > Orthonyx spaldingii. The sequence continues at coordinate 13,260 of VZTJ01003415.1, forward strand.
TGTGGCTGCCCCTGGATCCCTGGCAGTG
>VZTJ01003415.1:32660-60940 GCA_013397795.1 Orthonyx spaldingii
TTCTTCGTGTTAATATTATTAGTAATAATATATAATTAATAATAATATATCATTGATAAAAATATATGATTACTAATAATATAGAATTCGTGTCAATAATATTAATAAATATCAATTGTTAATTGATACTGTTTAATTTAAATGTCCAAATTGATCATTACATTTGCATTTAAAAGTGAAAAATCTAATTAGATTTCTAAAATTAAATCAATAATAAATATCAATCATTAAATAGAGTTTAATTTTAGAATTTAAATTTTCATTTTAATTTGCATTTAAAGTTTGAGACAATTAAATTAGTTAATTTTGTAACAATAATAATAATATTATTAATAAAAGTAATAATTAAATTANGAGAAATATTAATACATATTAACAATTAATTAAATTAAGAAAATTAATTTTAAAATGTGAACTTAACTTCTAGTTTAAAATTTTAAAAATCAATTGAATTTTAAAAACTAAATTAAGAACAGTATTAATGATAAATATTAATGGTACATGTTAATCAAATTAAGAAAATTAGTTTAAGAATTAAAATCAAAGTTTAAAATTAAATTATTAAATTCATAAAACGAAATTATTATAAATATTGATAATGAACTTTAAATACTGCTGATAAGTACTAATCAGGAATTAATTAAATGAAGAAACTTTACATTAAAAAATTAAATTTAAAGTGGAATTTAAGTTTAAAATGTAGAAACTTTATATGTATATGACTAAATTAGTAAGGACTATTAATAATAAATGTTAGCAATTAAATTAAGAAAACTAGAGTAAGAATTAAAATTAAAGTTTATAATTAAATAATTAAATTTATAGAATGAAATAAATAATGATTGTTGATAATAAATATTAAGAATAAATACTACTGATAAATACTAGTCAGGAATTAATTAAATTAAGAAGCTTTACATGAAAAAGTTATATTTAGAATGAAGTTAAAATTTAAAATGTAGAAACTTCAAATATATACAACTAAATTAATAAGGACTATTAATAATAAATATTAACAAATTAAGAAAATTAGTTTAAGAATTTAAAATTGAATAATTAAATTTACAGAACAAAATAATAAATATTGATAATAAATGGTAAGAATAGATGCTATTCATAAATATTCATCAGGAATTAATTAAATTAAGAAACTTTACATGAAAAAATTAAATTTAGAATGAAATTACAGTTTAAAATGTAGGAACTTACAACTAAATTAATCTGTAATAGAGTAAATAATAATAAATATTGTAATTTGATAAATATTAATAATTAATTTAATTTAATGGCTATAATTAAATTATTCCTGCAAATTAATAGTAGGTATTAATAATTACATTAATTGACAAATAAAATAATTAAATTGATAAATTGATAACAATGATTAATCGTAAAGAATAGACAAATCCATAAGCAATGCTGATTTCTGGAGGTGTTTGGCTGGAATTCCTGCCGGGAACAGCTGGAAAAGTGGGAATTTCTCCGTGCAGGAGACGTGAGGGGAGGCCTGGACGGGAAAGTGGCGCTGCTGTCCCGCAGCAACTGGAACGTGTTTGAGGACGCCGTGAAGTTCTCTGGGAGAGACCCCCCGGCCAAAATCCACATCATTGGGGTGAGGGGCAGTGTCCTGCGGGGCCTCCGAGTCAAACTCCAAGGATTTAAATGAGTAGTCCAGGAAAAAGCAGGAATTTTTTGTGGGCCAGGGATGCCGTTGTTCTCCAACCTGTGCAGGCCTCATCCCGTTTTTAGGCTCATTTTTCCCCTTTTTTATCAAAAATGGAACAGGGTAAGAGGGATGGACAGTTGGTACAAGCCACTCCAAGGATTTAAATGAACATTCCAGGGAAAAACAGGAATTTTTTGTGGGCCAGGGATGCCGTTGTTCTCCAGCCTGTGCAGGCCTCATCCCGTTTTTAGGCTCATTTGTCCCATTTTTAGGCTCATTTGTCCCCTTTTTTATCAGGGACGGGACAGGGAAAGAGGGATGAATGACTGCAACAAGTCATTCCAAGTCTTTAAATGAACATTCCAGGAAAAAAATAGGAATTTTTTGTGGGCCAGGAATGCCGTTGTTCTCCAACCTGTGCAGGCCTCATCCCGTTTTTAGGCTCATTTTTCCCCTTTTTTTCAGGGATGGGGCAGGGTAAGAGGGATGGACAGTTGGTACAAGCCACTCCAAGGATTTAAATGAACATTCTAGGAAAAAAATAGGAATTTTCTGTGGGCCAGGGATGCCGTTGTTCTCCGACCGGTGCAGGCCTCATCCTGTTTTTAGGATCTTTTGTCCCATTTTTAGGCTCATTTATCCCATTTTTATCAAAAATGGAACAGGGTAAGAGGAATGGACAGTTGGAACAAGTCATTCCAAAGTTTTAAATGAATATTCCAGGGAAAACCAGGAATTTTTTGTGGATGGGGATGTTATTTAGTGCTATTACTCTCCAACCTGAGCAGGCCTCAATCCATTTTTAGCCTCATTTGTCCCATTTTTATCAGGGATGGGGCAGAGAAAGAGGGGTGGACAGCTGGGATAAGCCACTCCAAGGATTTAAATGAATGTTCCAGGAAAAAGCAGGAATTTTTTGTGGTCGGGGATGTTATTTGGAGCTGTTACTCTCCAACCTGAGCAGGCCTCAATCCATTTTTAGCCTCATTTGTCCCATTTTTATCAGGGATGGGGCAGAGAAAGAGGGGTGGATGACTGGAATAAGAAATTCCAAGGATTTAGAGCAGCTCTGGCTGCCTTTGGCACAGAATTCCTGCATTATGGGAATAAAAATCAGCTGGAATTGCAGGCTGGGTGTAAAAACAGGGAAAGAACAAACATTTTCCATGTTTCTTGAGAGGCAACAAAATTGGCGGAAGCTGAAGAGGTTGGAGCCTGATCTTTGGAATTTTGACAGGTTTGGAGCCTGATCCTTGGGAATTTTAGGCTGATATTTGAAATTCTCCATCCCTTTTCCACCAAAATTCCACTTCAAGGAGGGTTTGAACTGCTCAGGACTGGAAATCTTTTGCAGTTTGGAATAAATTAATTTGTAAACACAAAATATTGAAGAATATTGTTGTGGTGGTGGTTGTTAATAATAATAACAATAATAATAATAATAAAAATATTAAAATAAATTATTCTTTGTTTTAGGGATTGGGGAGGTTTGGCCTGAGCAGAATTTATGACATTTGGAAGCTCAGTCAGCCTGCAGATGTCAGGCAGAACTGTGAGTATTTCCTTATCCTTCTTTTTTCCGGGATTTTTTAGGTTTTGCTGGAAACACTTTTTGATGGTTAATTTTCTATTTCCTCATTCATTTTTTTGGTTGAAACCTGATTTTTTTTTTTAGTGGTTTTATCACTGGCTGGGCTATTTTGGCTGCTTAATACCAGAAATCCCAAAATTTTGGAATTTTCATGCACCTTTTCCCAGCTTTGCACTGTGATGCCTTATTTTCAGTAAGTAAACCAAGAATTTGAGATATTTTTCCTTATTTTTTAAATTTTAGATAATTTTTAATTTATCTTAAGCTTTCCCTGGATTGTTTTGGGTGTAAAGCTCCGTTTTTTTTAATTCCCTGGTGGATAAAATTCAGGATAAAAATCCCTCCTTCAAAACCTTTAAAACAGAAGATGAGATTTTTATGGAGAAAACAAAGAATTCACCAATTTACCACAAGTGATTGATTACATGGATGTTATTCCCAGTTTTTTGGGAGGTGAACTCCCAGGAAAAATTCCCTTGGCAGCTGAAAAATGAGGGAGATCCATGCAGGATGGAAGAATCTTATTTAAACCTTGAATTGAAATGAAAATAAACCAAATGAAATGAAAATAAATCAAATGAACTTGAAATAAACCAAATGAAATTAAAATAAAACAAATGAAAATAAAAGAAATAAAATTAAAATAAAGCAAATGAAATGGAAATAAACGAAATAAAATGAAAATAAACCAAATTAAATGAAAATAAACCAAATGAAATGAAAATAAATCAAATGAACTTGAAATAAACCAAATGAAATTAAAATAACTAAAATAAGATGAAAATAAATGAAGATGAAAATAAATGAAATAAAACGAAAATAAACCAAATGAAATTAAAATAAATGAAATAAGATGAAAATAAATGAAATTAAATGAAAATAAATGAAATTAAATGAAAATAAATGAAATAAAATGAAAATAAACGAAATAAAATGAAAATAAATGAAATTAAATGAAAATAAATGAAATGAAAATAAATGAAATAAAATGAAAATAAATGAAATGAAATGAAAATAAACCAAATGAAATGAAAATAAATCAACTAAAATGACAATAAATCAAATACAATGAAAATAAACCAAATGAAATTAAAATAACTAAAATAAGATGAAAATAAATGAAGACGAAAATAAATGAAATAAAATGAAAATAAACCAAATGAAATGAACATAAATGAAATAAAATAAAAATAATTGAAATAAAATAAAAGTAAATGAAATAAAATGAAAATAAATCAAATGCAATTAAAAGAAATGAAATAAAATGAAAATAAACCAAATCCTGCCTTGCAGCAAACCTCGTGATCCACGATTCCTTCATCCAGAAGTGGGAGGAGAGGGAGGGGCTGGTGGGGTTGAAGGAATACGCGACGCGCGTCGACGACAGAGACCTGGAGCTGAAGATTTCCATCGTGGAGAAGTACAGGGAGAGGCTCCCGGGGCTGGTGAGGAGGATCCAGGGGAGCCACGTGGCCCGGGAGGCCCTGGCAGGTGAATCCCCACCGCTGCTCCGAGCAATTCCAGTCAGGAACCCACCTCATCCTGCAGAAATGGCTGAGCTGCATCTCTGGGCAGAAAGGAGGTGGAGTGAGAGGTTTTGGGGTTGGGATTCCTCTGCTCTGGAGCCAGGCTGGGAGCGCTGGAGCAAGGAAAGCTCCAGGGAGAGCTCAGAGCCCCTGGCAGGGCCCAAAGGGGCTCCAGGAGAGCTGGAGAGGGACTGGGGCCAAGGGCTGCAGGGCCAGGAGCCAGGGAATGGCTTCCCAGGGGCAGAGGGCAGGGATGGATGGGAGATTGGGAAGGAATTGCTGGCTGGGAGGGGGGGGAGGGGCTGGGCTGGAATTGCCAGAGCAGCTGTGGCTGCCCCTGGATCCCTGGCAGTGGCCAAGGCCAGGCTGGAGCAGCCTGGGACAGGGGAATGTGGAATCCCTGCCCTTTTGGGATTCCTGTTGGATTTGCCCTGACTGAAATCTGGGCACAAAGCAATGAAGTAAGAAATTCCTCAAACACAGAACATTCCTGGTTGGGAATGGGGCTGGAGCTCCGGGTGCCAACCAGGGGTCTCCCATGGAAGGGAAGTTCCCTCCACCCATCCGGATTCCCCACAGAGGAGCTTTGCTCCTGATTTGGGTTTGGGAGAAGGGGAATGGATGAGGGATGAAATGAAATAATGAAATGAAATGAAATGAAAAATGAAACGAAATTAAATTAAATTAAAAACACTATTATTGCTGCAAGGACTGATCATTTTTTCCTTCTTTTTCCCCCCATTTCCCAGATTATCTCATCGGGACCGTCCACCAAGCCAAGGGCCTGGAGTTCGACACCGTTTGTGTCGCCGATGACTTTGTGCAAATCCCTCCTGTGAGCGGGGCCTTCCCGAGGAGAAGGAACGACGTGCTGGGTGAGGGAACAGCTCCGTGGGGACCCCAAAAAGGGGGAAAGGAGAGGGTGGTGAGGGGCTGGAGAGTGGGAACAGAGGTGGGCAAGGGGCTGGAGAACCAGGAGAGGCTGAGGGAGCGGGGAAAGGGCTCAGCCTGGAGAAAAGGAGGCTCAGGGGGGACCTTGTGGCTCTGCACAAGTCTCTGACAGGAGGGGGCAGCCGGGGGGGTCGGGCTCTGCTCCCAGGGCACAGGGACAGGAGGAGAGGGAACGGCCTCAGGCTGGGCCAGGGCAGGTTTGGTTTGGATATTGGGAAAATTCCTTCATGGGAAGGGTGGTCAGGCACTGGAACTGCCCAGGGAGGTTTGCAGTCCCCATCCCTGGCGGAATTTCACAGCCTTGTGGATGTGGCACTTGGGGACAGGGGCAGTGGTGGCCTTGGCAGTGCTGGGAATGGTTGGAATCAATGTCTTGGAGGCCTTTTCCTACCTCAATGATTCCCTGATCTTGTGCCCAAACAGAGTGAGAACAAGAAAGGGAATGTTTTGTCCCTATTTTTAGAGCCCTCCCAGTGATTTTTCCTATTAAAAGAACTTCTCCTTCCTCATTCTCCTGCCCACCTTCTCCAACCCCAAGAATTCCCCAATTCCATAAATATTCCTGCAGCCAAGCTCGGAGCTGTGCAGCAACAGAGACCAGTCCAGCCTTGGGAAAGGCACTGCTTCCCTGAGCCTCCTGTTTTGAAGGAGCTGCTCCCTTCCCAGGGAGCAGAGTGAATCCAGAGACTGGGAAGCTCCTCCAGAGCCAAGCCTGTATCCAAAACAGGAAAAGAGGGAGCTGGGAGAGGCTCTTGTGGGTGTGCAGGTTCCTGCCTGTGCCTGGAGGAGGAGTGTGGGCTGAGGCAGGAGCTGCTGGGGCTGTGGGAGCTGCTCAGCAAACACAGGATCTGCCAATTCCTGCTCTCCCCGAGAAACACCCGCTGTCCTTCCAGGAACGGAATCACGGAATGGTTTGGGTCAGAAGGGAACCTTAAAGCCCACCCAGTTCCATGGGCAGTGATGCAATTCCATTCTCCACTATCCCAGGTTGCTCCGAGCTCCTCCCAGCTGGTAGAAGCAGTGGGAGAACCACAGAGCTGTTCCTCCTTGTCCCCTAAATCCCTGGCTCCTCTCTCCTCCCCGGCAGGCAGGGCCCCTGAGGATGAGTGGAACCTGCTCTACGTGGCAGTGACACGAGCCAAGAGGTGCCTGCTGATGTCCAAATCCCTGGAGAACCTTCTGGCCCAGGCTGGAGTAAGTGAAGCCTTCCCAGGGCAAGGAAATGCTGCTCTGGGCTGGTTTGAGGATTATCCTAAGATCCACCCTGATCCTTGGATTCAGGCCAGGGACTGCTCCTTGTGCTGGCCCACACCAGAATTCCAGGAATCGCTTTTGTTCCTGCATTTTGCTGCTCCATGCAGAGGTTCCAGCAGCAAGACACAAGATTGCAGTGGGATTTTTCCCACAGTTCCTGCCTTTGGGTGTTGTTTTCCACAGATCCTGAGTTCTTATCTCCATGGAGGTTCCCTTTTCCCTGCCAGCAGTGCCTTCCCACTCTTCCTTCATTTCCTTCCTTTATTTTTCCTTTCTTTATTTCCTTCCTTTATTTTTCCTTTCTTTATTTCCTTCCTTTGTTTCCTTCTTTTATTCCCTTCATTTCCTTTCTTTATTTCCTTCATTTCCTTCCTTTATTTTCTTCCTTTATTTCCTTTCTTCATTTTTTGTCTTTTATTTCCTTTCTTGTTTTCCTTCCTTCATTTCCTTACTTTACTTCCTTCCTTTATTTCCTTCATATCCTTCCTTTATTTCCTTCCGTCGTTTCCTTTCTTCCTTTATTTCCTTCCTTTATTTCCTTTATTTCTTTCCTTTTTTCAATTCTTCCATTTCCTTCCTTTATTTCCTTCCTTCATTTCCTTTCTTCCTTTATTTCTTTCCTTTTTTTTTTAATTCTTCCATTTCCTTCCTTTATTTCCTCCCTTCATTTCCTTCCTTCCTGCCGTTGCCTTCTACCAGAGCTTTTCCATCCCCAGGAATCTGGGGGAGTTTTGTTCCTTCTTTAAATCCCATCATCTTCCAAGTCTCTCCCTTAGGGGTTAAAAAACCAATGGCACAGCCTGTTCCAGCCCCTCAGCTCCCTCTGAGGGTGACATTCCCTTTTTCCCTTTTCCCAGGAGCATTTCCTGCGGGTGGAGCTGCGGAGTGAGGCTGGGCAGGACCAGGGGGGAGCTCCCGTGGCCTGCTGTGTGTCAGGATGTGCAAAATCCCTGGAATTCAGCTCCAGGCTGGTGGTGAAGAAGCTCCCGTTGGCTCACGTACGTCCCTCCCGTGGGATTTGGGGTTTGGGAGCCTTCCAGAGCCATTCCAGGCCCTGCTCTGAGCAGGGCTCTCAGCTCCCCGTCCATTTCTTTGTGCTCACAGCCAGGGCTGCATTCCCAGGGTGGTTCCGGGTCGTGTTGCACTTCCCACAGATCCCCTCCATCCTGAATGTCCCATCTGGGTGGGTTTGGGGTGTTTTTGTGTCAGATCCCATGGAGTCCGTGGAATATCCACTGAGATTGGCACAGCGCCAGTGCCAGTCCAACTTTTGGGTTTGATCCCACCTGGATCCTTGTCCAGAGGGTGCTGGGAAGGCCAAGCTCCGGAGGGAACGTGAGGTCGATCCATGGAGCTCCATGGACAGGAGACAACAGAAGCACCAACAGGACAGGAGGGGACAGCCTCAGGCTGTGCCATGGGAGGTTTAGGCTGGATATGGAGAACATTTTTTCGTGGAAAGGGTTTTCAAGCATGGGAGTGGAAGGTGGAGTCCCCATTCCTGGAGGGATTTCAAAGCCGTGTGGAGGTGGCATTCGGGGACATGGTTGGACTCAACGTCCTTCAAGATCCTTTCCAACCATTCCATGATCCTGTGTGGGATCTCCTTGCTTTGGGCACACCATTGCTCCCTTCCCTGGGTGTGAGGGGTTGTGGCACAGCCTGGAAGCAGAGCTTGTGTTGCTCCAGCCTCCTCTTCCCTGAAATCTCCTTTTTTCCTCCTGCAGAGCGACAGCAGCCGGGACCCCGGGGGGTTCCTGTGCCAGGCCTGCACCGGGCAGCGCTTCGGCTCCCTGGCCCCCCTCACCTCCTTCCCAACAACCCAGGAAGGGCCCAGCCAGCTCTGACAAAGCCCTCCAGCTTCCCAGAGCCATCCTGGACATGGGACAAATCCTCTTGGCACATCCCAGCTCCAAAACCAGGTGGATGTTGGAGCAGGATTTCATCCCAGCTCCAAAATCAGGTGGATGTTGGAGCAGGATCTCAGCCCAGCTGCAAAGGGACCTCCAGGCTCCCTGTGGTGCCTTGCTTCAGCCCTGCCTCATCCTCCAGGAGCTGGGAATTTGGATATCCAGAGGAATCTGCACTGCAGGAATGGGATCAGACAGAGCAGGGTTCCTTTTGGAGCATTCCCCCTCTTCCTCTGTCACCAGTGTCCAAACTTCCCAGACATCCCATCATTTCACCCTGGTGAAATCCCTCTGAGCCACTGGAAAAAGGGGAAACACGGTGCTGGAAAGTATCCAAAGAAAGTTTATTTCTTGGAAATGAACTCTTCCTGCCCAGCCATGGGAGGAAATCATTAATCTCTCCCAGTGAATTCATTTTCCCTCCTTGCAGCCGAGGGGTTTCCCTGGACTCTTTCCCTGCTCCCTGCAGCAAACCAGGAGGGAAGAAAAGAGGCAGCAGCAGAAAAATTCCTTCGGTTTGGTTTCAGCCAAACTCAGGGACAAACTGGAGAGAGTTTGCTAACCCTAAAATTAAATTTATAGCCAAAAAAAAAAAGCCTGAACACTTCCTTTTGGTCTCCTCCCTTCCCTTAAACTCCCTCTATTTCCCAGCAGTCCCAGCAGTGCTCTGGTTCCCACCGGTGGATCCTGCTCTCCACACAATTCCAGAGGCGGTGCCAAGGGAAATCGAAACTGAAGGTGGTTTCAGGAGCGTGCCCTGGGCCGGGAGCTGTGGGCTGTGCCTGCTGCAGGAAGCTCGTGCATCCTGTTTTTCATCCTGGTCGCTCATGGAGCTGCTGCCCTCCCTCGGCTTTCACTTTCGAGCCAACTCCAGGAGGGAACTCCCCAGGAATTCCCCCAGACTCTTGGGCCTGGATGGAACCACAAAGCCTGGAGTGGGCTTGGATCAGGCACTGCTCCCTCCCAGCCTCTCCTGTTCCCGACCATCCCGGGTTTTTGGGAACAGGGATGTGCCCAGTGCCTGCCACACATCCCCGATCAGGGACACACGCGGGACAAGAGCAGCCAGGAAAAGCCATGGAATTTCAGCTGTTGGATCCATACTGCTTCCCAAGCTTTCTGAGAACTGGCAGCTGCCACTGTGCCATCCCAGGGGATGGGAATGGACCCTTCATTCCCGTGGTGATCCCTCGGTGCTGTGGGGATGGATTCATCCCAATCCAGTCCTTCCCACCATCCCAGCTGAGACATCCAGGTAAAGACCCCACTGCTCCCAGAGTCATTTTCTATATAAAATATATTTATTTATACATAAAAAGGTACCAATACAGAGCTGCCTGTTCCTGGAGTGTAAGGAAACAACTGGATAAAAACTGGATCAGGAAACAACTGGATAAAAACTGGATAAGGAAACAACTGGATAAAAACTGGATCAGGAAACAACTGGATAAAAGCTGCTGATGGATGAAGGAAAAACACAGAAAGGAGAACATTCCCTAAGTTGTGTCCTTGCCTTTGGTCCTTGGTGGTGTCTGCAGTGAGACTGCTCCAGCTTGGATTCCCCGTGAGCCCAGTCGGGATCCAGAGCTGGGATCGGGCTGGAAGTGCTTCCAAAGGCTCCCTGAGCTGTGTGTGAGGCTGGGATGGTCCCAACACCCTTCCTTGGCTGCGGCTCAGCGGCTGCAAGAGAGCGGGAGAGGGATGAGGATGTGAGGGGGGTGCTTGGCTGGGTCCCTCTCCATCTAATTCCTGGGATTTGGGGACAAAAACTGGGAAAGGGATGAGGATATGTGCTGGGATGCTTGGCTGGGTCCCTCTGCATCAGATTTCTGGGATTTGGGGCAGCTTGGGGACAAAGCTGGGAAAGGGATGAGGATGTAAAGGGGGGGGATCTTGGCTGGGTCTCTCTCCATCCAATTTCTGGGATTTGGGGGCAAAACTGGGATAGAGATGAGGATGAGGGGGATGCTTGGCCGGATCCCTCTTCATCAAATATCTGGGATTTGGGGCAATTTGGAGGCAAAACCAGGAAAGGGATGAGGATGTGTGGGGGATGCTTGGCTGAGTCCCTCTCCATCAAGTATCTGGGATTAGGGACAGTTTGGGGACAAAGCTGGGAAAGGGATGAGGATGTAAAGGGGGGGGATCTTGGCTGGGTCTCTCTCCATCCATTTTCTGGGATTTGGGGACAAAGCTGGGAATTGGATGAGGATATGTGGGGAAATGCTTGGCTGGGTCTCTCTCCATCTAATTTCTGGGATTTGGGGACAAAGCCAGGAAAGGGATGGGGCTGGGCCCAGCTAATCCAACTCTGGGAATGGGAATTTCCCAGCTAATCCAACTCCTGGACTGGGAATGGGAATTTCCTGGGGCAGGGCAGCTCAGCCTCATCCCAAACTCCATCCCAGCACCCCCAGGGCCAATTCCCCCCAATCCCAGCTCCCAGTGCAGGACACCACCCACCTTTGGGCGCCGGAGCCGGCTCATCCATGGGATTTGCTTGTTGGGAAGAGCAGCCACGCATCCCTGGCTGCTCCATGCAGAGACAGAAGGTGCTCTGCCACCCCTCAGCTCCCAGCTGTCCATCCTCAGGCATCCCTGGGGACGGTGGGTGCTCCGAGTGTCCCCGCCGGGGGTGCTCAGCCCGTGGGGACGATGACAGGAGGTGGCACCTCCTCATTCCCAGAGGGATCAGCCACCATGGGAATGTTCACCTCCGTCACCGTGTAGCCCTGCCTGGTGCACCTGTGGAGGGAGGGGGAGAGTCAGTGGCATTCCAAGGCTTTGCCTCGGTGTTTTGGGAAGCACAGAAGCCGAGGGAATCTCATTCCCAGGGTTTGGCACACTCACTTCCTCCTCCAGCAGCAGACGGCCACGATTCCGGCGGCCAGCAGCACCAGGAATCCTGTGGGATGGACACATGGAGTGAGGAGCATCTCCCAACCCGTGGCTGATGGGCTCCACCAAAACAGCTCCATGAGGAGCCAAAACCACTCCAGGCACCATCACAAGGTGCCATCCCCACCCCTGGAGGGATGGAATTGGGAATTTTTCTTTCCGGGGAGAAATTTGGGTGCTGAATCCTTCCCTGCCTTGGTGGCATTCCCATTGGCCATGAAATAAAACCCCCTTAAAAAGGGCTTTTAAGCTTAAAAAAAATAAAATAAGCCCCTGTTTTCCCAAATAAGTTTTCTTTCCCCAGCTTACCAATGGAAGAGGCCATGGACTGGATGGAAACTGGAAAAGAAGAGAGAAAAGGAAATTTTGAGCTGCAAAGGTAGGGAAGGGGTGGATGCTGGCTGGAGCCTCACTAAAAATTAGTTTGGAGAGAAGGAAAAATTCCACTGGGAAAGCAAAAGAGCCTTTGTAGATGAAACACACCCCAGGGCAGGGTTGTATTCCCTTGGGAATTGTCCCAACCTGCGGCATAATCCGTGGGCGGGATGGGCGGCGGGGTTGTCCCCTCTCCCAGTGTGGATGTGTCTGGTGTTGGGAGCAGCTCCGGCGGCCTGGCTGTGACTGGTGACAGCCCAGCAGGTTCTGGTGGCACAGGTGACTGGCTGGGAGCTGGAGAGGAGCTGGAATTCAGGCTGCCACCGGTGGTTCCTGCTGGGAGAGCGATGGAAAACCTTTAAATTCCCAAAACCAAAAAGCAGCGCCATTATTTCCGTGCCCTCATCCAACAGCTACAAAACTCTGGGATTTCAGCCCATTTGGATTGGGTTCGGTCCCACCATGGGAACGTTGTGGTTTCCACGCCCTGGGAGCCGTAGCTTTGCTGTGCCCGTGGCAGCTCCAACCCCAATCCCCAGCCCTTCCTCACCCCTCGGGGTCGGGCTCTCCGTGCGCGGCGCCGGCGGCAGCTCCGGGCGGGGACTCTGCCGGGAAAGAGCCGGATCTCCTGTGGGAAGACACAGCAGGGACACACCATCAGCTGGGACATGAGCTCTCCAGCTGGTGTGGGGGGTTAGAGAGTCAGCATTATTTTATCCAACATTGAAATCCAGGATTTCAAATTCCACAAAACCCATTGTCCATTTTAACAGTTTTTACATTTTAGCAAACAAAGGAATTGCTGTTCACTGGCTAGAAGTTGTTAACTAGCATTCTGTCTTCTATTGATTAATAATTTCTCCCTTCTTATCCTAATTAATCCACATTTTCAGCCTTTTAATTGTGTTTTCCCAGACTGGGCACCTCTGTTTCATGCAAAGTCTCTTTGTGGTTTATAAATTCCACATTCCTCGTGTTGCATCCTCACCAATACATTCCTGTCCCAGGTTTTAACTTCTCCCCCCCAGCTCTGGGAGCACTGAAGCCGTGGACATCACCCATGATCCGATAGGAATTCCACGGATTAAATTCCTCTCCGTAATTCCCCCCCATTTCGGCTTCTTTTGGAAGAAACAGAACTTGGGCAGCGCCCCCGTCCCTTCCCGTCCTGCGGTGCCGCTCCCAGATTCCCAGCGAGGCCTTACGGATGCACTGGAGCGTGGGGTCGGTCCAGCGGGGCTCGGAGCCGTTCCAGAGGATGCACTGGATCAAGCTGGAGGTCCCGGCTTTCCGTTTGTAGCCCGGGTTGCAGGAGTAGCGCAGGCGGGAGTTCAGCTCCGTGCGGCTGCCGGCGTCGATGTGAGCGTTGGCCACGGCCTTGGGGCGGCTGCATCGCGCTGGAACGGGAATGGGATGGGGAAAAGAGATGGGATCACGACAGGGAGATCAGGAAACCTCTGATCTCCCCACTCCTCATCCCTGGAAGTCTCCAAGGCCAAGTTGGACAGGGCTTGGAGCAACCTGGGATAGCGGAAGGTGTCCCTGGAATGAGGAGATCTTTAAATTCCTTTCCAACCCGGACCATTCCATGATTATATGAAATCCTGCCTAGGGGTGGATATAGGGATTTGGTGCTGCCCTGGGGCTGGGAGCCCCTCATCCATCCTGCAAAAAATCTATTGGAGATGGCTGTGCCCATACACAGGGAATGGAGAAAGGGAAAATATTCCCAGCATTTTTGGGATCACTTGTAGCAGCTCCTCCAGCAGCTGGAGGAAGGGAAAACTCCTCCTCCAGCATTTTTGGGATCACTTGTAGCAGCTCCTCCAGCAGCTGGAGGAAGGGAAAACTCCTCCTCCAGCATGTTTGTGGTCACTGTAGCAGCTCCTCCAGCCAAGCAGGAATGTTTCTGGAATTCCATCCCCTCGCAGTGCCTGTCCCAGGCCAGCGGCCCCGGCTGCATCCAGCCTGCAGCCGCTGCACTCCGGCTGCGCTCTTTGCCCCCGTCCTTCTCCGCTCATTTCGCAGCTGGACATGGAAATTCCAGGCGCTGGGGAGTCCTCCAGCCACTCCCCAGGGGTTCTGGCAGCGGAAATCCAGTCTGGATTGTGAGTTATGGCTTTCCTTTTTCCCAAAGGAGCTCCCACTTCCCCTTTGGCCTCGGGATGAGGTCGGTTCCGCACCAGGGTGGTGAAATTTCCCTTCTTTTCTGGTGCAATGGGGAAAATTTCCTGGGTGCTCTGAAATTGTGCCAGCACTGGAGCCCTGTGGTGGTGTGGGAATGGCTCATCCATGATCCTGGCTGCTGGAAACTCCCGTGTCCCGATGGGAGCCAGCACGGAGAGATGGGGAGATGTGCAATGGGAATAGCACAAAATACAGCTGGGATGGAGCGAGGGATGGATGGATGCATGGATGGATGCATGGATGGCATGGATGGAGCGATGTCCAGCTGGGATGGAGCAGTGTCCAGCCAGGAGGGACACGTGATTGGGCTGGGATCAGCATGGGATAGAGATGGAAGAACGGTGGGAATGGGAATGGGAATGCCACAGCAGTGAGGACAGGAGCACACAGGGATGGGAATGTGCCGGTGACAGGGACAGGAGTGTGGTAGCAGCGGGGGTGGGAACAGTGGGAATAGGAGCAGGATGGAGATGGGAGCATGATGGGAATAGAAACAGTGGGAATGGGAGCAGGATGATAATGGGAGTACAATGGGAATGGGAACACAGTGGGGATAGAAACTGGGAATGAGAACATGGTGGGGTTGGAAGCACAGCGGGGATGGGAGCAGGATGGGGATGGAAGCAGCAGGAATGGGAGCAGGATGGGAAGGGGAAGGGGGCGGTGGCGCAGCAGCAGCAGGGACAGGAACACAATGCGCTCCCGCAGCACCCAAAACACCCAGAGCTAAAAATCTCCATCCTCCAAAGCTCCTGCCCCGACCTGTGGTGCATCCCCAGAACATCCCAGGGAGGGAATCTGCTCCGTTCCAGCACCGGGGTGGATCCAGGTGCAATCCTGGCCCCGGGACACCCCGAGGGGCTGCAGCCGGAGGCCGCGAGTGGCGCAGGGACCACACACGTGCTGAGCACAGCAGCTCTTGGCCTCCTGGAAGCAGCAACTCTTGGAACCAGGATTCGAGGAAACGCCCGCGGCTGTTTTGCAGCAGCCTCACAACTCACCAGACCTGAAATTGTGCCTTTAGTGAGTGAAAATCCCTCCCGGTGCCAGCTCCAGCCGCTCCCACAAAGGGAGCGCAGCAGGAAATCCAGCCAGAAACACCAAAAATGTCCAGGGAAAAACCGGGATCTGCAGGCTCTGTTTGTGCCTTCCAGCGTTTTAATCTGCTCTCCTCATCCCAATCTCTCCAAAGAGGTTTTTTTTTTTCCAGTTGATTGGAATCTCCTCTCCCAAAAAATGCCCAAGTTGTTCAGCCAGATTGATGCCACTCTCCAGGATTGCAATCCACAATCCCTCCGTGGATGAGTTGGAATTTCCCATGGATGCATCATCCCAGGTGCTCACAGACCCATCCCATCCTTGGCCAGCTCCCAAAGGAGCTACGGTGCTGGAGCCGACCATCCCAGGAAAACAAACACCTCCAGCTGCCTCATTTCCGTCTGGATTCCCTGCCTCCTGCTGGGATTAAACTTGAAGCGTGCCCAACATTCATAGATTTTGTATTTCCATTAATTTTTTACTTAATTTTTCTTGTTCTTCTCCACCAGCGACCTCCAACGAGTTCATTCCGGCACGTTGGGACGCGGAATGTGCCAGGACAATCCCAGGCGTGGAGATGCTGCCCTGTGATGTCATTCCATGTCCAAATCCAGCTTCCCAAGGATGCACAGCCACAACTGGAGAATCCACACCGGGAAAAACTTGACTGTTCTCCTCAAAAAAATTATCAGGAAAAGGCCCAGGGAGGTAGGATTTTTTTTTTTTGTGCTCAAAATTTTAAAGCCATGAGCCAAAAAACAGTGGGGAAAAGAGGAATTTCACAAGTCTGGACTCAAGAAAAATCCATGAGAATCTCCAAAATCACAGAAATAAATAAAACTTTTTCATGTTTTAACATGAACAATATTTCCAAGTGACCAGCTGGGGCAGGGATGGAAAGCAGGAGAGGTTGGGATACCCGGTGGGAACATCATGGGATGCAGCAGCACATCCCAAATTATCCATCAGCTGAACTCAAAGAAATAAATGTTCTTCATTTTCTCATTTTCTGCCCCAAACAACGATCCTGGTGGCACCACTGCTGCCTGGAGTGCTGCCTGGAGGTCTGGGATCAGTGGTCAGGGGGAATTGACTTCAGGAAGGGCTATTTTTAGCCTGTTCTGAGGGTCAGGGCTCGTGTCTTCCCAGCACGTGGCTCTTCTGGCTTGTTTTTGTCACCCAAGACGTTTTACAGTCCTTGCCGCCCCCGTCATCCCTTTATAAATAGGGATAAATTCATTTTCCAGGGCTTCAGGCGCACACAGGAGTTTGGAGAAGGGACTGAAGCTGTCCCAAAGCTCTGGGCTCCCCTCCAGCCTTATTTCACGATAAATCCTTCGCAGTTCCCACATTTTCAGTTAACTAAATGTTTCATCGTGGTCTTGCTGCTTCCAGGGTCTCCTGGGGGATGGTTCCATTGTCTGAGCCGTGAGGAGATTTTTCCCAAAGCTGTTGTGTCCGAGCGCAGCGGAGCTGGGAAGGGGCCGGAGCCCCCGGAGCGGCTGAGGGAGCTGGGAAAGGGCTCAGCCTGGAGAAAAGGAGGCTCAGGGGGGCCCTTGTGGCTCTGCACAAGTCCCTGACAGGAGGGGGCAGCCGGGGGGGTCGGGCTCTGCTCCCAGGGCACAGGGACAGGAGGAGAGGGAACGGCCTCAAGGAGGGGCTCAGGGTGGACATCAGCAGGAATTTTGTCATGGAAAGGGTTGTCCAGCCCTGGCACAGCTGCGCAGGGAGTCCCCATCCCTGCAGGGATTTCCAAGCCCTGTGGAGGTGGCATTTGGGGCCAGGGTTAGTGGTGGCCTCGGCAGTGCTGGGTTAATCATTAGACTCCATGACCTTAAAGGTGTTTCTCAACTTTCACGATCCAGGGATTTCAGGATTTGGGGCTTTTGGAGGGGCAAGACATGGTGTGACACTCCGGGCCCAGCAGCCATGGACAACTCCCAGTCCCATGGAAAACCCACAGAGTCTACCCAGGCTGGAATCCCACAGGGATGCAGCTCCCATGGGTCCATCCCAGGGATCCTAAAATCCACCCAGAGCCTCCCTGGGCACTGGTCAGGGTGTGGGGTGGGAATCCCGGGAGCGAGGTGGGCACCCAGGGAACATGGGGGTGCAGCCTGGGCACTCTGGGGGGGTCATGAGGCACCCAGGGACAGGTTTGGGAATGCAGGGAGCAGCGTGGGCACCCCAGGGAGCAGCAAGGCCACCCCGAGTGGGAGCTGGAGTACCCAGGGAGCAGCCTGGGAAGCCAAGGAAGCAGAGTGGGCACCCCAGGGAGCAGCATGGGCACCCCAGGGATGGCATGGACACCCCGAGTGGCGGCTTGGGCACCCCAGGGAGTCGCGTGGGTGCCCCAGGAAGAGGAGCGGGCATCCCGGGGAGTAGCACCGGCATCCCGGGAAGGGGAGCGAGCACCTCCGGGACCGGAGCAAACACCTTAGGGATGGCATGGGCACCCCAGGGACGGTGTGGGCACCTCAGTGGGAGCCAGGATCCCCCGGGGAGCGGCGTGGTTCCCGCAGGAAGTCGGGCAGGCTCGCCTGGGAGCGGAGCTGGCTCGCCAGGGAGCAGAGCGGGCATCCCGGGAAGAGGAGTGGGCACCCCGGGGAGAGTGTGGGCACCCCGAGAGGAGGGGGCTCGGGCACCCCGGGGAGCAGCGTGGGTAACCCAGGAAGCGGAGCTGGCTCGCCAGGGAGCAGAGCACCTCTCCCGGAGCAGCGCCCGCATCCCGGGAAGAGCAGCGAGCACCTTCGGGACGGAGCGGGCACGCCGGGGAGGGTGGAGGGACCCCGGGGCGGGTGAGGGCACCCCGGGGAGGGCTCGGACAAGCCGGCGGCGAGCCGGGGAGCCGGGGCAGCCCCGCTTACCGGTGTCGGCGGCGGCGCGGAGCAGCAGGAGAGCGACGGCAGCGCAGAGCAGCGGCAGCAGCGGCCGTGCCATGGCACCAGCCCGGGGGCAGCTCCGGGCTCCGCCGGGGGCTCCGGCGGGGCCTCCAGCGGGAGTTTCGTGCCGCTTCCCCGCCGCTGTGGCGGTCCCGGTGCGGCCCGCTTTCGCTTTTACTTTCGATCCGGGAGGGACGAACCGCCCCGCCGGGATGGGGAGCCAGGGCAGGGAGGGGATGCGGTGCCCGGGAGGGGCGAGCGGCGGTGGCAGTGCCGGGGGGGATTCGGGACCCGAGGGGGAGTTCGGTACCGGGAGAGAGTTCGGTACCGGGGGAGTTCGGTGCCCGGGGGATTTCGGTGCCCGGGGGAGTTCGGTACCCGGGGATGCACTACCCGGAAAGGGATGAAATAAAGGAGGATGAGGAGGATTCATTGCCCGCGGGGAGGGTGAGATTCCCGGGAGGATGAGATTCCCGGAGGGATGGAATAGCGGGAGCGGTGGGGAATGCAGGACCGGGCTGGAAGGATGGAAGAGCCCGGGGACACAAAGCCTGGGGGAGCGGGGCGGGTGCGGAATTCGGTGCCCAGCGAGGGATGCAATNGAGGGAAGGGACAGCAGGAGGACGGAATATTTGGTGGGGAGGAGGTTGGTGATCCAGGGGGTGACATCTCAGGGGTGGGGGAGAGGGGGTGGGAAACCCCTGGAGAAATCAGTGCCTGGGGGGGGATGCGATATCGGGGTCACTGCAGTGCCCACGAGGGGCGTGGGACTCTTGGGAAGGGATGGAATATCCCGGGAAGGGATGGAATATCCTGGGAAGGGCTGCAATCCTGGCAGGAGCTGAGGCAGCCCTCCCTGCCCCGGGGAATGCGGTGTCCCAGGGAATCCCAGTGGCCTGGGGGATGCAGCTCCTCCCTCCCGTGCCCGGCAGGATCTGGCCGTGGATTTGGGGGAACTCCACGTCCGTGGGATGCAGGAATGCCAGTGCTGGAGCTGGAACACGCTGCTGCCCACACAAACCTCACAACGGGACAACAAGCTGTGATCAAGCCCTGGCAGACCTGTAGAGCTCCTCCCGTGGTTCCGCTCCGTCCCAGCCCGGACTCAGATCCCACAGATCCTGCTCACAACAAACCCTCCGCAGCTCAGCTCGCGGCCTCTTTGTTTATTCGTTTTGTTTTGTCAGCGGGCACCAGCAAATTTCCAGATGTCCAGATCCTCACGTGCCCAGAAAAGGGAAAGCAAAGGGTTCTTTGGATGAGAACATTTCGCCACCAAACCTTCATGAGAGGTGAATGAATCCTCCCTCTGCCACCAAGAAAACAAATTAACCTCAATTAACCCCTGCTGAAGCAGAAGAGAAGCTGCACCCGTGACAAACCACTTGAGCCTGATATTTTAGGGAGAACACCGGAAACTTGGAGAGCAAGGAGGAGACACCTGAGGATGGTGCCTGGAGATATTCCAGATGGAAATGCTGCCAGAATTCCACTGAGAGCTCCCCCGGATCCCCGGGGCTGCTGGGGAAGGCTGTGGCTGTACTCTGGACGGGCTGGGATCCCGCACGGCGAGAGGGACAAAAAGCAATCAGCAGGGCAGGGTTCACAGCCAGGGAACCTCGCAGGGTTTACGCAAGAGCTGAGGGCGATGAGCCCGGGTTTTGGTGAAGAAAATTCGGTCTGGGAAGACTTTGCCCTTCTTCTCAAGGATTCCTTCAAAGGATGCAAAAAATCCAATCGTGTCCGGAATTTCCAGGGGAGGGTTTTGGTGCTCGCGGTGCAAACGAGTTCTGCAGCTGCTAATCTTCCACGAGATAACAGAACTGGGGGAGAGTTTATCCTGACTGAAAGGCAGGAACGTGATCCCTGAGAACGTGTTTTCAATACTTTTAGTGTTTTCAGTACCTTCCCACGAAAATCCTTGAGCCTTTCCATGAAAAATCAGAGTTGGGAAAGACTGGCTGTTGAGGAATCCACTCAGTGCTGGCCAAGCTCTGTGTGGTGACAAGAGGATGAGAGTTGGTGACAAGGGCACCTGGGCTGGCACTGACCAGCCAAGGACACAGGGTCCAGCCAAGAGTCCGGGCACTCAGAGCCACGGCAGGAGCTGAGGAATCCAGATTTTCCCATGTCAGGGCTGTGAGGATGTAAAAACCTTGCCTGAGAGGCACCGCCTTGAGTTAATATTTTATTATTTAGATTTTGCACTGAGATTAAATTATTTTAAGGATTGAGGCATCTGAGGATTGAGAGCAAAGCTGGTCTGACCCTGTGAGTGTGGGGTGGAGCTGGGAAGGGGTTTCATTCCCAGCTCAGGAACTGTGAGTTCCAGAGCGGCTCCTGCACGGTCAGACAGGAAATTTTCTGATTTGTAGGATGATCCCAGCAAGCCCAGGGAGCCCTTTGTGCGCTGTCCCCCCAGGCACAGCCCCAAAGGATCCTTCCCATGCAGCAGCAGAATGTGATCCTAAAACACCCCTCCCATGGGGCAGGGACAAAACCAAGGGCTGGACACAGCACCTGCATTTCCAGAGGGATTCACCATCCCACACCCAAGCTCAGGCTGCAGGGGTTGTCTCTCTTCAAGTGCTTTGAACATCTGAGAAGCAATTTTTGGGCTGGGTTATCACCACCACCATCAATGGTGTTGACAGAAGCAGGTTTTAATATAAATTTCACAGAATTATGGAATGGTTTGGGTTGGAAAGGATCTTAAAATCACCCAGTGGCCCCCCTGCCATGGCAGGGACACCTCCCACTGTCCCAGGCTGCTCCCAGCCCCAGTGTCCAGCCTGGCCTTGGCCACTGCCAGGGATCCAGGGGCAGCCACAGCTGCTCTGGCAATTCCAGCCCAGCCCCTCCCCACCCTCCCAGCCAGCAATTCCTTCCCAATCTCCCATCCATCCCTGCCCTCTGCCACTGGGAAGCCATTCCCTGGCTCCTGGCCCTGCAGCCCTTGGCCCCAGTCCCTCTCCAGCTCTCCTGGAGCCCCTTTGGGCCCTGCCAGGGGCTCTGAGCTCTCCCTGGAGCTTCTCCTCTCCAGGGGAACATTCCCAGCTCTCCCAGCTTGGTTCCCAGCAGAGCTGCTCCATCCCCCTGATCATCCTGGTGCCTCCTCTGGACTCTCTCCAACAGCTCCCTGTCCCTGGCAAGGTCCAATCTATAACTGATTACATGGATGAAATGAGCACCAGGTCAGAATCAATTTAGAATGATTTATATGGAGACTGGTGGTGAAGAGGGTGCAAAAGGATGAGAGCACAAAAGGGTTTAGCAGCATTTACTCATTGACTGATTTAACATTTACTTTGACAGGGTTTGCTGCAAGTACCACTGGTTTAATTACAGATCCCAGATGGAAACATTCACCCTGTACTTGCTGAAGGGGATTTAAATCCATCCATACACACAAGAACCTGTTGAGAAAGGATTGCTCCAGGTTGAGGGTGAAGGGATGGAGAGCAGCCCTGTGTCACAGCGAGCGGATGTCGAAACACGGGAAGGCCGAAGGGTCAAGTCATAAAAGATCCCCTTTATTAATTAAATTCAGCTTTTATATACAAAATGGATTCCCACCTGATTGGTCACTCATTGAACGCCCCCCGTAGCAATTGGCTACCTCGATTCATGAGAGTTTCACTACCTTTATCTTAGTTTATATAAACAAATACATTCTTTCTCATGAGAAAGAGGTTTCTGTGCTGTGACAGCCCTGGGGAAGGGTTTGGGGTGCTGGGGGTGAGAGCTGGGCTTGCCCCATCTCTGAACCCCCCAGAGCTGGGCTGATCCCCGTGGGCAGCAGGGGAGGGGATTCTGTCCCTGTGCCCCCTCAGGTGAGACCCCACCTGCAGAGCTGCCCCAGCCCTGGGGACACAGCAGCAGCACCTGGAGCTGCTGGGGAGAGCCCAGAGAGACCCCGGAGCTGCTCCAGGGCTGGAGCCCCTCTGCTCTGGAGCCAGGCTGGGAGAGCTGGGAATGTTCCCCTGGAGAGGAGAAGCTCCAGGGAGAGCTCAGAGCCCCTTGCAGGGCCCAAAGGGGCTCCAGGAGAGCTGGAGAGGGACTGGGGCCAAGGGCTGCAGGGCCAGGAGCCAGGGAATGGCTTCCCAGTGGCAGAGGGCAGGGATGGGTGGGAGATTGGGAAGGAATTGCTGGCTGGGAGGGTGGGGAGGGGCTGGGCTGGAATTGCCAGAGCAGCTGTGGCTGCCCCTGGATCCCTGGCAGTGGCCAAGGCCAGGCTGGACACTGGGGCTGGGAGCAGCCTGGGACAGTGGGAGGGGTCCCTGCCATGGCAGGGCTGGCACTGGGTGATCCTTAAGATCCTTTCCAAACCATTCCATGATTCCATGATTTCCCTTAAGGCAACACCAAGTTTCCATCCTGGCCATAACCCAAGCTGGGAATTACCAGAGGGGTTTTTTCTCCAAAGCTCTACCAACAATGGGACTTTTCCCCTCGGGCTCTGAGTCCAGGCAGTGACATTCCAAGGCATTCAGGGAATGAGGGATTATCCCTTGGTCAGGCAACTGGGGCTCCTGATATGGACAATTTCTCCCATCTTTTCCATGCGGAAGTTCCTGGTTTGGTCAAAGGACACTTCCCAATCCAGGTGGGAGTTCCTGAGGCCCTAGAGCAGGTCCAGGGAAGGAGAAGATGGGGGAACACACGTGGAAGTGGTTGAGGACTTCCGGGTTTCTCCTCAGATGTAGCTCGTGGAAGGGTTGTGTTGTTGGCTGTGACTCCTGAACCGGAGACTTTTGGGTAAGAAAAGCTGGATTTTAAGCCAGGACTAGAGATTAGGCCAGTGTCCAAAGGGAGACAAACTGCTTGTTTCAAGGGATGAGGATCCATCTCTTTCCTGGGCAAAAGTATTCCTTTGGGTTCATTTTCCCGCAAACAGAAACCAAAACTCTGCCTCGAGGAGCAGCACAGTCCAAACCCCAGAAATGAATCAGCATTTCTTTTCCTTTGAGGATTCAACCAGAAATTACTTCATTTCTTATCAGCTCCCACACAGGTTCCTGCACCGGGTACCTAAAACCCTCTCAGGATGTGAGGTGATCCCAAAATCTTCTTATCTCCCACAAATACTTGGGGTTGAGGTTCATCCCTGCTAATTCCATGTGCTGAGTGCAAACGGCTCCAAAAAATGATTTGTAAAGCTCAGGTTGGCAGCCTGGAATGATTTCCCATCAAGTTAATTCCTTCCATTTTAATTAGCTACTGTTAATCAAGCAAGAAGCAGTCGCTGGCCCAGGCTCTGTCCCAAAGCAGCGCTGCCCATGGTGTTGGAGACACCTGGAAAAGTCAGAATATGGCCCTGGAAATTAAGAGGGATGGAGGCTTTTCCTTCTCCAGGAAGAAATTCCAGTGGTAACATTTTGTGTTCTGGGAATTATGAAATTATTGAGCCTCTGTAATTGGAAAGAGAAGGAGGAGGAGGAGGAGAGGAAGAGGGAGAGGGCGGAGAAGGACAAGGATAAGGACAAGGAGGAGAAGAAAGAGGAAGGAGAAGGAGAAGGAGAAGGCGAAGGAGAAGGAGAAGGAGAAGGCGAAGGAGAAGGAGAAGGAGAAGGCGAAGGAGAAGGAGAAGGAGAAGGCGAAGGAGAAGGAGAAGGAGAAGGCGAAGGAGAAGGAGAAGGAGAAGGCGAAGGAGAAGGAGAAGGAGAAGGCGAAGGAGAAGGAGAAGGAGAAGGCGAAGGAGAAGGAGAAGGAGAAGGCGAAGGAGAAGGAGAAGGAGAAGGCGAAGGAGAAGGAGAAGGAGAAGGAGAAGAAGACGAACAAGAAGAAGAAGAAGAAGAAAAGGAGAAGAAAGAGAAGGAGAAGGAGGAAGAGCAGGATCCAGTGCCAGGCATTGTAATCAAAGTCATTCCCTCAAAAGCTAAAACACACCACATTTAACAGTTGCTACTGTTTTACAAATGAAAATGTCCTATTTTGGCAGGAATTTGGCAGAATTGGTGAGAATGGGGTGTCCTTGGTGCCCAAGAGAACACCCTGGCTGTGGGAACAAGCCACTGCTGCATTTCTGGCACCGGGCTGGAGAGATTCCAGCCTTTCCAGAGCTTTCCGAGGGAACTGGCTCCGTGCTGGAGTGTCTGAGGTGTGACTCTCCAGCTGAGCAGCGGGTGGGGCGTGCTCAGCTCAGGGACTCCCAGGGGATCTCCGGCGGAATTTTTATGGAACTTCAGCTCCTTTTCCACGTGAGGGCAAAGCAGCCGTGAAACCACCCGGGGCTTTTCAGCTCGGGGTTGCTTGAGGTCTCCACTTCTCCTTCTGGGACTTTCAGTTCTCGGGTGTGAGGCTGTTTTTGAGTCACTGCAGCCTTTCCCCGAGGAGAACGAGCAGATTTTGGTCACGAGGCTTTGTTTTATCCAATTCAATTATGGGATGCTGCTCTAGGAGGGAAGAGCACTGGCAAAACACGAGGTTGTGAAATTCCCAGCTGGAGGCTTGGACACTTCCCCTTTTCCCTGCAAACAACATTCCCAGAGGGCTTCTCCTGAAGCAAAATCCATTCTGCTCACACATTTTTTAATTCCCCAGAGTGAGAAGGAAGAGGGAATATTTCTATGGATCTTCCCACCCTCAGTTTCTAGGAATAAACAAACATCCATCACACGGGGTTTGTTTCCTTTTCCTCTTCTAGAATAAATTCCAGTCTGGGGAGGGGGGGGAAACTCCTTCCTTTTTAAAAGTTTATCTTTAAAGTCTGTCAGATTTAAAATCATCAAATTCAACTTGGCTCTGCTACCAACAGCTGTGAACGATGATAAATTGGGAATACTGAATACAAATCTGTGCTAAATCACTGGAAAAACTTGTCAAAAGCCACATATTCCCCTCAGAATTAATGTTGGGATGTTCTTTCTCCTTGACCTCTGCAAACACTGGAAGGAAAGCACGTGTTAAAGTGGAATAAAAACTGCAGGAAGAACTTGTTTATGAGCGGGCTGGCGTTTATTTTGTAACTACTCTGCCTGCAGGTAGTTGTGATTACGAAGACTCGGCTTAAAGTCAAGCTTTAGGTGGAGAATCCAGCACTGGGAGCAGCTTTTGGAAGTGGGAGGAAAGCTGGGAAGCATCCACGAATTGTCCCTGCTGGGTGATTGTTCTTCCCTCTTCACCCCAGGCAATAAACGCTGAGAGCAAACATCCTGGCTGTGCTGCCCACCCACGGCAAAGCCTTTCCTGAAGGCTCCTGGGGCTCGGGGAGGTGCTGAGAAGAGCTGGGGGCTCCAAAACCGAGGGGTTTAGGGGGTTTTTTGGGGGTGTGGTAGGATGTGAGTGAGGACAGAGCGACCTCGGGCCAGAGAGAGGAATTAAAATAAAAGCAGAGAGTGATGAAAAGTTGTTGAGAAAAGGATTAAGGTCCCCAGAGGTGACACCACAGCCTCACCCAGGCCAGGTGGGACAACCCCAAGCAGGGCAAACACCACAGAAATCAGGTGTGGCTCAGGGGTTCCCAGGAGATCCTGGGGCTCCTCAGCACATCCAGAGAAGGAAATAGGAGGTAAAAGTCACCCCCAGGGTCCCCAGCAAAGACAAACACCAAACGGAGGGGTCAGAGGGAGGAATTTCCTCCCAAAGGGCAACTTTGTTCTTTGTTGGGTGGATTTCAGCACCTGCAGGGTTTGACAGCCCTTTAGGTGTGGGGAGTGTTGGGGTTGTTTCTGGGTTTTGGTCTCAGTGTTGGTTCGTTGGGTTTGTGTCTCTCTTTATCTTCTTTATTTTCTTCTTCTGTTTCTTATTAATCTTTATTATTATTATTATTGTCATCCTTTTAATCCTAATTCATTCTTATTATTGGTATTGCCAACACCTGGTTTTATATTATTATTTATATATAGTTTATTATAATATATAAATATATGAATATTTAAGGAAAAGTATTATTATTAATATTATTAAGGTAAGCATATTATTAATTATTATTTGTTATTTTTAATTAAACGTATTGTCACTACCTGTTTTTATATTATTATTTTTATACAATTTATTATTGCATATAAATATATTAATACTTAAGGGGAATTTTCTTATTATATATAAATATATTCATATTTAAGGGAATTTGCTATTATTAATCATATTATTAATGATCTTATTATTAATCTTATTATTATTAATAACAAATTATTAAAATTATTATTTTTAATTAATCAAACAGGTATTGTCAATACCTGTTTTTATATTATCATTTTAATATAATTTTTATTGTATAAATATATTAATATTTAACAGGGAACAGATTCTTATTATTAATTTAATATTATTATCAATTCTCCTTATTGGTATTATCAATATTCCGAAGTACTGGGAGCTGAGACATTTACTGAAGCAGTAAAATCCCATTAATTAATTAAATTCAGAATGAAACTGGTGCAGAGCACAGGAGCTTGGACAAGGATTTTGGAAACAGCAGCTCCAGAGTGGATTTAATTTTTTGGAAGGAAAAATCTTGTTTGAAGCCAAGGGCCATTTAAAATACCTGGATAAAAATAACCCCCCTAACATTAATTGTAAATTAAATACAATTAAAAGAGCAGGCTTTTTTTTTTTTTTTTCCGGAGTTAATTCCACATGGATTTGTACAGTATAAACAGTCAGGATGAATTAACATTCTGAGCCAGGAAGTCAAAACTCCAGAAAAATGATGTTGGAACAGTTTATGCTCTGAATTTCTGTCACTCAGGTTTGGAATGTCAGAAACAATTCCCATTGGGAAAAACAGGTGTAAAGTGTTGCAGCTTTTAGATGGAAGTTTCTAAATCCCTCAGGTCATTCCATAAAATCCTGTTTGAGATTCTTGGCCGTCCTTTTGCAGCACTGCCCATCTCCTTGCCCAATTTCCCAAGGGAATGGGAAAGAGTTCTCCAGACTGGAGACTCCAAAAACACCAAAAACACGGAATGGGGAAGGAAAAACAGAGACTCGAAGTGAATTCCACGACATTTTTAATGTTGATTTTTTTTCTCAGTTCAAGGGGAGAAGGCACTGAATGAACTCATTCATCACTCCAGCCTATTTGGTTTTTTTAACAAATAAGTTTATCTTAATTTATTCCCCAGGGGATTCTTCAGGAACAATTAATTGTGCCAGGAGATGGATGTGTTCCCACTTGAGCAGGATGTGCCAGGAATTTGGCTTTTTGTGTCCTGCCCAAAATTACTGTCTGGGCTGTTAAATCTGGCTCAGCAGCACAGGAAAGAACCAGGATTAAGTATAAAAACCTGTGAATTACCCCAGGAGTTTTCACAACTCCCTGGACCGTGGCAAAATCCCAAGGGAAGGTCAGGACATGGCGTTGCAGGCAGAAGTTGGGATAACGGGATGGAATTAAACATATTTTCATCATCACATTCCCAAAACACCATGAAAAATCCAGCTTGGAAAAGCAAGTTCCTTTAAAAATGGGGTCAGGGCTTCGTGCTCCGTCCCCTCCAAGGTCACTGCTGCTGGATTTAACAGGACACAGGCTTGGAGGAATTCCTCCCAAGAGGAATTTTCCCAGTATCCAACCCAAACCTTCCCTGGCACAACCTGAGGCCGTTTTTTTGCCGAGGGACTGAATGGTTGATTTGCCATGAGAGTAAAATGTGAGTTACACAGGAGTTACTTGTGGCTTACGTGGGCTTTCGCCAAGGAGCTCAGAGGGGTGGATTGTCATGTCAATTCCATGTGAGTTCCACGTGAGTCCCACGTGAATTCCACGTGAATTCCACGTGAGTTCCCGGTTTTGCGCCAGAGGCTCAGACAGTTTATTTATTTATTGGTGGAGAGCTCTGTCCGTCAATGGCGTCTCACTCCCCCTCACAAAATAACGACGCGGCTCCTTTAAGACGCGCCCTCACTCTGGCCCCGCCCCTTCAGCGCGCGGCAGGGGGCGTGGCTTGGAAACACGGAAGACCTGGGGCGTGTCTGATGTTGATTGACAGCGTCGGGGACCAATCGAACGGCAGAGCGCGGGGCGGGGGCGGGGCTTCCGGCGGGGGTTGCTGAGGC
>VZTJ01003415.1:61472-75097 GCA_013397795.1 Orthonyx spaldingii
TGCTGAGCTGAGGGAGGATGCTGAGCTGAGGGAGGATGCTGAGCTGAGGGAGGTGCGGAGCTGAGGGAGGATGCTGAGCTGAGGGAGGTGTGGAGCTGAGGGAGGTGCGGAGGTGAGGAGGATGCTGAGCTGAGGGAGATGCTGAGGTGGAGAGGTCCTGGCACAGGGTGCCCAGAGCAGCTGTGGCTGCCTCTGCATCCCTGCAAGTGTCCAAGGCCAGGCTGGAGCAATCTGGGATCGAGGAAGGTGTCCCTGCTGGTGACAGGAGGTGGAAGTGAATGATCCTTAAATTCCCTTCCAGCCCAGCCCATTCCGTGGTTCTGTGATCTTCCATCTCTCACAGCTCATGGGGTGTTTGTGCTTCAGCTGTAAGAACTGACTGTCAAAGTATTTTTTCCCTCTGGTGACAAATCTAAAGGAACTGGAGTCTGTTTGCTCTCCCTGTTTGCCCAGCTGGTTTCTGGAGAGGATTTTATCCCTGTCTCTGCTCAGTGCAGCTGTTTTATCCCTCAAAGAAGAAGAGAGACTTGATTACCTGTATTTATATTTATATCAGTACCTGAACAGTGTTGTGATATAGGTAAAAAAACAAAACAACTTTATTTTTTTTGTCATTTTACTGTACAAACCAAAATCTAAAAGGCTTAAGAGAAGCCTTTCCAGACCTGCTCTGTCTGGGCCATGTGTGCACATCTGGAATTCACAGCCAGAGCTGAGGCAGCCTCTGCCCCATCTCCCCGTGCTCAGCAGCACCTGAGGGGGGCAGATCTTGCTGTCCAGAGCAGCTGTGGCTGCCCCTGGGTCCCTGGGAGTGTCCAAGGCTGAGCTGGACAGGGCTTGGAGCAACCTGGAACAGTGGGAAGCGTCCCTGGAAAGTCCTGTCTGATGGTCTGGGAGTTAAATCCATGTTCCCTATAATTGACGCTGCCTTGATTTTTCTGTGCTG
The DNA here is from genome assembly GCA_013397795.1 of Orthonyx spaldingii. Classification (NCBI taxonomy): domain Eukaryota; kingdom Metazoa; phylum Chordata; class Aves; order Passeriformes; family Orthonychidae; genus Orthonyx; species Orthonyx spaldingii. The sequence goes on from VZTJ01003415.1 coordinate 62,419, forward strand.
CTGCTCAGAGCTCCAAAAGTGCCCAGCTGGGGCTGAGTTTTCTTCCATTCTCAGTTTCCTTCTGCTTGGGATGTGAGAGCTGAGGAATAAATGGGGTGGAAATTAGGGATTCCTGCTGGGGGAGAGGGTCAGGAGCAGAAGTGAGGCTGTGGAGGGATTTACAGGTCTGAGAGGTGCTTTCAGTTCTGTTTCAGGTCCTGAGCCGCAGCTCGTGTGTTGATGCCTTCAGTACTTTTGGTGCCTGAAGGAATAAAAATAAGTGGATTAGGAAAGCAGAAAAAGGAAATAATTTTATGTAAAGGCAAATTAAATAGCAAACAATTTCCTTCTTCCTTTCCTTCCCCCCCCTTTATTCCTTCTGTAACTCTGACTATACCACTTGAGAAAGTGGATTCAAAGCTGTTGATGGCCACCATCAGTTATCCAGGGAGGAATGTCACTGCTTTGAGGTGATTTGGTGAAGTTTTGGGGCTGTTCCTGCACTCTCAGATCTGTTGGGGTTTGTCAGGAATTCATTTCCTCACCTGAGAGGTCTCTTTCTCCTCAGGCAGTGGCTCCAATCCTTTCCAGCATCTGGAGAAGAGTGCTGTGCTTCAGGAGGTAGGAATAATCACAGGCTGATGCTGTTTTAATATTTATTTTTCCCTTCAGGAAGTGTTGTGGGGAAATGTGAATGTCTGAGTTCATATAATTAATTTAAAACCACAGAGAGTGTAAATAAATTAGCTTTATCTCCAGCTAATGAGGGGGATTTTTTAGGGTAATTAGATGACACGTGGCTTCTGCCTTCCATATGGACATGTGGCATCTCAGGGGGCTCTTCCTGAAGAAAAAATGTTTTTATTTTGAGGTATTTTTGCCAGTTCCAGATGGCAAATGGAGTCGTTTGTGCTTCCTTCAGATTGCTGCAAACTAAAGATGCAAGAGCACATTCTCTGGGACACATATTTAGTACAAATGAAAATTACAGGATGGAAACAGATTTGTTTCATTTTGATGTTGAAAGAGAAATAGTTCTTGTTGGGCTACATTAAAGCAGAATGAATGTTTTATCTCCAGGCACGGCTCTTCAATGAGACCCCCATAAACCCACGGAGATGCCTTCACATCCTCACCAAGATCCTGTACCTGCTGAACCAGGTGAGTGCTGGGGTTTCTCTCCATCCAGAATTAATATTCCTGACAGCTTTTAGTGGGAAAGAACTTTCCCATCTCTTGTGTCCTGGGGAAAACTGCTTGGGAAACTGTTCTGTCCCCATGGAGAGCATTTGGAGTGAATAATTGTGGATTGCCTGGGAAAGAAAGTGAGGAAGGGATGGTTTCTGACACGAGGAGGTCTCCAAGAACAGATGCCTGGTGTGTGGGAGCCCATTAGAAAAGGGAGCTGAATAATAATTCCTGGTTTTCCTCTCTCATTCCAGGGTGAGCACTTTGGAACCACGGAAGCCACAGAAGCTTTCTTTGCCATGACCAGGTTGTTTCAGTCCAACGATGTAAGTGCCTGGTGTTTGCCTCTCCCTGCCTTTGTCTGGGCTTGCAGGAGCTGCCAAACACTTGGATCTGGGCGTGTGGGAGGCAAACACTTCCCAGGAGGAGCTGTGGAGGCAATTCCTGGTTTGGAAACAAATGACTGAATAATGCCATGTGGTTGTTTATTTCTGTGGGGTGGAGGTGGGCTCTGACTTCACTGCTGCTGTACAAGTGGGGACAATGACAAAGCCTGAATTTACAGATCAGTGGCACTTGGTGATTGGTGCTTCCACTTGCAAGCCAGCACCACCTGCTTAACTCAAAAGAGAAGTTTTGAGTTAAAAGTTTAATTTAAAAGTTACTGCAGGTCAAAGGCTGCTGCTCCCTAGAACAACCTCTGTTCGTGGATCAGCACTGATCTCATGGAGGCAAGGGGTGAGAACACCCCGAAAATCATAGAATGGGTTGGGTTGGAATTCAGCTTTGGGCTCAGCAGGTTGTAAAGTCCCCCTGTGATCTCTTCTGCAGAGTGTAAGAACTCTCAGCAGTGTGTTCCATGTGATGGGGCTCATTAATTTTCATTAAAAATTGTTTGTTAGAGGTTTGTCCAAGGAGGGTGCAGCTCTTTAAAGATGGAACAAAATTTTTGGAAGTACAGAGCTCTTGGAATGTTTCTCATATCCACATTTTTAAAAGCAGAGGGTTTTTTTTAAGTATAAATGTCAATTGTTTTCAAACACTTCATCTCAACACTCCATGTGTGTTTCTATTTTTTTTTTTTTACAATAAAGAAGTTATTTTTAAAGCTTTTAACTTCTGAGTACAGATGTGATGCATCACTTCTTTGACAATGAACATGGATTTTTGTATCAGTTCTTATCATTTTATAAAATATTTATGTCTGACTCTTCTGATGTGTTAGATATCAAAGTTTGGCTCTTATCCAGTCATCAAATGTAGTTTTACACTTATAACTCTGAATAGAAAAGAATGTGTTCTGTTTAAAAGCTTATTTATCTTTTAAAGCGAAATATTTAATTTTTAGATATTTTTTTTTATGAAGATTCTAAATGCCACTGAGTTCAATGGTTCTCTGCCTCACATTTCCACAGCAAACCCTCAGAAGAATGTGTTACCTCACAATCAAGGAGATGGCCAATATCTCTGAGGATGTGATCATTGTCACCAGCAGGTGGGACACCCCAGAAACCCCATCCTGGAAAAGGGGCTCCCCTCCCTGGGGTTGGTGTTGAGGTTTCACAGGGATACAGAGTTTGTGCCACCCTCTGAAATGTTACTTTGTTTCAGAATTCAGTTTATCAAATTGCTGTTACTTTGTTTTCTTGTGCTTCGGGGTGGTTTTTTTAAATTTCTTGGCCCCCCATGCATTTGTCAAACCTTAAGCTGCAACTTTGCTGTCAGAGCAAAGCCCAATTTGTTCTCCCAGCTGAACTCTCTGTTTTTTTGACTGCAGAAATAGACATTGCAGCTGTTGCAAGAGCAGAGGTTGGATCTGTGGTGTGTGCCAAGCAATGGCTGAACAGCTAGAGAAATGTATAAAATAAACCAAACTGAACCTTGCTCGCTGTTTCTGCACCCAAATTTCGTGTAGAACAAACAGCACCTCCAAGAAGGAGAAGGAGCTGAACAAGTCAGGTCCATGGCAAGGCAGCACAATGGAGTCTGCACTTCATAGTTCTGGATTTCCCCAGATTTTGGTGTTAAGGACTCTCAAATTAAGCAGATTATGAAGAAGCTGTTCCTGGCTAGCACTAGAGCTTAGCAGTTACTGTCAACAGCTGAAGGAGGTGAATGTCACATGAAGCCTGAGAGGTGGGGATGTGCAAGGAGTGTTAACAGGGTGGTTTTGGTGATTTCAGTCTGACCAAAGACATGACAGGGAAGGAGGATGTCTATCGAGGCCCGGCCATCCGAGCTCTGTGCAGGATCACTGACGTGAGTACAAACCCTGGCACTTTGGGAGGGATGGTGGATGGACTGAAAAGCCCAAAATTATTCTCCTGCAGGGTTTGTTTTACAGTAGCAGTGGAACTGCTGCTTTAGGGAGGGCTGCTTGATTCCCTCTGCACTGGCAGGAGCTCTGTGGGGCTGGAGCACTGGGAATGTGCAGCTGGAATGTTTGGGAGCTCCAGTTTCTGATCCAGGATTGCTCTGCTCAATGCTCTGTGCAACTGGAGCACTGGAAATGTGCATTTGGAAGGTTTGGGAGCTCCTTTCTGATCTGGAATTGCTCTGCCCAATGCCCTGTGCAGCTGCCAGGAGCTCTGTGGAGCTGGAGCACTGGGAATGTGCAGCTGGAAGATTTGGGAGCTCCAGTTCCTAGCTGGGATTGCTCTGCTTGATGCCTTGTGGGGCTGGAGCACTGGGAATGTGCAGCTGGAAGATTTGGGAGCTCCAGTTCCTAGCTGGGATTGCTCTGCTTGATGCCTTGTGGGGCTGGAGCACTGGGAATGTGCAGCTGGAAGATTTGGGAGCTCCAGTTCCTAGCTGGGATTGCCTTGCTGGTGGCTTTATCACTGAACCTTCAGGCCTGGGCAGCTCCAACCCACGTCTGCCTTGCAGAATTAACTCCAGACTTTTGCTGAGCGTCCTTTGAATGTGGATTTTTGCTTTTGTGCTCTTCCTCCAAAGCACCCACACTTCCCTTCTGCCCTCTTTTCCCCTCCCTAGGGTACAATGCTCCAAGCCATCGAGAGGTACATGAAACAGGCCATTGTGGACAAAGTCCCCAGCGTGTCCAGCTCTGCACTGGTGTCTTCCTTGGTAAGCAAAGCAGAAAATTATTGTAAATCTGAGTGTTTTGTCAGGCTGGGGAGGTGAGCCTGCTGTGTGTGTTTTGGTTTTTCTCTGAGCTGACTCTTCATCTCACTGGAAAATAAAGGAAAAACAGAGTTTTCTTTCTCTCCTCAAATTTCTTCCTTAATATTTGAGTACTTCCATCATAATAATTTCTAGTGGATTTATCTGGGCAGGGGCCATGAAACCACCTGCTGAAACTGCAATTCAGGATTATTTCTGCCAACAGGCACCAGGAGGGCAAGATGAAAGAATTCACTCTGTTTTCCTCTCCCTTGTGTAGGAGAAAAGGCTGGGAAAGATCTCATTAGTTGATATTTGTATTAATAGAATTGTGGTAGTTTGAGACTGAGATGTAAGAAAATCGCAGTTTGTAGGATAAAAAAGTGTGTTGGGAAATCTCCTGTGAGCTTGTCTCCAGTCTCAGTGTTTTTGCAGCACATGATGAAGATCAGCTATGACGTGGTCAAGAGGTGGATCAATGAAGCTCAGGAAGCAGCTTCCAGTGACAACATCATGGTCCAGGTGTGTTTGGGGCTGGCTGTCCCTAAAAACACTGGGAGGGTTTAGTGAAATTCTGGGACTGCTTAAGAAAACTTCAGGGAAAAAAAAAATTTTTTTTTTTAGTCTTTTAGAAGCAAGAACTGTGATTTGTGGGAAACAACTCAGCTGTTTAAAAAAAAATTCCAGCACAAAGTTGTTAATTTAGAGCTGGATCTGCAGTGGAGTTCTCTTCCCCTTTTCCTGTTGAGTTTCTGGTGGCTGGAGTGCTGCTGCCTGTGCCACAGTGGTTGTTGCAGAAGGGCTTTGAATCTGCTCAAAAAGCTTAGAAAATTCTCTCACTGCCTCCCAAGGAGCAGCTCTTGCCTTCAGAAAATTTACCAGATGCAAGAGGACCACAAAGATGAGCCCAAATATCAGTAAGATCTCCATGAGAGCAAACATTTTTGCACAGGTATTCCAAACATCTGTGGAAATGAAATGATTCTGTCTGTTGCAGACTCATGATCAGGAAGATTCTGTGAAATCAACTTTGTTCTTGCCCACTTAGAAGCTTCATTAAGCCATAGAGTAAATCAGTTTTGTGGCAAAAAAAACCCAAATAACTTGGCAAGGAACTACAAATGTTCCTTTGTGCTTCCATCAGAAAGGCCTCAAGGATTTTTGTGAGGTCAGCTGTGATTTCAGGGCCTTGGGATATCCTGGAGTTGATTAGAAATGCAGGTATCATCTAAGAAGCTGAAACCTTTGAAGTGATGATATTTAGTGGGGAAAAAAAGGAAGTGAGTTAACTTTGTGGCTCTTTGGATCTTCAGGAATAGTTGAGAGTGGACAGAAAGGGGAAGGAAACGTTGCAGATCTTTGCAACTTGGCAGGAAACTCAGCTCAGTTGAGGCTGGAAGGTATTTCTGCCAGGAAACTGCAATTATTCCCCCTTTCTGATGCCTTCACGTGGCTTTTCCAGCTGTGCTCAGTGCCTGCCCCTCTGTTTCCCATCCCACAGTACCACGCTCTGGGGCTGCTCTATCACCTCAGGAAAAACGACCGCCTGGCTGTCTCCAAGATGCTGAACAAATTCACCAAGTCTGGCCTGAAATCCCAGTTTGCCTACTGCATGCTGATCAGGATTGCCAGCAAACTCCTCAAGGAGTCTGAGGAGGGGTGAGTAAAAGGCAGAGTTTAAATCACAAAACTGGATTCGAGTTTGGAAACAGCAGCGTTTTTTTAGTGTTGATGGAAATCTCCACAGAAACAGACCTGGGATAATTGCTGTACTCGGTCCTAAAGGGTTTTTCCAGCCTGAATTATTGTGGGATTCTTGTGTTTGCAGCCACGAGAGTCCCCTGTTCGACTTCATCGAGAGCTGCCTGAGGAACAAGCACGAGATGGTGATTTATGAGGCTGCCTCTGCCATCATCCACCTGCCCAACTGCACGGCCAGGGAGCTGGCACCGGCTGTGTCAGGTTGGTCACAGCCCTCTGTGCCCCTGCAGCAGCTGGAACTAAGGGGGATGAAGAAATTTAGAGAAAATAGAGCACAATTGTGATACCCAAACCCTGAATTTTCTGATTGTCCCCCAAGTTTAAGGGCTTTTGGATGAGATCCTTTTTCTCTTTTTCATCCAGAGCTTTAGCTAAATGGCAGTAGAGGTGGCACAGGGTGATGTTTATTTGTCTTTATCCGGCTGCAGGAAGTTGGGATGGGAGGGAATCATGGAATGGTTTGGGGTTTGAATGAACCTTAAAATTATCATCCAGGGACGCCCCTGCCATGGGCGGGGACCGTTTCCACTGTCCCAGGGTGCTCCAAGCCCTGTCCAGCCTGGCCTTGGACACTCCCAGGGCTCCAGGGGCAGCCACAGCTTCTCTGGGAAGCTCTCCTCCACCTGGAATACAGAACTGGAATGCAGAGGCAGCTGTGCAGCCCCGTGTTGTTGGTAGTGGGATAAAAGCCAGGAGTTTATTTTTAACCTGCGTGTGAAGCTGGTGATAAATTATGCATAGAGCTGCATGAATATTTAGCAGTGTGTATTGAATGGAGATCTGTTAGACTTTCTACTCTGTTCCCTTTCTTTGAAAGAGGCCACATCTTTGGTTTTTGGTTGTTTTCTTTCCCCAGTGTTGCAGCTTTTCTGCAGTTCTCCCAAGCCTGTCCTGCGCTACGCAGCCGTCCGGACCCTCAACAAAGTGAGTGCTCCCAAAGTCCTGAACAAGCTCCATCCTCTGAGATCAGAGCCGGCCAACTGTGCCTAATGATGTGTTACCTCAAGCAGAGCAGCTGCCCTTGTGCTGGCTTTGTTTGGAACTGTTCCATGCTGGAGAATTGGCTTTTCCATGCCAGAGCTCCTGGGGTGACAGAAATCGTTGCTGCATTCAGGCTGTGCTTGCTCATTTCTGGGTATAACAAGCTGGAGTTTGATAATCTGTGAGCTTTCAGCTGGAAGGAAGCAGAATCCTGAATATTCAATATTACAAAATCCACATGAAGGAAATATTCTGATTTCAGAGCTGCACAGCACAACAGCAGCAATTTGTGGCTGTCAAACCCATGAGTTTGCTCCACACGATTTTCTCCATCTTTTCCTTTGCAAAACGAAGGATGAGGGTTGGTTATAAACACATTTTATGTCCATTAACCGAAAATTCGTGTGAGCAGGGCATTTAACACATCTAAGACTCTGGGGAGATAACTTTACCCCAGTGAACTGTTTAGACTTGGCAGCTCTGTGTCATCCTCAGTAACTTAAAATTCCTTTAAAACGTTGAAACAAAAAAACCTCTGATTGCACCAAATACTTTGAACTGCAGGATGCTGCTGCTCCCGTATAATTTTGGGCTTGCATCCCTTGCAGGTGGCCATGAAACATCCATCTGCAGTCACTGCCTGCAACCTGGACCTGGAGAACCTCATCACGGACTCCAACCGCAGCATCGCCACCCTGGCCATCACCACGCTGCTGAAGACGGGCAGCGAGAGCAGCGTGGACAGGCTGATGAAGCAGATCTCCTCCTTCGTGTCAGAAATATCAGATGAGTTTAAGGTGTGCCATTGGAGGCCTCTGCTCTTGCCAGCTGCAGGTTTTTCTCCCATTCTTGGTTTTTTTTTTTTTATGTTTTTTTTTCCTATTAACGCTTTGGTGATTTAGTTTGGTAGGGCAAAGTTCAGAAGGTGCAGGGCTCTGCTTTCCAGTTTAAATATCCTGTGTGCCTTCCTCCCACCACTCCAAGAGAGGAAAAATATCATTTGGTGGATTCCTGGCTCCTGTGCAATATCCTGCAGATCTTGTGCTTCCTTCCAGTTGTCTCTTTAGAGAGGAAGAAGGATTTTAAGTGTTCTGATTGAGTTTATATCACATCAGTCTTGAGGCATAGTCAGGAAACTGTGATTTCTAAGTTTTACAGTGACTCAACTGGTAATAAATTGGTTCAGGATGGTTGAGTAGTACCTGTTAGATCATGAGGAGCACAGCTCTGCAAAGTCACAGTCTGCTTAGACTGTAAGCAAAGTCTGCTTAAAGTGGTCTTAAGTCCTTATTATTCTCATATATATTCTCATATATATGAGAATTATTATTCTCATAATAATTTTTCTATTATTATGAGAAAAATAAATATTAGACAAGTTTGAAATTGCAAAGAGTTTGAATGACAGAATGTGAGAAGTTAAAACTGGATCATGATCATCCCTGGGCAGAAGGAAGGCAGGCAGGAGGGGAGGCCTTTAACACATTCCATCCTAAATTTCAGTTCCTTCAGCAGAGCCAGGTCTTGCAGCACCTCAGTTGTTACAAAGTTGTTACAGAGAATCCACCACCTGATTTTTATCCTTGCACTAATTTAATCCATCAAGGTGAGCCAGAAGTGTTTTCCCTAGGAAAATGACCCCTTGTGTGTCGTGCAGGTCGTGGTGGTGCAGGCCATCAGTGCCCTGTGCCAGAAGTACCCGCGGAAGCACAGCGTGATGATGACCTTCCTCTCCAACATGCTCAGGGATGATGTACGTGGGACACCTCTCGCATTTGGGGGTGGGAAGGGTCTCCTCTGTCAGTGGGTGCACAGAAAGCTGGGCCTGAGTGAGCACAGCTCCCTGTGGGGTCAGATCTGTGTGAAGTGCTCAGGAGTCAGAGCTGAGGATGCTCAGATGTTGTGCTGGGAATGATGCCTTAGGATTTTTAGCTTCTATTTTGCCTGTAACTTTGGAGCTGGTGTTCTGTCAGACAAAGCAATTTCTCTCCAGGCCTGAAACTCAACGACACCTCACTGTCTCAGGCTCCAAAAAATGTAAACAGCAGAGAAATTGGGGGGACAAGCTTGGGATGGATGACTTCATTACCTGGGGTTATAATTGGAGGTCTAACCCTGATATGCAAATGGACCAAAAATTGTAAAGCATGAAAAACCTGTGACCCATTGTCCATTTTGGGTGGAGCCCTGGGTGGGCTCTGACTGCCTGAATGTACCCAGAAGGCCTTTGAATAAATATCTGCTTTTTATTCTCTTAATTTTGTCCGGCCTCTGTTCCAGCTAAGCCTGGAAAAAGGCATCAGGAATGGCCTGTAGGTCATCCAGCACACCTTTTCCTACCCCAGTTTGTGCAAACCATTGTGTTCTCCGTGGGAAGCAGCTGCTGAGGCGTGAGGGAGCCGAGCATCCCTTGGCTCAGAGGCTCAGTGTCCCTGCTCTCCCCCTGCCAGGGTGGCTTTGAGTACAAGAGAGCCATCGTGGATTGCATCATCAGCATCATCGAGGAGAACCCCGAGAGCAAGGAGGCGGGCTTGGCTCACCTGTGCGAGTTCATCGAGGACTGCGAGCACACCGTGCTGGCCACCAAGATCCTGCACCTGCTGGGCAAGGAGGGCCCCAGGACCCCGTCCCCGTCCAAGTACATCCGCTTCATCTTCAACAGGGTGGTGCTGGAGAACGAGGCTGTCAGGGCTGGTGAGTGCAGCTCCCCTGGGGCTGTGGGGAGCGCGGCTGTGCCGGGGCTGTGGGGAGCGCGGCTGTGCCAGAGCTGGGGAGCGCGGCTGTGCCAGAGCTGGGGAGGGCGGCTGTGCCGGGGCTGTGGGGAGGGCGGCTGTGCCGGGGCTGTGGGGAGCGCGGCTGTGCCGGGGCTGGGGAGTGCGGCTGTGCCAGGGCTCTGGGGAGCGCGGCTGTGCCGGGGCTGTGGGGAGCGCGGCTGTGCCGGGGCTCTGGGGAGCGCGGCTGTGCCGGGGCTCTGGGGAGCGCGGCTGTGCCGGGGCTCTGGGGAGTGCAGCTGTGCCGGGGCTCTGGGGAATGCAGCTCCAGGGCTGAAACTGGCTCTGGAGTATGGGCAGCGATGGTTCTCCCCCAGGCCCTGTGCAGAGGTTCCATCCTGAGCTTGTTTAAACTCCTCAGATCATCTTGAGCTCCTGCTTCAGAACATAAATAATGTGTTGGTTCTAGGCCCTTTGAGTGCCTGCTGGAATTCAAGATGTGACAGATGAGGAGGAGACGCTGCTGCTTCCCTGTTTAATGTCACTGTCATAAGTTTGTGCTTCCTGAAACAGCTTCCTCTTCTTTCTGGGTGGGGGTTTGCTCCAAGCTGGTGCCAAGCCAAAATTTGATTTGTTTGGAGAGGCAGCTCCAAGTGGTTGCTGAGAGGTTTGAGCTCCCTGGGTGCAGCCTGGCACTCGTCACCACTGGATGCTTGTGTGGAAAACAGATTTATCAGGAGTGGGAGCTGCTGCAAATGGCAGAAGGGCCAACAGCTGGAATATTCCACAGAGCTTCAACAAATACCTGATGGAGAGCTCCCTCAGAACAGAGCTGCAGGGCTGTTAGGCTGATCTTGATCACAAAACTATTTCTGTTTGGAAATGCAGGAACAGTTTGGTCTTTCCGTAACACTGAAAGGTTTGCGGTGTGGAAGCGAAAGGCTCTGTAAATGGAAAATTCAGGGCTGTGAGAATGTGTTTGTGCAGAAGCTGAGCCCCTGTGACACCTCCCTGTTCTCTCTGCAGCTGCTGTCAGTGCTTTGGCAAAGTTTGGGGCCCAGAATGAGAATCTGCTGCCGAGCATCCTGGTGCTGCTGCAAAGGTGAGTGGGGGTGGCTGGGGCTGTGCTGAGCCTGCGGTGCCTCAGAGCCTCTGGTTCCCTGGGGGCAGCAAGGCCAGACCAGGCTGGAACTGGCACTGAGGGTGTCACTCCCAGCTGGGGAGTGGGAAAATGCTCCTTCCTCCCACCTCTGCTGCGTGGCTGGAGAGAGCAGAGCACTGCTGGAGACAGGGAAGTGAGAGATGGGATTAGTCATGGAAACATGTGATGGTAATCTGGTCTGAGGACACTGCTCAGGGGTAATAAATCACACAATCATTGGCTGGCTTGGGTTGGGAGGACCTTCAAACCCACCCAGTTCCAGGATACTTTCCACTGTCCCAGGCTGCTCCAAGCCACATCCAACCCGGCCTTGGACATTTCCAGGGATCCAGGGGCAGCCACAGCTGCCAAGGTCTCCCCATCTTCACAGCCAGGAATTTCTTCCCAATATCCAACCTAAATCTCTTTTAGTTTAAAACTGATCCCGTTTCTTCTATCACTGTCTGCCCATGTAAAAAGTCACCCTCACCCTACAGAGCTTTTCTTCATGTGAGCACTTTTTACACCCCTTAAAGCAAGACAATTCCTGTCCAGGTTACTCATAAGTAACATTTGTTTACCAGAGCTGGGTGTTCCCATGTCCCAGGTCCACGGCTCTTGTTAAGACGTGTGGTGTTAATGATTTAACTGAAATCAAACCAACTCCTGTGTCGTGCAAACATGTTTTTTTGAAATCGGAAAACCCCTCGAGGCAGCTCTGTGGTTGCAGTACCAAAGCTGATTTTATCAGTGCCATTTTCAGCTGAGCTCTGCTGTGCAGACCCAGCTCAGCCTGTCCCTTGTCCCCAAACAGGTGCATGATGGACAGCGACGACGAGGTCCGCGACAGGGCAACCTTCTACCTCAACGTCCTGCAGCAGAGACAGCTGGCCCTCAATGCTGCCTACATCTTTAATGGTCAGTGGGAGAAAGGAAACCTCTCTGAGCTGTTCATTCGTGTTTTGCCTGGCTTTAGCACTTCCCTGCCAAGTGCTTGTGCTGAGAGTGGCACATTTAGCAAAACACGGGAAGCACGGTCTGGAAAACGGAGCCAGGAGTATGAGCTGGGCTCTTCTCATTGACCCTTCCTGCACTTGACACAAATTTCTTGGGTTTTGCTCCATCTTTTCCATTGCAAAACGAGGTTGAGGGTTGGTTATGAAAACATTTTATGTCTGCACTTGAAAATTCGTGTGAGCAGAGCATGTAACACACGTAAGGTTCTCGGGAGGGAACTGTTTAGACTTGGCAACTTCCTGTCATCTTCAGAGCACTTTTTTTCCTTCCTTTTTTTTTTTTTTGAAACACTCTGCCTATTTTGTGTTTCCTGTGTGGCAGTGCCTGTGGCAGTTCCAGCTGTTAAAACTGAGTTTTCCTGCCTTTCTCCTCTGCAGGGCTGACAGTGTCTGTGCCTGGCATGGAGAAAGCCCTGCACCAGTACACGCTGGAGCCTTCAGAGAAACCCTTTGACATGAAAACAGTGCCCCTGGCTACAGCACCAATCTTTGAACAGAAAGCAGGTAACACCCAGACTTCGTGGAGATGGGCTGGAGGCAAGGCTTGAAGCCTCGGGGCTGCTCTTGTTCTGCTGATCTTGTTATCAGGGACAAGTCTGTACATAATCACAATTTATTGGGTCATAGCCTTTGGAAAAAAACCATTCCAGGAGCACTCAGTCACTTTTCTGGCTTTCTTCCATGTCCTTGCACAATTCTTGAGCATCTTGACTTAGCACAACAAACTTTGTGTTTCTTTTTTTCTCCCTTCTCCTGCTCCTTCCCTTTTTTTTTTTTTT
>VZTJ01003415.1:75139-87353 GCA_013397795.1 Orthonyx spaldingii
TGACTCTTCAGGGCTAAGGTGTGGTTTATTCCTCATAACTCTGACTTCTTTTCTCTACTTCCAATTCAGTATTTCCACACAATGAAAAGATATTTCAGTGTGTGAGGAGCCAGGTTTGCAGCAGAATGTGTGGAACATAGAAGGGATGGAAGATGAGGGATACAAGACGAGGGATATTTAGTGGAGATTTTATGGCATTTAAAGCTCCTGCATGGTTTAGTTGAGACAGAGGACAAAGTTTTCGCTTTGTTCTCCACAGAGATTGCCCTGGTGACCACCAAACCTGAGAAAGTGGCTCCTTCACGCCAGGATATATTTCAAGGTAGGAGAGGAGATGAGTGGATCTCCAGAACTGCAGGAAAGCTTGGGCCAAGGGCTGCAGGGCCAGGAGCCAGGGAATGGCTTCCCAGTGGCAGAGGGCAGGGATGGATGGGAGATTGGGAAGGAATTGCTGGCTGGGAGGGTGGGGAGGGGCTGGGCTGGAATTGCCAGAGCAGCTGTGGCTGCCCCTGGATCCCTGGCAGTGGCCAAGGCCAGGCTGGACACTGGGGCTGGGAGCAGCCTGGGGCAGTGGGAGGTATCTAGGGGTAAGAACTGGAGTATCCTGAATGTCCCTGCCAGCCCAAGCCGTTCCTTGAGTCTATAAAATGTTGGGATGATCGCAGGATCAGAGCCTGTCACTGTTTATCTCCTTCTCTTTCCTGCACAGAACAACTGGCAGCCATCCCAGAATTTAAGGGCCTGGGTCCTTTGTTCAAATCCTCAGAGCCAGTGCAGCTCACAGAAGCAGAAACAGAGTATTTTGTTCGCTGTATCAAACACGTGTTCCCAAACCACATCGTTTTCCAGGTGAGAGAATTCACCCCCTTCTCCCTGGGTGCAGCAGCATTTGGCAGAGCTCATCAAAATGCAGGGAGTTTGCTGCATGCCGTGGAGGATTTGAACTGATTTGGGGGAAAACCTCAGGATGAGGAGGTGTTTCCAAGTGCCTTTCCCTGTTTCCTGCTGCAGTTTGATTGCACAAACACGTTGAATGACCAGCTCCTGGAGAGAGTCACGGTGCAGATGGAGCCATCCGACGCTTACGATGTGATTTGCTGCATCCCAGCTCCCAGCCTGGCCTACAACCAGCCTGGAATGTGCTACACCCTGGTCAGGATCCCCCAGGATGACCCCACTGCAGGTGAGCAATTCCCAACAAATCCCTCAAAGGAAGGTTTTGGACAACACCAAAAGTTGGGGGTGTGGGGTTTGGTTCATCCTGAGATTCTCGGCTCTTTCTTTTTCCTGTGTCACAAGTGCTGGTTTTTAGCAAAATAATTGTTATGAATAAGCAGTGGAATTGGGTGGTTGAAAATGGGATGTTAAAGAGGACTGCAGAGCATGCAGGTGATGAAAACTTGGATTTAATCAATGAAAGGGAGCACATTTGAAGCCATGGGTGTTTGGTGGTGCTCAAAAACAGAACCAGGAAAAGGAAAATGCAAATAGAATACAAATATTCCTAATTGGAGGCTTTATATGGAATTTTCCCTCTCTTTAGAGAATTAGAAACAACTACAAAATGTAGGAATGAGATTTTCTTGGACATGAAACTTCCCTTTCTTTTCTCAGTCTCACTGAAACACCACTGGATTTGCAGTTGTTGACATGACTTAGCAGTGGAGTGGATTTTAAGTTCTTTTAATAGCAGGGAGGATTAGAACTAATCTGAATTTGCTGCTGCACTGTGGGTTTGGATCATATTCCATTTGTCAGAAATCCTTGTGGAATTTCTCCTGGATCTCGTGGCAGGTTTGGAATCAGTGCCTTGTTATCCCTGGAATCCTCCTGAGCTCCTCCTTTGGCCTTTATTTTGGAATCAAAGGGAAAAATTATATTAAAGCACTCTGCCCCAGCCACATTTGTATTCCTGGGGCAAAGCTGGTGGATATTCCAGTCTCTTTTTGGGAAAAGGGGGGGTTCAAGCAGAGGAATCTGCCCCAGTTATCCAGGATTTCTCTCTCTTCCAGTCACTTGCACCTTCAGCTGCACCATGAAGTTCACGGTGCGGGACTGCGACCCCAGCACGGGGGTGCCAGAGGAGGAGGGGTATGAGGATGAGTATGTGGTGAGTCCAGCATTTGTTCCCTTTTCCCATTGTCACCAGTTTGGGATAAATGTGCCCATTGGGTCAAGTTTCCTCTCAAATCCATCAATGGCAGCTCTGCCTGAAACACCAAAATGCTGTAAAATGTCACTTTTAGATCTCTCCCCAAAACCTCATTTCTGTCAAAAGCTTTAGTGCCTTATGGAATGGAATTTATGGGGAAAGGGAGGAGAGAAAAAAGGAATAAAGTGCAGTGTTTCTTTTCAGAATTGGAGCTCAATCTTTCCACCACAAGCATTTGAATTGTTGTTAATTGTGTGGTCACTGATGGGGGTACAAGTCAGATCCCAGGAAGTAAAGGCTCTTTCTGGAGCCAGGCTGGGAGAGCTGGGAATGTTCCCCTGGAGAGGAGAAGCTCCAGGGAGAGCTCAGAGCCCCTGGCAGGGCCCAAAGGGGCTCCAGGAGAGCTGGAGAGGGACTGGGGCCAAGGGCTGCAGGGCCAGGAGCCAGGGAATGGCTTCCCAGTGGCAGAGGGCAGGGATGGATGGGAGATTGGGAAGGGATTCCTGGCTGGGAGGGTGGGGAGGGGCTGGGCTGGAATTGCCAGAGCAGCTGTGGCTGCCCCTGGATCCCTGGCAGTGGCCAAGGCCAGGCTGGACACTGGGGCTGGGAGCAGCCTGGGACAGTGGGAGGTGTCCCTGCCATGGCAGGGGTGGCACTGGAGGGGCTCTGAGGTCCCTTGCCACCCAAACCAGTCTGGGATTCCGTGGATTCTGAGAGTCTCTCTCCATGGAAGCCCAGCAGGGGCTGTGAAGGGCTTTGACCCATCAAGTGTTGGCCTCATTTTCTGCTCTCCTTTAGTCTCACAGATGTTTTGTGTAAATATTTTTAAAGTTTACAGATGACCACCATAAGTACAATTTCCCCTCTTCTTAGAAGCTCTTATTATGTAGTTCTCCTGGAATTAAAACCAGGAATTGTCTTGGCAAAATGCTGCTGGCTCTCTTTCCCTTTCCAAGGTGAGGATCATTTCCATAACTGGCCTGAAAAATTGCCTTTGTTTTTTTTTTCTCCCAGCTGGAAGACTTGGAGGTGACAGTGTCTGATCATCTCCAGAAGGTTTTAAAGCCCAACTTTGCAGCTGCCTGGGAGGAGGTGGGAGATGACTTTGAGAAAGAAGAAACCTTTGCACTCAGTTCCATCAAAACCCTCGACGGTGAGATCATCCCTCATTTATTGCTGACCCACCTGTAAATCTGCCACGCTGGGGGGTTATTTAGTGTCATAAATAATTACCTGGAATCATTTTCTTCTTCAATCTCTGAATGCAGAAGCTGTCAATAACATCATCAAGTTCCTGGGCATGCAGCCCTGTGAGAGGTCAGATAAAGTGCCAGAAAACAAAAATTCTCACACCCTCTACTTGGCTGGTAAGTGTTGCTGCTGCTCAGCTCCATTTTTCCGTGTGCCCACAGATTTTTCTAAATGAAGGGAAGTAGTTTAGGAGATCCTGCTGTTACTTTGGGAGTTTTTTCTCTGTAGAAAGAGGTTTTTTTCTCTGTAGAAAGCTGCAGTGACCCAGTGTGTTGAATGCAGCTGGTGCTGCCTTGGAGCTCTCTGCTGTGGGTGTGCTCAGGCCAAGCTCTGTCTCTGGGAATGGGGGAGAATCTCTGGTTTGAGAATTTCCGGAGCAGACATCATTAAATTCCTTGCCTGAAGTTATCTCAGAAGGGCCACTCTGGGAACATCTTGTCCTCAAGTTCCTGTTGCTAAAAACACATCCTGAGGTGCTCTGCAGCACCCACAGCTTCTTCTACAGTCGTGGAATTGTTTAGGTTGGAAAAGCCCTCTGAGGTCATCGAGTCCAACCGTTCCAATGTCCCCAGGTGCCACATCCACAGGGCTTTGAAATTCTGCCAGGGATGGAAACTCCACCAACTGCCCTGGGCAGCTCTTCCAATGCTTTACAACCCTTTTCATGAAGGAATTTTCCTTGAAATCCACCCTGCCCCTCCCCTGGCCCAACCCGAGGTCGTTCCCTCTCCTCCTGTCCCTGTGCCCTGGGAGCAGAGCCCGACCCCCCCGGCTGCCCCCTCCTGTCAGGGACTTGTGCAGAGCCACAAGGGCCCCTGAGCCTCCTTTTCTCCAGGCTGAGCCCTTTCCCAGCTCCCTCAGCTGCCCCTGGGGCTCCAGACCCTTCCCTGGATATGCTCCAGGTCTCTCCTGTCGGGAGCTGTCCCCAGCATTCCCGGGGTCCCTCAGCAGTGCCAGCACAGGGGACAGTCCCTGCCCTGGGGCTGGCACAGCCCAGGTGCCATCAGCCTCCTGCCCACCTGGGGCTGTCCAGCCACTGCCACCAGCACCTCCAGGGCCTTTCCCAGCTTCCCAGCCCCTCTGCCCCAGCCTGGAGCATTCCATGGGCTGTGACCCACGTGCAGGACCTGGCTGAAGACCGAACCTGGATCAGGACTGGATCCCTGAGCCTCTCCCGAGTGACCTGTCCGTGTTGCTTTGTCCCAGGTGTGTACAGAGGTGGCTGTGACGTGCTGGTGAGGTCCAGGCTGGCTCTGGGGGACGGTGTGACCATGCAGGTGACAGTCAGGAGCAAGGACGAGACGTCCGTCGATGTCATCCTGGCTTCCGTGGGCTGAGAGTTCCAGCACGGCAATTCCTGGGATTCCCCCTTTTCCGAGCAGCCTGGCTGTCCCTTCTGCATGGAGTTTTTATTCCTCAGTTTGGGAAATATTTTGTATGATGTCCCATTAGTGGCTGGCTGGTACTGAGCCATCCCCCTGGCCCTTCCCTCGGTGTCACTCACACGTTCCCACCTCACCTCTGGCCACTTGCAGTCAACCAGGGAAGATGAAAGGTGAGAAAATGGAATCAGATTTTTGTCAAAATTGCTTTTTATTAACAGAAAATAAACACTGGTTCAAGTGGTGGAATTCATATGAATTACTGTTAATAAAATAGACTTTTTTTTGTTCTAATTCTGTCTGCTCCAGTACAGAAAAAATAGCCCACAATGGCTGTTTATTAAGCAAAAACCCCTTATTCCTAAAGGGATGCTATTAAATTCCCAACAGAAGCAATTAAAAACCAGCCCAAACCTCCACATTTGCATAATTTTTGTGACTGTCTCTTCTTCCACACAGAAAAATCAATGTACAGAGAGAGATTAAACTTCATCTCCTGAGGCAGAGTCAGTTCTCTGAGCCTTAAGTCAGGTAATAACCAAACCCCAGGGCAGCTTTTTCCTGGGCTCAAAGTGGGAAAAATCCCATGTGGAAAAGTGGGGAGGGGATGGAGGGATGTTGTGGGGGAATTTCTGCCTCTCCCTGCTGATGAACTGGTGTTTCTTCCCAAGTCAGGAGGAGGAAGGAAGGAAGGAACACAGATTGCATGCTGATTTATACTCCAGCCTCTCCAAATGCAGAGGCTGGCCAAGAAGGGGAGTGCAGGGCTGGAAGAGCTGCCAGCATCCTGCTTTCCCCCTCATTTTTCAAGGATTTAACTCCATTTGGCAGCCCAGGGTGAGGGTGTGAGTGCAGTGTTTGATCTCAGGGATAAAATCCAGGTTTTTCCTGTCCCCAAAGCCTGACTGGTCAGCAGAGAGGCAGGGCTGAGCTGCAGCAGCTCAGAAGGAGTTGATGAAGTTCAGGTAGGCGTTCAGGAATCCCGTGGGATCCTCCAGCTGGGGGTAGTGGCTGATGTGGTCGTCCAGCACCGACACCGTGGACATGGGAAGCACCTTCCTGGTGGGAAAACAGAGCAAGGATTAGCACGGAACTGCAGCAGGACTCTGCCCATTTTTGGGATTAAAAAAAGCCTGGAGCAGCTCAAGGACCACTTCCAAGTGCTGGATTTCCCTCAGGTTAGTTTGGAGAATTCCTCAGGTACCAAATCTCCCCTCTGTGGTTTTAAAAGGGATCATTGGGTCGACTGAAAATTCCCATTTTGGTGCCTAAAATGCAGAAGCAATTTCCAAACTGCTCTGACTGAATCAGCTGTGGCTGTGCAGGTCACAGTGGGAATTAAAAACTGCCTCCAGGAGAATGGAATTGAGGGGACAGCCAGGTAAAATATCCCTGGGAGTGAATTCCCACTTTGGTCTTACTTGTAGAGCTGGAGGAACTCCGGGTGTGGATTCACAGGGTCCAGGGGCCCGTAGATGAGATGCACTGCAAGGGAAGCACAGACACAGCTTTCATATCCATAAATTAATGGATTCATTAATTAATTAATCCCTGAATTATTGCCAAGGAGACCTGCAGATGTGTTCCCTCCTCACACAGAGCTTGGGAAGCTTTCACTGGAGCAAACCAGCTCTGAGTGGGCTCTTGCTGCTCTGCCCTGGGGTCAAGCTCAGCCTCCAAACCCCCAACTTTTCCTTGGTTGCAAATTTTTGGGCTTGGAAAGCTCCTCAGCTTCCCTGGAGAAGCACTTGGAGAACCAGCTGTGAACCAGGGAATTACCTCTGCTGGAAAACTGGATTTGGGCTCAGAATAACCAGAGGCTGAGGAGTGGAAGGAGGGGAGCAATTCCCACCAATCCCAACCAGGAAAGGAATGGATTCCAGGGAGGCAATTCCCAGCAATCCCAACCAGGAAAGGAATGGATTCCAGGGAGGCAATTCCCAGCAATCCCAACCAGTGAAGGAATGGATTCCAGGGAGGCAATTCCCAGCAATCCCAACCAGGAAAGGAATGGATTCCAGGGAGGCAATTCCCAACAATCCCAACCAGTGAAGGAATGGATTCCAGGGAGGCAATTCCCAGCAATCCCAACCAGGAAAGGAATGGATTCCAGGGAGGCAATTCCCAACAATCCCAACCAGGAAAGGAATGGATTCCAGGGAGGCAATTCCCAACAATCCCAACCAGTGAAGGAATGGATTCCAGGGAGGCAATTCCCAACAATCCCAACCAGTGAAGGAATGGATTCCAGGGGGAAATTCCCACCAATTCCAACCAGTAAAGGAATGGATTCCAGGGGGAAATTCCCAACAATCCCAACCAGTAAAGGAATGGATTCCATAGGGGAAATTCCCAACAATCCCAACCAGTAAAGGAATGGATTCCAGGGGGAAATTCCCACCAGTCCCAACCAGTGAAGGAATGGATTCCAGGGGGAAATTCCCAACAATCCCAACCAGTAAAGGAACAGATTCCAGGGAGGCAATTCCCACCCAGTAAAGGAATGGATTCCAGGGGGAAATTCTCACCAATCCCAAACAGTAAAGGAATGGATTCCAGGGGGAAATTCCCACCAATCCCAACCAGTAAAGGACTGGATTCCCACTCACATGGGACTGAGGTAGACATCAAAGCCCCGACCCAGCGCTCTCTGTGCTTCTTCCTCTGGTTTATGTACTGCAAAATACTGCAGAAAAATTCCTTGTTATGCACTGGATGCTGCCCAGCCTGGAATTTTCTCCCGGGGCCATGGACACGGGGTGGAATCTTCATCTCCCATGGGAAACCAGCAGCACAACATCATCCCAGAGCTCCAGGACTCCAATCTCCCAGTGGGAGAAGGGGAGAAAACTGAACCCAGAACCACCAGCCCAGGATCCTTCTAAAAGCTACAAACTGGAGAAAACAAAACTTCCCAACTCCCAGTCTGGAGGTTTGGGACTGGAACTTCTGGGAATGGCCCAAAAGGTTCAAATCCAGAGGCAAATCTCTCCTGGGACATCTGCTCAAATTCCTGCCACAGATCTAGCTCCAGTCATTAAAAAAACCCTCCAAATCCAAGCCCTTGACTTCCAAAGCAAAAATTCCCAGGTTCTACATCTTCAGCTCCAACTCCAACCTTCATTTCCCTGCCTTGCATCATCCCAGAGAATCCCTGCTCCGACATCAGCCCCCAGCTCTTTCCTGGGATGCAGTGTTGATCCCAGACTCTAAAGGAAGCAGCTGAAGATTCTGGAGAGCCTGGCTGAGCTCTGGGAACTCTGTGAGATGGAGCTGCTGCAGGAATTCATGCCCAAGTACCTGTCCATAACGAGATTCCCGTCGTTATTCCGCACCGCTGTCCACATATCCCAGAACTCCGCCTGTGAGGGCTGCGTGTAGGGCCCAAAAACTGCCCCCAGCCTGGAAAAAAAGTGGAATTTGGAGAGGGAATTACTCAAAAACTACTCAAGGGCAAAAAAATTCCAGCACTTCCACTTTCCACAGCAAAACTCCAAGTGCCAAGATGTCCCACAAATAAGTGTTGGATGGCCTAAAAGGGCTTTTTTGGGGAAAAAAAGAGGGGTTTTAACACTGCTAAAAACGTATAAATCTGCTTGTGCAGGGGTTTAGTTGCCTCTGAAATGTGTAATTGCAACACTTGGGGGAGAGGAGGATTTCAGTGTCCAGGGAAAGGTTGTGGGGTTTATTTTTAAGCTGAAATGCTTGGCAAGTGTGGAGAGGGAATGGTCCAGGAGGTCAATCCCACCTCTCCAGGGACAGTGCCAGGGGTCTGCCAAATCCATTTAGCATGGAATCATGGAATGGTTTGGGTTGGAAGGGATTTAAGGATCATCCAGTCCCACCCCTGCCATGGGCAGGGACACCTCCCACTGTCCCAGGGTGCTCCAACCTGGCCTTGGACACTGCCAGGGGCAGCCACAGCTTGTCTGGGAATTCCATCCCAGTCCCTCCCCACCCTCCCAGCCAGCAATTCCTTCTAATTCCTGCACTGCCCCTTTCCCACTTGGCTCAGATCCCTCTGGATCGAGCCCAGCACCCCTGGGAGCCGACTCACCCTCCGGAGAAGAAGAAGAAGTTCATGAGCCGCAGGAGCATGGGGGACAGCAACCCCCCGTCCTTGAGGAGCTGGGGGAGAAGGGAAGGAAGAAGTCATCGGACTCATGGATGAATCCTGCCTCCATGGAGGGCTCTGCCCACGGCTCCCAGCCCCTCGAGGTGTCCATGGGGTCTCGGCGGTGCGACAGCAGCGCTCCAAGGGGGGTTTGTTTGGGATACTGGGATTCAGTAAATCCAGGTTAGGATTTAGGGGGGAGCAGCTCACCTTCTGGATGAAGCGGGGGTAGTGCGTCTCGGGGAAAATCCCTGCAAGGACGTCAGGGGACAGAGCTGTACCACTGGGAGTTTTGCTCCACATCCCCCAGTTTTTCCCCCTTCATGGTGCCCTGAACGTGGCCCAGGGAGCCCATGGATCCTCATCCCTAGGATCTCCATCCCATGGATCTCCATCCCCTGGATCCCCATCCCATGGGTCCCCCCATCCCATGGATCCTCATCCCATGGATCTCCATCCCATGGATCCCCATCCCATGGGTCCCCCCATCCCATGGATCCTCATCCCATGGATTCCCATCCCGTGGATCTCCCCATCCCATGGATCTCCATCCCACCCTGAGCAAACCTCACCTCCGTTGGATAAACAGAGGCTGTTGATCAAGATGCTCCCAGTTTTGTTGTGCTCATACCTGGGGACAGCAGAGAAGAAGGTGAAACACAACCCAACCTCTCCAGGCTCCGAGAAACCACCGACCAGGAGATCAAATTGCGCCGGATCATCTCCGTTTCCCTTGGGAATTGGACGGATGGGAGCCTCAGGTGTGCCCTGAGACACCTCTCTGCCACGTCCTTCCCACTTATCTGCTGGAAATCGTCTTGGTGGGGACAGCAAAGGGCAGGAGGGGTGCAGGGACCTGTGGAGCAGCTCCTGGGCCACCGTGTCGCCGTAGTCGTGGGACAGGAGGTTGATGCGCTGGTGCCGGAGCCCGAGGTGCCGCAGCAGCCCCTCCACGATGGTGGCCTGCTCGAAGATGGAGTAACCATGGGGCCTCTGCAAAAGCGGGAGAGGGGCCCTGCTGAGAGCCTGAGCCACCAGGAGCCCACAGGTTCCAGAATGACCACCCCGAGGGAGGAATGTGGGAATGTGGAACATGGAAAGCAGCAGATGTGACCCCGGGCTCAGCGGTCGGGATGTCCTGTGGTGTCCACAAGGCCGTGGGAGCATTGTCTGTGCTCCAGAGGGGTCAAGGTGTGCTTTGGAGTCCCATCAAACCCAGCTGGAGTCCAGCACTAACCTTCCCCATCCCTTCCACCGTTAAAACGGTAAATGAGGTAAATGGGAGGAAAAACTGGGTGGAAAAACCAATTTTCTAAAAGCAACCACGAAAATCCTCATCCCAGGGTACTCACAGGCTTGTCACTGAATCCAAATCCGAGGAAATCCAGGGCAATCACCCGGTGAAAGCGCTGGGTCAGCCCTTCCCAGATCTGGGAAGAGGAGAAATGCATTGAAAAAGCATCCAGTGGGAATGGAGAAAGGAAACATCTGCGGTGATGCGCAGCCATGGATGTCCTCGCTCCCCTCCACCATCCCAGGAGAACATTCCAGCTCCAAGGAAACAGCAGGAGGTCAAAATCTCCCAATAAACAGCAAGACCATCCCCCAAAAAAGCCAAGGAATAGCTGTGGGTGTTTTCCTCACACTTTGAGCTGGACTGTGGGACGTGACAAGAGCTTGGATTGCACGCTGGGACAGGAACAACGTGGTACTCCCACGGAAAATTTGGGGAATTCTCTTCTGGAGCATGGCCCAGCCCAGGCTGACCCCTGCTGTGCTGCCTGCTCATCGCCAGGAGCTGAAAATCCTGGGATTCACTGGGATTCCAAGGCCTCACCTTGCTCCAGTCGTAGCTGGACGTTGGGAAGCCGTGCAGGAGCACCACGACGTCGGAGCTGCCCACGGCGCCGCTGGAGTCTGCCAGGGAGGGAACGGGACACCTCAGAAACAGCTCTTCCCAAAATTCCTCCCTTCTGGGATGGGAATTGCCTCTCATCCCACTGGGAACCCACCCATCTGTGGGGCACCTCCCCCGTTGCTCCCCAAAATCACGGATGGGTTTAATTCCCTTCGGAAGCCCACTGGCTCCATGATCAATCCAGGGATTTAATTAGCCCAAATTAATTCCAGCAGCCTCTGTGTTGCTGGAAAAAGGGTTTCCAGTGTCTTGTCCTTGCTGGGATCCATCGGAGGCTGTTGGGATCCTTCCCACCAAGGTACAAGAACCAACTTTCCCCAATTAAAATGTTTTGATCCATCCCTGCCAGATTCAGGCAGAGGCTCCTCTTAGGGATGTTTGGGAGGGATTTGTCACCCCCTTGCCCAGTTTTGGGAATGTCCCCATGGCCACCAAGGGCTGATCCCGTGCCCAGGGCTCCGTCACCTCTGTAGAAGATGTTCAGGTCCTTGTAGGTGAAGAAGCTCCCCGAGGATTTCCAGGAGCGCAGCGCCGGGGAGAGCTGGGGGGGTGGGATGTGCAGGTAGACGGCGAGGAGGGGCACGCCCAGCAGCCCCACCTGCAGCCACCACTCCTTCATCCTGCGGGACACAGCGGGGTCACTCCGGACATCCCACCTCCGTGTCCCCAAAACTCCCCCAGAACCCACCTCCACATCCCCAAAACTCCCCCATACCCATAACCCACATCTGTGTCCCCAAAAACTCCCCCATTCCCAGAACTCACCTCCATGTCCCCAAAACTCCACCATAACCCACTTTCCATGTCCCCAAAACTCTCCCAGAACCCACTTCTGTGTCCCCAAAACTCCCCCATTCCCAGAACTCACCTCCATGTCCCCAAAACTCCACCATAACCCACTTTCCATGTCCCCAAAACTCTCCCAGAACCCACTTCTGTGTCCCCAAAACTCCCCCATTCCCAGAACTCACCTCCATGTCCCTAAAACTCCCCCATTGCTATAACCCACTTCCACGTCCCCAAAACTCCCACGTCCCCACAACCTGCACACCCCCAGGGTAGCAGGTCCAGCAAAGGTTTGGGGTCTGAGAGGGGATGTGGATCCTCTTTGGGGTCTGAGGGGGATTGTGGGTCCATTTGGGGTTTGAGGGGAGATGAGGGTCCTCTCTGGGGTCTGAGGGGGAACATGGGTCCATTTGGGGTTTGAGGGAGGATGAGGGTCCTCTTTGGGGTTCAAGGGGAAACGTGGGTCTCATTTGGGGTTTAAGAGGGGCTGTGGGTCCAGTTGGAGTTTGAGGAGGGTCATTGTGGGGCTGAGTGGGGATGTGGACCCATAGGAGGTCTGATGGGGGATATGGGGTTCTGGGGGGGACGTGACCCCACTGGGGAGTCCAGAG
>VZTJ01003415.1:100841-124291 GCA_013397795.1 Orthonyx spaldingii
GTCTGATGGATGATTTTGGGTTTCGGAGATTTTGGGATTTTGGGTGTGAGGGATGATTTTGGGATTTGGAGATTTTGGGATTTTGTGTGTGAGGGACGGTTTTGGGATTTGGGGATTTTGTGTGTGAGGGATGATTTTGGGTTTCGGAGATTTTGGGATTTTGGGTGTGAGGGATGATTTTGGGATTTGGAGATTTTGGGATTTTGTGTGTGAAGGACGGTTTTGGGATTTGGGGATTTTGTGTGTGAGGGATGATTTTGGGTTTCGGAGTTTTTGGGATTTTGTGTGTGAGGGATGATTTTGGGTTTCGGAGATTTTGGGATTTTGGGTGTGAGGGATGGTTTTGGGACTTGGGGCACTTACAGATGGTGGTGATGATGCTGCCATACTCGTACTGGGTGCCGTACAGGGAGGACAGAGCTGCCACAGCCTTGGCAGAAACCTCATGCTGGGAATACAGGGAAGGGGGAAAGATGAGCCAAAAAGAGGGAAAACCAGTGGAATACAGCTCTTTTCTGGGTGCACAAAGGATGCCAAGCCCCTCCCAGCTTCCCAGTGGATGCAGGTTGGAGGTGGCAGCAGAAGAGCAGCTCCACCTCACCCCACCCCTCAAACCCCGTCGGACTCACCAGTTCCTGCTGGTCCGGCGCCGGGGTCTGGGTGTAGCCGTAGGGGTAGAGCAGGAGCTGGGAGTAGCTGTGGATGGAGACGAAGGCCTTGATGTTGCCGTGGCTCTTCACAAAGTCCACGATGGATTTCACCTCGGGCTCCGAGTTGGGGTAGGGTCCATGGTACGTCTCCATGCAGGGGTTCCCGCTGGCCCCGGCCTCTGCGGAGAACAGGATGGTGAAAATACAGCAGGAATCTGGGGGCTTCCAAGCCCAAGAGGTTTTCCCACCCTCAGCTCCTTGGTGGTGATCAAGGAACCCTCCTGGGGCTTCTAGAGACCTGTACAGTGACTTTCATTTGTCACCAGGGGACATCAAAGCCCTGGGGGAGCCCAAATTCTCGGCTCTGCCACGGAGAGCAAATCCCACCTCTTCCCCAGGGGACATCAATGGATCCTTGAGCCAGAAACGGCCCTGAAGCCTCCACCTGGAGAGTGGGAACGCTCCCCAGGGGCAAGGGGAGAGCTCTGACCTCCAAAACCTGCGTCCCAGTTGCGGTTGGGGTCCACTCCGACACAGATGGAGCCCGAGTGCTTGGACCTGGTCTTGCGCCACATGCGGTTCTGGAAGGGCAGAGCCTCCTCAGCTGGTGCCCGGGGCTGGAGTTCCACAGCTCGTGGTGCCCCTTCCCACCCCGTGGAGATGTGCATGAGGAGGCTGTGACCTCTCAGGGATGTGCAGCACCCCAAATGCTGCTCCCCAGCCCCATCCAGCGCGGCTTTGGGAACCAGGGAGAGGAAGTCCGGGGCAGTACCGTGGTCTGGGTGTAGGCAAAGCCATCGGGGTTGGTGACAATCTCCAGGAAGATGTCCATCGTCTCCAGGATGGAGGCCACACCTTCGTTATTCGCGTGGTCCTGGACAATCTAGAGAGGACGGAGGTTTGGGGCTCCCTGTCCTCTCTGTGGGATCAACCACGTGGATCCCACAGTGCCTGAGGCCCTTTGGGGACAGAAGTCATGCCTGGGATGTGTCAGTACCTTCTTGGCAAACCAGACGCCGCTGGCCTGTGTCACCCACTCGCGGGAGTGGATGCCGGTGTCGATCCAGACCGCCGGGCGCTTCGTGCCCCCTGTGCTGAACTGGGAGAGCAGAGAGGGAGGGTTGGCTTTGTCCCTGTCACCACATTCCCGTCCGGATCACGATCCCCAGATCCTCACCTTGAGCACGTAGAGGGGACGGTTCTCCGTCGAGCGGCCGATCTCCAGCTTGCTCACCAGGTTGGGGTTTTCAGCCACCAGCATGTCCATGAAGCTGTAGATCTGGGAACGAGGGGTGTGGGGTCACTCCCAGCTCACCCCCTGCCCTCGCTGCACGTGGAGCAACCGGGCTTTGCCACGAGCAAGCTTTTTCCCCCCAAAATGCCCCGAATCTTGTGCTGCCCCACCTCATCGATGGTGTGGTAGGCCTCGTAGTTGAAGGTGTTGGTGGTGAGCGGCAGCTGGCGGCTGCTGCGGAGCATCTCCGTCTGCTCTTCATCCAGCAGGGCCTGTGGGACGCGGGGCAGGATCAGCCCCATTCCCACGGAATGGGATCCCACCCCTCACCCGCTCCCCTCCGGCGCCACTGACCTGCACATCCTCGATCATGATGGAGTAGGAGACCCCGCTGGCCTCCAGGTGAGCTTTGACCGGCTGCAGGCTGGGGAAGGGCACGCGGATGTCCACGGGGGAGCCGAGCCCACGGGGAGCCAGCCAGAAATCCAGCTGGAGAGGGAAAAACGGGGATAAAGGGTGGGATCCTGCCTCGGGGTGCACTCCCCAGCACCAGCCTGGCTTGCTTCCCATAATCCCACATCCAGCCCCATCCCTGCTTTGCCTGGGGGGTGTAAAACAAGAGACTTGGGCTGAGGGGTGTCCCCAAAATCCACCCCCGCACCCGGTACCTGCAGATGCTCCAGGTCCTGCAGCTCCTGCACCGTCTGCAGCTCCTCATCGCTCTTGGGGACCACGCGCAGCACCTGGTGCCTGTGGGGTCAGGGGGTGCTGGGGGGTGTGGGACGAACTCCTGCCCCGTTAGTCCGGCCTGACCCCAGCCCATCCATCCCCCTACCCTGGGGATTTGCCCTGAGCCTTTTCCCTCTGCTCCCTCGGGGCTGAACCGGCTCCTTCTGCGCCGCCTGGTGCCACCGGCCCCATCCCGGCCCCATCCCGGCCCCCCTACCCAACAAAGGTCTCAGTGCAGGTGGCCACTGCCACCAGGGCAGCCAGGAGCACGGGGAGCCTCATGGTCAGCTGGGAGAGCCGCTCTGGCGTGCCAGCAGCTCCCTGGGGCCTCTTAAATCCCGTGGGGATGGCGGCCCCGGCCCGGCCCCTCCAGCTGCCCCTTTTCCCAGGGCCGTGGGAAGGCTCTGGCTGCCACCGGCCAAGGTCAGGCCCCGCCGTCCCCATCCAGGCACTCCCAGTCCCGGCCTAACCTGTCCCAGGAACCGGCTGGGGCCCTGGGGAGTCACCTGCCAGCAAGGGGAGACCGGGCGGTGCCAAATCCCAGCACTGGCTGAGGGGAGGGCAAGGGTAAATTTGGGTTGAGAAAGCACAAAATGCGGATTTTTACTTGGGGGCTTGGTGAGCTGGATCCCTAAACTGCAGTGGTGGGGCAGCTGGTTTCAAGTTTGGCCCAGGAAATGGATTTAAAGCTTGGCCCAGCACAGAGGTCAGAGCAGGTGACAGATGTCCCAGGAGCCAGAAATAACCAGCAAGGGCCTGGAAGCACCTTGCACCCAGCCATGGCCCTGAGGGTGCCCCTGTCCCTCCCCACAGTCCCCGAGAAGGGATGATGGAGCAAAGCTGCTCAAAACCCCACAAATGTGGGGTTGGTTGCCCAAAAACCCCCATCTCCTCCCACACTGGCTGTTGGTTCCAAAGGATGGGGACTATGAGCCAAAGCCACGAGGGGAAAATAAACACCTGCAGGGCTGGGAGTGCTTTTCCACCTTTTTTTGAAGTTTAGCAGGAAAAAATGAGGGTCCCTTAAACCACTGAGTCTCCACAAGGATTTATTGAGAGGAGGGAATGCTGTGGGAGGTGCTGGCGTCAGTAGGGATGCTCCAGGACGTGGACCATGATGTCCAGGAGCGCCGGCCACGTCTCGGTGGCGGTGGGGATGATCTGGGAGCTGGGCAGGAGGAATCCGTAGCGCCCCGAGTCCCTCAGCTCCAAGGAGAAGGAATATTTCACCCCGTTGTCGTAGGCCCAGTCGATGGTGGTGCCTCCTGCCATGTCTGCAGGGAGAGGAGGGCAGGTGAGAGCCATTCCCGGGGGATTTGCTGCGGGATGAGGGAAGGACACTCACAGATGGTGTTGGCGATGCTGCCGTAGGTATATTTTGTCCCGAACACGGCGGCCAAGTCGCTCACGGCCTTTTTGGCCAGTTCATTCTGCAGAGGAACCACCAAAAGCGGTGGGATCTGGTGGATCAAGGGGCAGGGGGATCTAGAGCCCATCATTCCCTGTCCCCTCTGCTCTTGGTGATCCCAAAAAAACCTTAATTTTTGATCTTTGGGGTGCATGTCACAACCACCCCCCCCTCCAGGAACCAGGGAAAGGGGTTCAATATTCTGGTTGTCTCTAACAAGAGGAGCAGGGAGGCTCCTGGGATGCTATTCCTGATTTTCCCAGCAAGATATTCCCACTTTTTGGGGCCATCTCACCATTTCCTGGTGGTCGGGTATGGGTGCCGTCCTGTATCCGTAGGGGAAGAGCAGCATCTGGGAGTAGCTGTGGATGGAGATGACGGATTTCACGTTCCCGTGGCCACGGATGAAATCCGCGACGGCTCTCACCTCCCTCTCGGAGTGGGCGTGAGGGCCGTGATAGGTCTCGGAGCAGGGATCGCTGCTGGAGCTGGCGCCTGGAGCAGGGGAGGAAGCACCGTCCAGAGAGGATCCCTCAGGAAGGGTTTCCCTCCCCAGGTTCCTCCTCTCCAGCAGGAAGTTTGGATGTTTTGAGGCACAATCCATGCCTGGCGTGGGAACTTCCAGATCTCACCTCCAAACCCAGCATCCCAGTTTCGGTTGGGATCCACCCCAATGCAGCGGGATCCGGCGTTGATGGACCTGGTCTTGCGCCACAGGCGGTTCTAGGAGCACACGGAGAGGAGGCTGGAACAGGGATGTGAGTCCCAACCCCTGCCCAGGGATCTCCACTCATGGGGAGGAACCTCCCACCCAAACCCCCGCACAGCTGCGTTTGGGAACGGCGCTGGGACGGGATCCCCCCGCGGTGTCCCCGCGCTCACGGAGCTGTGGGTGAAGGCAAAGCCGTCGGGGTTGGTGACAATCTCCAGGAAGATGTCCATGCTGTCCAGGACGGCGGTGACCGAGGGGTCCTGCCCGTATTCCGTGGCGATCTGCGCGTGGAGAGGAGCAGGAGCTGCCCCGGCGCCCCGCGGAGATGGAGCAGCAACGCAGGGTGAGAATTGGGGGCCCACATCCCAAGGGATCCCGAGGTCACCTTGTTGGCCGTCCAGACACCGGTGGCTTGGGTGATCCATTCCCGCGAGTGGATGCCGGTGTCCAGCCAGATGGCCGGGCGGGTCGATCCCCCGGTGCTGAACTGTGCGGGATCATTGAGGGTGGAAAAACCCTCCAGGACCACAGAATCCAACCTGTGCCCGATCCCCACCTTGTCCCCAGCCCAGAGCCCTGAGTGCCACCTCCAGGAATTCCTTGGACACCTCCAGGGATGGGGACTCCAGACCTCCCTGGGCAGTTCCAAGGCCTGACCACCCTTTCCATGAGGAAATTCCTCCTGAGGAGTTCAACCTGAGCCTCCCCTGGCACAGCTTCTGATCCTGAGGAGGGATTTTCAAGGCAAGGCTGTCCCAGGACCCACCTTCAGCACGTACAGGGGCCGGTTCTCGTAGCTCTGCCCGATCTGGATCTTGCTGACGAGGCTGGGGTGATCCTCCACCAGCGTGTCCATCCAGTCGTAGATCTGAAAGGAGGAGCTGCTGGGTCATGGGGCTCAGCCTGGATCTCACCTCCTGGGTTTGAGGGAATCCAGCACCGGATGCAACAGGCAGAGCTTCCCTGGGGAAGATGTGGTGCTTTCCTGAAGATCTGGTGTTTCCCTGGAGAAGATTTGGTGTCTCCCTGGAGAACACCAAGTGCTTGGGCCTCCATGTGAGCAGGGAAAGGCACATCCCAAGGTTTTTGCAAATGAAAGATGAAGGGAAAAGCTCTGAGAACCCCCAACACCACCACAGCCCCCACCAGTCCCAAACTCAGCTCCAACCTCAGGGTGAGACCCCCAAAGTGAAGCTGAAAATGCCTTCCATGAGGTAGGAGATTCCAGGAGTAGCCACGCTGGATGTGGAAGGTTTCCCAGTCTCCCATCTCAGCTAAAACCTCGCCAAGGAGGACAAACATGTCCCAGGGAGGTGTCACCTGTCCCCAGGAACTCACCGTGACTGTCACCACATGGATGTGACCCTTGCAGGACACAGCAAATGCTCTGCACAGAAAGGTACCTCATCTATCGTGTGGTAGGAGCCAAAATCGAACGTCCTGGAGCTTCTCTTTACCCTCCTGGACTTCCTCATGCTTTCCTTTTCTTCATCCAATAATTCCTGGTTAGGAGGCAAAAACCCCCCAAGACAAACAGGCTGGAAGGAGCAGGGGGTTGGATTTTGCTTCCATCTCTTGGTTTCCAACTTTTTGGACTTTTTCTCATGACTGAGCTGCAGGAGCTCATCCCGCTCTCATCGCAGCCCTTACCTGCACGTCCTCAATCATGATGCTGTAGGAAAAGCTGTGGGAATCCAGGAAGCTTTTGACTGCTTGGAGGCTGGAGAAGGGCACCCGCAGGTCCACGGGGTGGCTGGGGCTGGTGGGGTGACGCCAGAAGTCCACCTGGGAAGAAGAATTTGAGCTGAAAGGGAGAACTCGGCTCCATCCGGTGCTGGTGCTCACCCACTGAGCTCCCCAGCACCTCCAGGGATCTCACACGAGTTTCCATGAGGGATCTAAAGAGGATTTTGGACAAGTTTTGGGACACGGATGGGTGTCTGGATAGGGATCTACAGAAATGTTTCAGCCCCAGTTGTTTGTGTATTTGTGGGGTGTTCCCAGCTCACATAAAACAGGAGAGCAGAGCTCAAGGAGCCCTAAGTTAAATTCATATTGATATGGTAATAAGTGATACATCTCCGAAAGGGGAAGGAAAATGGGATGGAATGGCAGAAGGAAAAGGGTCTCTGACACAGGGGGACTCTCAGGACCCCTCAGAGCTCACCTGCAGCTCCTCCTGCTCACCCAGCACCCCGAGCAGCGCGATCTGCTCCTCGTTCCTGGCCGTGACACGCAGGACCTGGTCCCTGCAGGGAGGCACAGGGGTCCCAGGGAAGGGGCTCAGCGCTGGCACGGGCTGGGGGGAGGCTGTGCAAGCTCCACACCAGCTCAGAGGGTTGGAAAATGCTTCAGTTGTTGGTGTTGGGAGAAAACAATGCAGGTTCAGGGCAGCCACGATGGGAAAAGAGCAAGTGCTGAAGAGCCTGAGATGTTCCCCAGCCTTGTTCGATCAGCTCCAACAGCATTAGGGAATGCCTGACATGGATGTTTTCTGTATCTGTGGATGTGTTTCCTGGGAAAGGTTCCAGTCCAGCCCCTGGCAGAGGAGGAAATGCTCTCCCATGGGAAGGGAAGGAGGTTTTCCCATCTCGGATCAATCCTCTGCCTCCAACCTCTCCCGTTGGGCAGTGCTGAAAGCCACTCCCAAAATGGCACATGGAATTCCTTCACCTCTCCCCTTTTGTACCTTTCATCCTCCTGACTCCACATTTATCAGTTGTTCCACCTCCTCAGGGTGATAACAATTCCCATTTGCCCGTTCCCTGCCTGGGGGACTCCGGCAGGCATTAAATCCTTGCAACTCTTCCAGAATCGGGGAGCAGTCCTGACATTTCCTGGACAGTCCTGGCTTGCAGCTGCTCGGATCCCTCCCAGCACCCCCTGGCTGGAGGAGAGTGACGGGATCCTGGATGGATCCCTCAACCACGGCATCAGGGAACTGGGAAGGAAGGTGGGTCAGTCACAGCACAGAATATCCTCAGCTGGAAGGGATCCCCAAGGATCAGGTCCAATTCCAGGCCTGCACAGACACCCCAACAATCCCAGCCTGTCCCTGAGATGTCCAAATGCTTCTGGAGCAGCCTCGGGGCCGTGCCCATTCCCTGGGGAGCCTGGGCAGTGCCCAGCACCCTCTGGATGAAGAACCTTTCCCTGAGATCCAACCTAAACCCCCCTGGCCCAGCTCCAGCCATTCCCTGGGTCCTGTCCCTGGCCATGAGATCACCAGCCCAGGCTCCAGCGTTGCTCCAGCTGCTGGGATGTCCAGCATCCTGGGAGTCCATTTTTCTGGATAAGTTTTCCCTGCTCTGAACACAGGATTCCCACTTTCTCTACAAATTAGTTCTCATTGCCAGTCCAGTCATTCCGACCTTTCCAGAAATGGATTGGAGGCTTCAGGAGTTTGGGATGGTCCCGATCCCCCCCTCCATCCCATGCCCTTTCTCAGCCTCATTCCTGCTCTGGACCGTGCTGTTCTTATCTCCAGGATGTTTGTCCTGGAAAAGTCCTGCCCTCCCTCCACAGGGCCCCTTCTCCAGCCACATCTTGTTCTTTCCCACGGCGTGTTATTCCCAGAAACCCTTGGCTATTCCCAGAAATCCTTGGCTGTTATTCCCAACAATCCTGGGCTGTTATTCCCAGAAACCCTTGGGTATTCCCAACAATCCTTGGCTGGCTCCACAGCCGTTGGTGTGAACCATACACATCATCCCCTGATCCTCTGGGATCCTACACCCTGGCAAATCTTGGGGTGATGCCCTCAGGGTTCAGGATTTTCTAATTTCTACCCACTCAAAACCTCCCTCCAGGACGGGGGTGAAACCTCATCTTTCCTGCTTGGGAAGAATTCCTGTGGGATTTTCCTCCTTTGGGATGTCACCCTTGTGGCTGATCCTGAAGGATAGCGGGTGGGGATGGGCCTGTCTCACCTGGATCCCCATCCCGGCCTGGTGTCCCCATCCCAGCCCGGTGTCCCCCCTGCTCGGGCAGGACTCACCCCACGAAGAGCTGCTCGCTGCTGGTGGCCCCCAGGAGGGCGAGGAGCACCACGAGGGTCTCCATGGAGGGTGGGAGCAGAGCCTCAGCCCCGAGGACGGAGAGAACCCCTCGGTGCTCAGGGGCTCTCCTGGAGCTCCTCACCGGGGCCGCATCCGCCGTCCCCGCGGCGTCGGCAGCGACAGACAGAGCAGGCAGGAAGGGCTCCCGGGAGCCCAAATGTTTGCTTTATTTGGCAAAGTCAACACGAGAGCAGCCAAATTAGGGAGGATCTGATAACGTCTTCCTCCGTGAGCGGGTCCTGGACGAGTGTCCGTGCTCCCGGCTCGGAGCTGCCCTGGGCACGGGCAGCTCCCAACCCACGGGCGTGGGGCGGTGGGGACGGCGCGGGCACAGGAGCCCGGAGAACACAGGGAAACACCTCTTTGTTTCCATTAATTTCTTCCTTACGCATTGCTATGAGTCAATTGTAATTATGATTCGTAACGCGTGTGTAATGACAAGCTACTACAAATTTACTGGCAGAAAAAGCAAGCGTTTAGACATCTACTTATTTGTGATTAATTCGTTTTATGCCTACATGTGCGTGTGTATATATATGCATGAATTTTAAAATATCTTATTCAAATTATTCATCAAACCATTCCCAGGGCCGGTTGATGGAGGATGAAATCTCACTTCGAAGCTGATGGAAATCGTGGAGCTCGGAGTTGCACAAGGATGTTCGCCTGGGGTAATGCTCAGGGAGAAGGGCTCATTTTTGGGTAGAAAATGAATTATTTTTATGTTTTCAGTGCAGGCAGTGGCTCTGCAGCAGCTGTCACTGGCTGAGGTGGGTTTGCCATAGAGGTGTCTTTGTTCCCTGGTGAAAGCAGCGCCTTTGTTCCGCAGGTTACAGCAGGGCCTTTGTTGGGCCTTATCTGCGCTGCCCCTGAGCTCCCACCGCGCTTGTCCAGGATGCTCCGGTTCCTGGGCTGTGTTCCCAGGCTGGCAGCACCTCCAGGGCAGCTCCTCACAGCTGACACCTTCTGTCCCTGCCTTTCCCCATCCAACAGGGCGTTCTGGCGGCGCCGGGAGCAGGAGGTGCCGTGGGGAAGGTGCCGGGCTCTGCTGGGGCTCTGTGGTGCAGAACTGCTGCTGTTGGTGAGGTGGTGCAGGGGTGTCCTTGGGGCAGGAGGTGGGGTGGGGTGGTTGAGGTGGGAAGGGGCCGTGGGAGGGCTGTGTCCGACCTCCTGGGTCAGGGTCAGCTCCTCGTGGTCAGCTCTGGGGACCCACCAGGTCCCTCCTCCTTGGATCCCGGAGTTCTCCAAGGATTAAGGCTGCACAGCCCCACTGGCACCAGATTCTGCTGCTTCTCCTGGTGAAAAGCATTTCCTGATGTCCCTCCTGGCTCTCCCTCATTCCAGCTCTCTCCCATCACTCTGTGGTGAAGAGCTTGGCTCTGTTTCCTCAATAATCTCCTTCCTCGAGATGGGAAGGTCCCTGTTAGGTCCCCCTACCCCACACCTGTGTCAGCTCCAGCCCATCTCCCTCCCCACGGAACATATCCTCCTGTTCCTCTGGAAGCACCCACTGCTCTGACTCCAGATCGCTGTGGGGTCAGGGTTCCAGACCCGGCTGAGCTCTCCTCACACCCAGCACTGGAGCAGGAGGGGACGGGGCCTCAAGCCCTGGGTGGTTGGAATGAGCTTCCAGGCCAGGACAAGGTCACGGTTCCACATTCCCAGCCGAGGCTCCTCGGGCTCTGCAGCTCCTGCTCTGGCGGCCACAGCTCGTCCAGGTCCAGGAGCCAACTGTGTGCCCTGTCCCTGGGATTTACTGTCAGTGGGTTTAATCACTGGGCAGAGGACGGGATTTTGGAAGGTCGGGTTGGTTTGGGAAGCAGGTGCCACTGGATAAGGCCGTGAGCAGAGGGAATGGGGACAGTGGGGAGCACTGGCTGCCCCAAGCATGGTTTGTTTTCCAAAACAGCTGCTTTTAACCCAAACCCAGCCCCCTGGGTCCTTCCCGCTGCCTCAGCTGTGCCTTCCCCTGTTGCTGCCACAGCTCCGTGCCCTGTGAGCTTTATCGCCGCATCAGCAGTGTTTGCTCTCCTGCCAGGCTCCGGGCTGAGGAGCTCACCAGCTGCTGGGGGGTCACAAGACACCGAGACAAACCTGCCAGACCCGATAATCACCACAGCAGCAGCAGCAGCCACCACTGAGCTCTGACCCTTCAGTGCTCCCGAGCTCTCTGCCCTGAAATCCCAAGGAACTGGCAGGATGAACAACAGAACGAGGGGTTCCTGAGGGGCTGGGTGCCGGGTGAGGCGAGGCGTTCGCCCCCGTCCATCCTCCCACCTCCATCCTCCCTCCAGCCACGTCCTCTAGGAAAATGGGGGAGGGAGAAAACGGGGCAGGCACAAATGTATGGGGATGTACATTGGAAGACAGTGGTCAGGGCCTGGCAGCATCCTGAGGCTCATTAAAGGAAATTAAATTCCTTTAATCAGTTCCAGAGCCCGGACCATGCTGGTTAACACCAGGCCCTCTGCATCAGCCCCTTCAGCCTGGAGAAACTCCAGGGAGAGCTCAGAGCCCCTGGCAGGGCCCAAAGGGGCTCCAGGAGAGCTGGAGAGGGACTGGGGCCAAGGGCTGCAGGGCCAGGAGCCAGGGAATGGCTTCCCAGTGGCAGAGGGCAGGGATGGATGGGAGATTGGGAAGGAATTGCTGGCTGGGAGGGTGGGGAGGGGCTGGGCTGGAATTCCCAGAGCAGCTGTGGCTGCCCCTGGATCCCTGGCAGTGCCCAAGGCCAGGCTGGACACTGGGGCTGGGAGCAGCCTGGGACAGTGGGAGGTGGCACTGGATGTGTGGGCAGGAAGGGTCATGCCCTGAAATCTCCTCAGGGCTGTGTCACACAAGGAACAGGACACGTGTCAGGCACTGTGGGGGGAATGCACAGGGGGTTTATTCAGCCACTTTCATCACTGCAGCCACCACAGCACAGCGAGGATCCATGACCTGGTGCTGCAGGGAGCTGAGTCCCAGCCCAGCTCTCAGGAGGACTTGTCCCTCACGTGCTCCATGATCCTCTTGAGGCCCAGCCAGGTCTCCTGGGCAGCAGGGATGATCTGGCTGGCGGGCAGCAGGAAGCCGTAGCGCCCCGTGTCCCGCAGCTCGAAGGCAAAGGAATACTTGATGCCATTGTCGTAGCTCCAGTCAATGCTGCCTCCACTGGCTTGGTCTGGAAGGGAAAGGGAGATGATCCAGAGGGGGGAGCAGAGGAATGGGGGAGCTCTGTTGTCCTGCTGTTTGTGTTTTGAGGGACAAGGCCGAGGTTTGGATGGGAACACTCAGCTCCGAGGTGTGACAGGAGCATCGTGGCTTCCACGAGGGACAGACCCTGTGGCAAGGACAGGGGTTGTTGTCCTGGGACAGCCCAGAAAAGCCCAGAGTGCACAAACACTCACAGATGGTTTTGCAGATGGTGCCCACTTGAAAGGTGGTGCCGTAGAGGGACCGGATGGAGTTGGCAGCAGCTCTTCCCAGAGATTCCTGGAGGGGAGAATGTGAAAGGAAAGTCAGGAAGCAGCCACAGTTCCTGAGATTAGACATGAGAATTTCACCAGAGATCTCCAAACTGCTTTGGAGATGGTTCACACTAACAACATTCACAGCTTCCACAGCATTTTTGGGAGGTGCCACTGCAGGTGAATCAACTCCCAGCAGGTTCTGTAACTGTTGTCCAGTGTTTCTCTCACTGGCTTGCCAAGAGATACCAAAAATCCCCAAAGCAGTTGGAGATCTCCCAATACTCCAGGGTCAACTCTGTGCTCACCTCAGCTACACAGTGAGGGTTGGATGGAAAACAGAGCCAGGTTCTTCATGGAATAGGGAAAAAGGCAGCAAATTGCCACAGGGGAACTGCATTTAGGTATTAGGGGAAAAGAAAATCCCCATGAGAGTGGGGAAACTTTGGGATGGGCTTGAAAAAGCTGTGGAATTTGTCTTTAGAAATATCAAAACAAATCAAAACAATTAATCAGAACCCAGACTGAAACTGGCTCTGACTCCAAAGCCCTTTCAGCACAGGGTTAGAACACAGAGCTCCAGAGGTCTTCTCCATTGGAATTGTGCTTGTGAGACCCACAGCACCTCGAAGATATTATTCCAGCTGTGATGCTGCCGGCAAGGAAGAGCACGGGAGGCACAGAAAGGCAGCTGGACAGGAGAGAAGGAGGGAAAGCCAAGTCCTTCTGTCTCACCAGCTCGGCGTAATCGTCTGGCCTGGTGCATTTGTATCCATAGGGGTACATCAGGAGCTGGGAGTAACTGTGGAGGGTCAGGAAGGCCTTGAAGTTCCCGTGACTCTTAATGAAGTCCACAACAGATTTCACTTCCACCTCGGAGTTGGCGCTGGGCCCGTGGTAGGAGTCGGAGCAGGGCTTGTCACTGGCTCCGGGACCTGGCGGTGCAGGGAGGGAACAAACCCGTGAGAGCTGGGGCTCCTCGGGGTCAGGGCACACCCACACACAGCTGGGCTCTCCTAAGGACAGGTCTGCAGCCACAGCAAGGCCTCCAGTGCTGATAAACGCTCCAACAGCAGCGACCGAGTGTAAACATTCAAGGGATGGACTTCGAGATGATGCAGCCTGGAAGAGGTTGCCTAGAAACCCAGGAATCCACATTCCTGGAGATGTTCAGTGGCTGGATGGGGCTTGGAGCAACCTGGGATAGTGGAAGGTGTCTTTGCCCATGGGTGGAATGAAACAATATTTAAGGTCCTTCCAACCCAAACCATTCCATGATTCTACGGTGCTGCCTTCATCCTGTCTCAGGCAATGAATCCCCTCTATAAAGGCAATTGCTGGTTCTGTGTAACAGGATCCAGAATCCAGAATTTTATCCCTACCTCCAAACCCTGCATCCCAGTTCCTGTTTGGATCGACTCCAATGCAGACGCTGCCGGGGATCTTGGAGCGGGTCTTCCTCCACATGCGGTTCTGCAGCACAGAAATGCTTCAAAAGGAGCAAATCTGGGGCCTGGCACCAAAACTGCTCCCCAGAAACCCCTGCCATCCAAGAGGGACTGATCTAGGAGTGATCCCAAGGCTGTTCCTGACTGCCAGGATGGGCCAAGGGGCAAAAATCAAATGTGTTTACAAGAACTGGAGTATTTACAGTGGGTTAGGATGGGTTGGACAAGTAACAGGGATCTTTGTCTGCCCAGCTCTTTGGTACCTCCTCTCACAGCATTAAGAATTTCAGAGCCCACTTCCCTCATGTTTATTATTTCCATGGAGGAGGCAGGAATCTGAGTGAGCTCAGACACAGCTGACTCACCGAGGTGTGAGTGTACACAAATCCATCAGGGTTGGAGACGGGCAGCAGGAAGAGATCCATCCTGTCCAGCAGGGAGGTGATGGAAGCATCTGTGCCATAGTCAGAGGCAATCTAGGCAGAGACAGACAGCACACCAGGGTTAGAGAGCATCTCCTTCCCAAATGTTCATTCCCTCACCGCTTGGCACCGAGGAAAGGCTGGATTTTGGGGCAGGGAAATGAGAAACATCCATTATCTGCTGGCTATAAATGTTCCTTCCTGTCCCAGAGAATGGGCCAAGGCTGGCACTGAGACTGAGATGGAATAGCCAGGTTGGGAATTCTCAGCTGTGCTGCACTGACAGAGCCCAAGGAGCTTTTGGACAATCGACAGTCTCGGGCACAGGGTGACTCTTGGGGGTGGTTCTGTGCAGGGCCAGGAGTTGGACTACATGATCCTTGTGGATCCCTTCCAACTCAGCTTATTCTGAGATTTGTCTGGTGCCTCAGTCATTTCCAGCAGGACTTAAACCCTCATTTACAGAGAGCTGGGGGTTTGGGCATTCTGTGGAAGGAACTCAACCCCACAGCGTTTCTCTGGGTGAGCAGTGCCAAGCACCAAAATAATCTCAAAGTCTTTGGTTATTTGTGTAACAATTTCACCCAAACCACTCCATTTTGTCTGCCTGAGCTGTTCTAACAGCAGAGTTTTCCAATTCCTGGTGGAGGCAGCCCCCACATCCTCGGGGAGGCGGCTGTTTTTGGGAGGTGAAGGAGCAGCAGTTTAACTAAACCCACAGAGGGGTGATATCCCTGAAACACCAGGAAACATTCCCAAGAGAAGCCAAGTCCCAGTCCCCGCTGCAGGCACCTTGTTGGCGATCCACAGGGCGCTGGCCTGGGTGACCCACTCGCGGGAGTGGATGCCGGCGTCGAGCCAGATGGCCGGGCGGCCGCTGCCTCCGGTGCTGAACTGCAAACCAAACAGGGGGCTTCAAACTCTGACACCTGCCAGCCACCAACAGCCCCCAGGGACTGCGGGGCCTCGGTCTCTGGTTGCCCCACACGTGGCACAGGGGCGCATGGACACGATCCTGAGCTCTGTCCCACCTTGAGGACGTACAGAGGCCGCTGTTCGTAGGACTGCCCGATCTGGATCTTTTCCACAAAGCTGTACTCGGATGCAAGATGGTCCAGTTCTTCATTAATCTGGAATGAAAGGTCATGAGGACATTAACACAGATTTGTGTGTTCTACCATTCGTTCCAGAGAATCATGGACTGATTCGGGTTGGAAAACCCATCCCATTCCACCCCCCTGCCATGGGCAAGGACACCTTCCACTATCCCAGGCTGCTCCAACTTGGCCTTCAGCACTCCCAAGGATGGGGAAGCCACAGCTTTTCTGGGCAAAAAGTTATTTTTTTCCCAATTTCAAGACTCCTTTGTTTCTCTTTCTTTTGAAGGAAGGGTTTTGACAGAGTCTGCAGGAGAGTTTGTGGAATTTTGATCAACACTGTCAGGGACAGCACTGGCTGAGCACAAAATTAACACTGCAAAAACCAAACCCATGTGCCAGAAGAAGCCAAAAGGACATTTTAAATCCTAATATAGGACGTTTAATTGAAGACAGCATGCAAAAAGACCAGGAAAAAACCAGAATACTCTTCCCCTGAGGTACTCACATCATCCAAAGTGTGGTAAGTGCCAAAGTCGAAGCTGCTGCTGCGCTGCCTTTGGGCACTCTCGGCCATCTCTTGCTTTTCTTTATCCAGAACATCCTAAAAGAACACATTCAGATGGTGAGAAGTGTCTGCTTCAGTTACTAAAAGACAAATAAAAGAAAAGGCAGTGAGTTAATGCTGGGTGAGATGCCCTTTTGGGATGACTGCTCATGAGAAAATGGCAGATCAGTGCCCAAGCGGGTGATTTTATCCTTAACTACTGTCAGAGGAGTTCACTGATTGATGAGTGGCTGTAGGGATTTGGGATTCCCAAATGTCTGGGGCCAAAAGGCCCCGTGGAATTCCTCAGGGGTTATCAGGAGAGCCCTGTGGAGCCTGTGAGTTGAGTGATGTCACTCCTCAGAGAACACCTGCAGCAATCCCTGGATTGTCCTTGAGGAATTAATCCACACCCTACAAAAATAAGGGGAGGATCCCACAGAAAACAGAGTATGGAAAAGTGGGAACGAGGCCAAATTGTGACTCAGTGTTTCCAAAAGATGTAAGAAATGGGTGCCAGTGGCATTGGCTACCTGCAGGTCTTCGATCAGGATGGAATACTCAATCCCCTGGGACTCCAGGAAGGCTTTCACTGACTGGACACTGACAGCAGGAATCCTCACATCCACGGGCAGGGCAGGGGCAGAGGGGCTGATCCAGAAATCCAGCTGGAAAGAGAAAGGAAAATGGGTTTGGCTTGGGAAAGGCATCCTGCAAACAGCTCTGGCAGAGCTTCAGAAATGCTGATTTCTCCCAAATCCAACGGCTCCTGCAGAGAGGAGCCCTGGAATGCTCGGTTCCCAGCAGCCTCACCATAACCTTGTATCAGTTTTCCTGATAAATTCAACAAAGTAACAAACACCAAGAGGCTCCAGGCGGTTTTTTCATTGACTTCAAGGCTTTGGTCACAAAAACAAGAGAAAATTTAAGTTGTCTCTGATTATTATTTTATTATTCTCCCTTTGACTAGAAATAATGTCAAGAAAAACTCCAAATTCCAGTCTTAGGTAACATGAAACCCATTGTTTTAATTTCTCCTTTTATCTCTCCTTTGGTAGGACTTTTCTAAATTTTAATTTCTAAACTATTCAAATAATATTTTTAAAGCCAGTGATGTTAAAAATTCTCACCAATGGCAATAAGAACAGTAATAACCTGGAATTTTGTACTGTGTTTTCCTGTTTCAATACAAACTAACTAATAAATTCCTTCCACAACCCTGGGAGACAAAGCATTGTCATTCCCACTGGAAAAACAAGTTTTACAGTACTGAGATTAAGATCTAGCAGTTCAGATGGGATGGAAACCCAGTAGGAAAGAAAACACCCAATCAGGCCCTCCTGAACACTGAGCAGGTACTCGAACTTGCAGGTCAAGTTTGAAGGGTTGAGAGAATAAATTTATTTATGGCAGCTGCCAAGGGTGATGGGAACCTTTCAAACGAGCTGCAGATTGACACCGTGACCCGTTGGGGATGAGATGCAAATCCTGCCCTGTCTGAAAGGTTCCAAAACGCCCCCGTGGCAATGACGCACCTCCAGGTGTTCCAGCGACTCCAGAAGCTGCAGCTGCTTGACCTCCTCCTCATTTTTGGTCTTGATCCG
The DNA here is from genome assembly GCA_013397795.1 of Orthonyx spaldingii. NCBI lineage: Eukaryota > Metazoa > Chordata > Aves > Passeriformes > Orthonychidae > Orthonyx > Orthonyx spaldingii. The sequence goes on from VZTJ01003415.1 coordinate 118,197, forward strand.
GAGCACCTGGTGCCTGCAATAAATCGGCGTCTTCAGAACCGGTCTCCCGAGGGGCTGGCTGAGCTGGTTTGTTGCTGGGATCGTTAATTGCGTGTTAATTGCCGACACGGGCTCCTTTAACCAGTTGATTTGGTGCCACCCAAGAGTTCAACCAGCAACCTGCACCTTCACCACCAACCAGACTAAATGTGGGAGAGTTTTAAACCACGAGCATCAGTCCTGCATCCATCGGCTACTTTTTGGCAGCAGCTTGTGGGAGAAAAATATTCCAGAGGAGTTTGGGAAGGAGCGAATGTTTGGGGAGCACCTGGGGGCAAACACAGACTAAATTCGGGATTTGTTTCACCTTCCTGCGGTTCGGTTTCCTGCTGACACCAGCAGAGGGTGGCTCGCTCCATTCCAGCCGGGATGAATCACCCTGGAAGCGCTCGCTCCGCCGGTTGGAGCGATGAACTCAGCAGCTGGAGCACAGCCGGGATCCCCGGGACTGCACAGCTGGGAAGCTTTGTAGGATGGAAATGAGGTAAAAAGGCTCTCGGCACACGAGCTGGGTTCTGTGGGTGTTTATTTACAGCGTGGCCTCAGCTGCTGAGAGGGACTGATTTACACCAGGTTCACACCAAGTTCACACCAGGTTCCTCGCCCTGGCCAGCTGAGGGATGAGATCTCTCTCCTGGACCGAGTTAAATCAGCACCGAAGGCACTTCCCCACATTAATACCTTATTATTGGAGTCTCCATCGCCATAAGCTGTATTTCAGGGTGGGATTCTGCTGTGGATGAACCACAGCTACTGAGGAATGGAGTCATGAGAATTCAGTTCAGGATTAAATGATCAAAACAGCCACTCCTGGCCTCACAAATCCCTGAGTTTCGGGACATTGTTTATATTAATTTTTTTATTCTTAATCCTTAAACCTTCATACACAGATTTACTCATTGGAATCTAGAGCTCACTCTCTGTACCTCAGGATTCATCCAGTAGGACTTTATAATCTTTAATTATTAAGGACCTTCCATGGTCAGTGAGACTGTGAGGAAATACCCCGTGGGACAATTTTTGCAATGCAACATAAAGAATAAACCTTTAGAATTTAATGGTTGGAAATTAAGATTTGAAATGCTTAGAAAGGCAGAAAGAAGAAGAAACAGAAATAAGAAACTTGGGGGGAAAAGGAAAACTGCTGAGTTTTCTGATCTGAGGACAGGTTCTGGTCTTTCAGCTCTGCTTTTGCAGTGAGGTTCAGCTCCTTAGGTACAGCTAAAGCCAAAACAAAGCCTTGGTTGAACAGAAATTTAGGATTTCAACTCCACAGCTGGTCCCTTCTCCTTAGAAAACCCAAATGAGAGTAGAGAGAGGTTCCTTCAAACACCAGAGCAGCAAAGCAACAAGAAAAATCAGTCAGAAAAAGCAAAAAATGTGCCCCAAGCAGATTTTGTGAAGTTGAGACCACGAAAAACAACAACTGGATATGAGCCCTAAATGAAAGGCTTCCCACAAAAGTGTAACTCACCCAACGAAGGTTTCCAGGCACAGGGCAGCCCCGAGGAGGGCGCTGAAGATAAAAATCAGCTTCATGTTTGCTGGAAGTTCAGCTGGGCCTGGCAAAGGTGAATTTATACAGGGCTTTATTTTTCAGATAAAACATATCTAATAGAACCTATCACTCCATGTGATCAGGTTCTCACATTTATCAGAGCCTTCAAGGCAACCGGCACACAGGAGGCCGATTTCACCTCAAAAAAAAAAATATTTTCCACTGACACATCCAAACCAGGGGGGGAGGAGTTGGTTCCAAAGCTGTGACCACAAAAATGTGTGTCCTTTCACATGTTTTTCGTGCAGAGGAAAACAGACGCAAACTGGACTCATCCCAGCTCTCACTGGGGGTGAGGAGCTCTGCCAGCCCAGTCTTGGTTGTGGGGATTTCTCCCATGGATTTCGAGTTGCCCAGCCCCTGTTCCAAAGGTGCCCGGATATTTGGGATATTTGAGGTTGTTATCCCGTGGGAGGGCAGGCTCCTGCCTGAGCTTTGGGAATAATCCCATGCCTTGGCTGTGGGAACACCCAGCTGTGGCTGTCCCACAGTCCAAGCAGGGCCACAGGGCTGCTGGAGAAACTTTCTGTTTATCCAAATAAAGAGGTTACTGAGGGACACCAGGAGCTGCCCTGCTGTCACACCTGGGAATGAGGGACAGAGGGAGATGGTTCAGCTGCCCAATCCACCCCAGGAGAACAGGAAAGGAATTCCCTGAGGTTTCCCAGAGGAAGCTTTTAATGCAGATCTCACCTGTACCGCTCAGCATTTGTCAGCACCTCCCTGAGGAGTCTCCTCTCACCTCCACTCCCACCCCACTCCTCCACAGGTGTCCTGCTGTGTTCACAGTTCCAAGCCAATCCTTTGTCTCGAGTTTTTGGGAACAAAGGGAGCCCCAGGCAGGGATTAGCCCGGTTCTGGCCTGTAGGAATGACTCATCCTGCAACTGCTGTGTCTTGGGGGCACCAGGAGAACAGGCTCTGCTCGAAGTCCTCTGCTCTCTGAGGTTTAACCACACCCTTGGGGAAAAAGATCTCCACTCTCTCAACTTAAACCAAATAACAAATTTTATCCCAAGAGACAGGAACCATCACAGGAATGTCCTGCTCCTGGAACTACAGCAGTTCTGGTGGGGCTCAAATCCCACAGACTCTGATATTTCATCAGGAATCAGCTGACTGTCCACACCACCTGCCGTGGTTCACTCTTGGAAAACAGGAAGGAGGGATTTAATCTAGGGCAAAATTAGAGCTTGTTTCATTACTCATGCTACATCCCACATGGATGTGAGGGCTGCCAAGAGACCCTGCCAAAGCTGACGTCAGGAGCCAAAGTATCCCAACAAGCTCTGAGAGCCCTGATCAGCATCGTCCAGAGCCTCCACCCACTGCATTTCAGGAGCTGCATCTAAATCCAAACCTTTGTACCCACTCCAGGGCTGGAGCCAGGCTGGGAGAGCCGGGAATGTTCCCCCGGAGAGGAGAAGTTCCAGGGAGAGCTCAGAGCCCCTTGCAGGGCCCAAAGGGGCTCCAGGAGAGCTGGAGAGGGACTGGGGCCAAGGGCTGCAGGGCCAGGAGCCAGGGAATGGCTTCCCAGTGGCAGAGGGCAGGGATGGATGGGAGATTGGGAAGGAATTGCTGGCTGGGAGGGTGGGGAGGGGCTGGGCTGGAATTGCCAGAGCAGCTGTGGCTGCCCCTGGATCCCTGGCAGTGGCCAAGGCCAGGCTGGAGCACCCTGGGATGGTGGGAGGGTTGGACCAGGATGGTCTTTCAGGTCCCTTCCCACCCAAACCATTCTGGGAGTTTAAGAGGCTGCAAAGAGCAGCAGTGTTGATCCCAGGGTGCCAAAGGGGAGCAGCAGGAAGGCAAAGGTGACAGCAAGGCAGGCAGGAGCAGGGACCTCACCACAGGCAGCAGAGCCCCAGGGGATCCAGCCGGGAGGAGCAGAGCAGGGCTGGTGGCAGCGACCAGGTCCAGGTCCTCAGACAGCTCCCTGCGTGGGGCCACAGCCAGGACTCAGCACCCACAGACCCAAGGTCCCCCTGAACCCCCTGCAGCTCAACTCCAGGACAATTGGCCTCAGCTGAAATGCAGCTCAGGGTGTGTGGGTGAGCCCGGCCGGGGCAGTCGGGGCTCTGACCCAGCGTGGGCAGGGTGGGACGGGCTCCCCACACAGCCCCAGGGCGGAGTGGAGTCACACAGTGAGTCAGGGACACCCTGGTGACACCTGGGCAAGTGAAAGGTTAAATCAGTCTTGGCCAACCAAACCCTCTCCTTGCCTAAAATCGCTGTATTGGTACAAATTTTCCCTGTACTGTCACTGAGAGAGGTCAGAATGGACACGAGCCCCCAACATCAACTAGAAAAACCTCAACACTCATTACATTTCAGTGGAGTCAGTCCATGTCTGTAAAACCCAGACCCTCTGCTGTTGCTGCCTCAAACGATGCAAGCCAAGATCCAGCGTTGTAGCCTCTCCTGTCAGTTTTAGGAAAAAAAATCCCAGAAACTTTCCACCTTTGGATAGAAATATTTCAGTGACATGGCAAAGGGCTCCGCTGGCAACTCATCTCCGGGATAATCAAAGTTAATTCGCTCTAACACCAATTTATTTTGGATTACTGATGAGAGAACTATTATTTTTGTAAATAATGGATTACCTCCACATTCCTAATCACCTTGGAAATGCCCTGGATAAAGAATGAGTAGGGCTTTCAGTGCGTGGTTTACCACTTGTACATTTAGAATTACTTTTAGAAGCAGAACCCATACTTTTGCTGTTTCTGGAATGTCTGCAGCTTTGTGTCAGTGGAATAACCCTGCCCAAAATGGAGCTACGTGTTTCCAACTCAGTTTTCCTTAAATTAGGAAATCAAGACCTTCAACTTTGCAGGGTTGTGCTCAGACAAATCCATTGGATCGTGCTGAGGTTTTGCATTTCAGGACAGGGAGCACATGGATAAATTGTACCTGGTAACAGGAAAAAGGGGATGGGAAGGGTACTGGGAGAAATCCAAAGTCACCTCTACCTGGAGATTAAAGACTGGTCCTCACAGTGACATCATCCCATGGGATAATTATAAATAAAAATAATTTCCAAAGGTGTGAAAGCCTTTTAGACAGGAAGACCCAAGCCTTCTGCTGAGGGCCAGTGGAAACCATGGAATTCAGTAATGCCTTGGATAATCAAAATTCCAGCACAGGAGCAGCGCAGGATTTTCTCTCTGATCCCTCCAAGCCGTCCCCATCCTCATCACATTCCTTTTCATCTGGTTTCTGACTAGTGCAGAGAGCAAGGGCTCATTCTGTCAGCAAAACCCGGATTTAGCATGGAATACACACAGCCCTTTCCATGTACAGCATTTCAGAGAAAGAAAATGCAGTTACACCTGTACAGAAACATGAGCTTGTGCTTTCACAGAAATTGGAAGTCTTCTTGTGCAGAAATTTGTAGCTGTGCTTGTACAAAAAAAAAAAAAGTTACACCTGTGCAGAAATTTGTAGCGCTGCATGTGTTGGAAATGATATAATTTTCCTAAGTAATTTTTAATGGGTTGCTTTAATTATTTATGAGCAGCACTCACTTTTAGCCAGCAATAGCAAAGCTTCTCCACAGACTTTTATTATTACTTTGATCATTAAATCATCGGTTAAATTTGTTAAAACTAACCCCGACAAGCGTCAGTGAACAGACCCAAAGAATTTGAAGACTGGGCATGTGGGATCTTAAATTTATGGCACTTCAGGGATGTTAGAGCAACCAGAAAATTACCAGGAAATTAACGCCTGAAAGGTTGGAGACTCCATGTCTGAGAAAAAGATAACAAAATTACTAATTTTGACCAGATCAGCATAAAACATGAGAAATCATTAGGGAATACAACAATACAATACAATGAATGAAGAGGATTACACAACTCAGAACCAATGAACATAAATTTGTTTGTTAAAATGTATAAATAAATGAAACAGTTTTGTATTGGGGTTCATGGGGAAGACTGAACTTTGTCAGCCACACACACAAACCTTGGCCACGAGTAAAGTAATGCCTGACTTGCTAATATTAAAGACAGTTACAGGGAGACTTATTTATCCCGACGGTTTCGGTGACACTTGCGCAGAAATATGAAGTTGTGCTTGCACATAAAATATTAAGTTACACCTATACACAAATACTAAGTTATGCTTGCACAGCCCACAGACACAAAACTCCTTGAGATTGTACCTGCTGACTGTGGCAACGTGTTGCATTGCCAGACACGACAATGTGCGATTAAACAATTTAGCTATAAAGACAGTTTAAAAAAAAAATCGGAGCGAAATGTCCCCCTGAGGGGCGCTTTCGCCCCCCCCAACATGGCGGCCCCCTCACGCCATTCCCGCCAAAACGCGCGCGCGAGCGCCCTGCCCTGGCCCCGCCCCCCGGCGCGGCGGTGACGCGCCACGAGCGCCCGCGCAGGCGCAGAGAGCGCGGGGCCGCGGCGGCGCGAGGGGAGCGGAGAAAGGCCCGGGCTGAGGGGAGCGGGGAGAGCGGGGGAGAGGGGAGGTGAGAGCTGCGA
>VZTJ01003417.1:0-13155 GCA_013397795.1 Orthonyx spaldingii
AATTCCTCCGATGAGGTCCCTGTAGTCCCTGTTTTCTGGGCACCATTTGTTGCGGTGAAGGGAGGCTCGGACCACTCAATGTGAGTTATCAGCAAGCTTCAGTTCATTGATCAAGGCACAGCATTTTTATAACATTACAAATAAGCTCATACATATTCTGTAATCCAAGCATTTAATAGGACAATACGCTAAATGTCAGCTACGCCTTTAGTTACCTCATTCTTGGCTTCTCATATTCTATTCTCTCAAGCTCTACTGAATGCAGGCTTTCTGTTGATGTATAACTGTTGCAAATCTAGTGCTACTCGTCCTTGCAGCTCAGCACTTAAACTAGCTGAGTATGATATATCTCAAGACTCTCTTTGTTCATCTCTAGCATGTCTACGTGACCTCTCTCAGCTAGCTGCAGCATGTCTACATGACCTTTCTCAGCTAGCCAGCTCTCCACATGTGGAACCACCTGTTTTGAGTTACTGCATAAGAATCAATGGTAATGACAATGAGAGTCCAAGATTGTGGCAACATTGCAGGAGACAGAAGCCCTGGCTTGTAGGGATCCCATAGGCACAACAACGTGTTTCTGCAGTTGAACAACAAGTTACCTTAAAGTTACTAAAAGTCTCTGTGCTTGGAGATATACTTCACTGAAGTTTGTTGGTTTCTGTCAGCATTCTGGAGTCAGTATAGTCTTCATATCAGCTGTTTGCCAGATCTGGTCTGCCTGGCTGCGTCTGGGAATCTCTTGCCGGCACAATTCACCATGCCCAAGTTCCTCTTTGGAAAGCACACACACAGGGTGCCACGGTGCTGACTGCCACCATTATCCCGGCGGCATAGCAGCGTGGTCCGCCCTGTTCCCTGGGAAATGGCGCTCCCTCGGCCGCCGTGGGACCACCGCGGCCGCACATGACTCCCCTTCCCTGCCCGGAATGAGGGGGTTCCTGAGTGCCCAGCGGGGGGGAGCCGCAAAGCCACTGCCAGCGCTGATCCACACCTCCAGCCTAGCCCAGCTCTGCCACCATTTTTCAGTGGTGGTTGCCGCCACCGTCTGCCCGGCACTGCTTCTGGCTGGCGCCTCTCCTGCCTAGTGCTGCTTCTCGGCTGCTTGGATGTTCCCAGTCAGCCCTGCTCCCAGCTGACTCCGCTCCGCTTCACCGTTTTCCACGAACTGTGTTTCTTGGGCACAGCTGCAGCTGCCTGCACCCGGCCACGACAGCCGCTGCTGCCATGCCTCCTGAGCATAGCCGTAGTACAAGAGCTGTACAAAGCCCACCACGGCTTGCAGTCAATGCTGGACACATGCCACTGCTGCCTCTTGAAAAGCTGTACCAAGTTGCGCAAGCCTGCTGCTGCCCTCAGCCCACAGCTGCAGCAGCGCCACAGCCCAGGGTGACCCTGCGCCATCACCGCCATCTTGCTTTCTTCTGCTGCAGGCGCAGGGTGGGGGGGAAAGGACCAGGCTCCCCCCCAGGATCAAATGGATCGGGGGACCAAGGACCATCTTCTGGTTCTCCTCCCACATCCCCGACAAACTGAAAATCAAAACCTTGCACTTTGCTCCATGGTGGTGCGGAAGGAGCTGGTGCTGCTGTCACGGCAACGCCTCCAGGTGCCGCATGCATCATGAACGTCTTGAATACCATTCTCCATGGACACAAAAGCTCTGCTAGTACTCTGCTTCCCCACGAGGCTTGGTCACACAAAGTGTCACAGTCTCTAACCTGTCTTTCAATTCTTCAAATTCATGTTTTCTGCTGTGTTTCTTCAAAATAGTTTCCAACATCTCTAGGACATCTTTTTGTTTCTGGGACACACCACCCCCCATAGTTCTTGGCTGCTACCTTCCGTCCCGCAGAGAGGTCAACGGCACTACGGGTTTCCTTTCAACCCCTGGGCTTCCTTTCAGCCCTTCATAAGTTCAGCTGAGCGTCGCCACTGTGGAACCACTAGTTGCCTGTTTTGGTCCGTGTTCAGGCGCCTTTGTGATGATTGAGCCATGGTCCCAGCCCGACAGAGAAACTGGAACGTTTATTAAAAAAGGCAGATGCTTTTTATACCCTTCTACAAAACACAGTATTTCCTTATATGGTAACTTTTACGAAACAACCTATCACACGTTGCCATGTCAGCAACATGCTTCTTAATGTCCTTATATGGGGTGATTACATGCTGCCCACTCCTCCGGCAGGCTCCTCTTGGGGTGTCTGCGGTGCAGCACCTCCTCCCTTCAAGGTCAGGCTGAGACAAGCTCCCCTCTGCGGCCATGGCATGCTGCAGGCACATCTCACAGCCTGCAGCTCAATCCCAGCTTACTTCTCCCCACAGTATTCAGCTGGGCTTGGCCCGGGCCCCTGCTCTGCCTAGCTTCACTCCGCTCTGGTTTGAATCTGCTCAGTCCTGGTCTGCTCAGCTCCTCTGTATTGCTTGAATATGACCATAGGCATGAAATTAGAAGTAGTAAATGTGTATGCACTTTTTAAAACATATACCTGTTGTACTGTAGCAATTTATACAATTTCCTTGATGGATACCTGTACTACAGTACACAATGTAGAAAATAATGTGTGTGTATGCTCTTTCATTACCCCATGAAAAAGTTAAAACTTCCTTTTTTTTTTTTTGTTATAATAATAAATTTCAGCTTTCTCCGATATGCTGGCAGAAGAAAAGAGTTGGTGAAAAGAGAAGTTGAGATGATAATAAGTGGGTTTTTTATAACTGTAGCTATAGGTTAAATTTAGAATTATTTCTGGAATTAGAATTTACTAGGAAAGGTTGAAGAAAGAAAAGGATCATGGTTCAAAGATTTGGCAGGAAAAAGGGACTGACTCACAGTTTTGCAGTACAGATTCTGTCAAACCTATGAACTGTAGAATTGGTTATTTGTATTCTCTTTTACCTTCTATTTATACTGTGTTATACCTTTTCAGTGGGATACTGCCATACTGGCTTGGAGATTTTTTTCAGTCCTGTGGGTTTAGTATTTCTTGTGATTTTGGGATGTTTTTGTTTGTTTGATTGTGGGTTGGTTTTTTTGGGTGTTTTTTTGGGTTTTTTTTTTTTTTTTTTCCTTCCTGACTGCTTTTTTTAATGAGAAATTCCACTTGGAATAGCTCCTGTGGAGAGGGAAGAACGGCAGCTACACCTCTCTAGATTTCTTGCTCACTACTGTCTTACTAACTTTTTTTTTTTAAAAAAAGGTTTATTCTAAACAGTATTCTAATGCTATTAGATGCTTTCTTCTGAGTATCTCATTTGAATTTATTTACTTTGATTTTGCTCTTTAGGTTGTGTGTTTATTTTGCAGCACATTTTGCCTCTTCAGTGAGAGACCTACATCCACAAAACTTGAGAATGCTTTTTTTCACATTAATTACAGCTATTATAATAAAGTACTATCTTACACCATATTTTTTTTCCTTCAGTAAAAGTTTGTATGTGATTAACTGTTTTCAGCCATTGAAACTATTTTGTTTAAACTTGCATTTTAAAAATGCATAGTTTATTTTACACTACGGTGCTTTACCCTCTGTGTTATGCATACACCATAACCTGCTTGGCCACAAGCAGCAATACCCTGCTCAGCTTTGAAAGCACTGTTACAGGACTCCACTTTCTGCAAAAGGACCATCCAATTCTGCACAATGCACAAAAATCTATCTTAAGCAATGTACAATTCTTTAAACTTCTGGTATACTGTTCATCCATGCAAAACTGTGGGGTCTCTCAATCTTAATATTTTTGATAAATGTGAAAATATACATGGAGGTTTTTTTAATTGAGCACCAAAACCACTAAACTTTATTATTTCTTAATAATTTGTTTTCAAAGTTTATAATATTTTTTCCATCATCTCTTTAATTACACCAGTCCATCTATAAAGTATGTACTAGTTCTACTCAAGTAGAGTTAATGAAGTTAAATACAAAATGTTGGTTTTAGTACCACATCAGTAAGGCAGGACTCATACCAAATTTAAAATATTAAAGAATACTGTTAATTTTGTACAAAACATGATCACTCTAACAAACAAAATAATACACGTTCCTGACAATGTCTGTGTTAGTGGGATGTACTTTATGCGTTTTTAAGTCTCTGATTTGCAGATAACAACCAATAGTTTTGATCTTTACTGACAAAGTGGGAGAAATACCATTGTAAAGAAAGGAACAGTTCAAAGAAGCAGAGTGGTGCCTTTTGCCAAGGGAGTCTACTTATCATAGAAGGCATAATTAAGAAAATGAAATAGCTTTCAATATTGATTTCATTCTAAAGAATTGTGCAATACATTTTATGAAGTTTATTTCCATGAATATCTTGTCTTATATAAAAAAAGGTCTAATTTTAACCAAATAAAATTGGTGCCTGGCTAATCAATAATACTTCCATGCAAATAAAGTAAAATATTTTTGTCCTTAATTGAACATGGGAATCAGAAGGCTTCAGAATGCTGCTGACTAGTCTGGAAGATCTACAAAGCTGCTGCAAACATACCTGCCAGAAAATATTAGAAAACCAATAAAATATTCTATTTTCTCCCCTGAACCCAACAACATATTAAATCTCTGGAAAGCTATATATCCTCATCAAAGCAGCCTATTCCCCAGACCTCATTCTCAGAAATCTTCAGAAAATGCTTTCTCACACTGGTGAGAAATTGGTACTAGTACAATTGAATTGATTTAACAACAACATAATGATGTTACAGAAAAAGAAGAAAGCACAACATTGCCTTTTAATAGACCAATATAGGGCTTATATGCACCAAGCATAAAATGAATAAGCATCAAGGGTTTTTATCTAGGTTATAATATTTATTTGTTAGCAAAACAGAAGAGGAAACAACTGGAGTGTAATAGAAATGTTCATTTTCTCCAAATTCTGTGTGCATAAGATATAACAGGACTTCTTAAAGATTTCATGAACTAAATGCCTTTCTTTTCCCCCCAAACCCCAAAACAGATTTTTAATTCGGTTCCCATGTAATGGACCTCAAATATCGTAGAATCCTAGAATGGTTTAGGTTGAAAGGTATCTTAAAAATAACATTCCAATCTCCCTGCTGTGGGTAGAGACACCTTCCACTAGACCAGGTTGCTCAAACCTATCCAGCCTTGAACGCTGCAAGGAATGGGATATCTACAACTTTTCTGGGCAATCTCTTTCAATGTCTCACTACCTGCAGAGTAAAGAATTTCTTTCTAACATCTAATCTAAATCTCTCATCTTTTAGTTTAGAACTGTTCCCACTTGTCCTATCACTTATCTGCCTGTATAAAATCTCACTCTCCTTCAGTTTGTTGAGACATAAAATCATAGGATATTCTCAGTTGGAAGGGACCCACAGAGATCATCAAAGTCCAGCTCCAGGCCCTTCCGCAAAAATCACACCATGTGCCTGAGGATGCTGTCCAAACACTTCTTGAACTCTGGCAGGCTGTAACCACTTCATTGGGGAGCTTATTCTGGTGGCTAACTACCTCTGGGTGAAGAACCTTTTCCTAATATCCAACCTAAACCTCCCCTCACACAGGTTCATGCTGTTCCCTTGGGTCCTGTCGCTGGTCACCAGAAAGAAGAGATGAGTGTCCGCCCCTCCTCTTCCCCTCACAAGAAAGTTGTAGCCTGCAATGGCGTCTCACCTCAGTCTTCCCCAGGCTGAACAGACCAAGTGACCTCTTGGCTGAACAGACCAAGCCACTTCTTGTTTGGCTTCCCTTAGACCCTTCACCATCTTCATAGCCCTTCTTTGTATGTTTTCTAATATTGCAGCACCCAAAACTGCACACAGGACCCAAGAGGAGGCTGCAGCAGCTCACAGCAGAGTGGGATGATCACCTGCCTTGACTGCTTGGAAATGCTATGCCTGATGCACCCCAGGTCATGGTTGGCCCTTCAGGCTGGCAGAGCACACTGTTGACTCATATTCAACTTGCCATTGACCAGGACTTTCCCACATCCTTTTCTGCAGTGTTGTTCTCTAACCTGTCCTTCCCCAGTCTGTCCATACATCCAAGCTTGCCCCATCCCAGGTGCAAAACATGGCATTTTCCCTTGTTAAACTTCATCCAGTTGGTGATTGCTGATCTCTGTAATTTGTTGAAGTCTGTAGGGCTTCTCTACATTCAACAGCTCCTCCCAAGCTAGTATCATGGGCAAACTTCCTTAGTATCCCTTCAATTCCTCCACCTAAGTCCTTTACCAAGACGTTGAAGATCACAGGGGATCAAAGATGGAGCCGTATGGAACCCCTCTATTGACCATTCACCAGCCTGATGTCACCCCATCTAGTATAGCTTCTTGTGCCCAACCTGTGAGCCAGTTGCTCACCCACTGCATGATGATGTGTTTATCTAGCTGTGGAATGGGCATTTTGTCCAGAAGGATACTGTGAGAGACAGTATCAAAAGCTTTACTGAAATAAAAAAAGATTACATCAATGGGCTTCCCTTGATTAACCAGGTGGGTTACTTCTTTGCAAAAGGGAATTAAGCGTGGTAAGCAGGACTTTCCTCTCATGAGAAGCCATGCTGGCTGTGACTGGTGACTGTGTTGTCCTTCAGGTGTTTTTCTGAATCTCCCAGAATAATCTCCATAATTTCACCGGTGACTGACAGGTCTATAATTTCCAGGGTCATCCTTGCCCTTGAAAACTGGGACAACATTCCAGTCAGCTGGGACCTCTCTGGATTCCCAAGACCGCTCAGAAATCATTGAGAGAGGCCTCACAATGACATCAGCTGGTCCTGAATATTCTCAGATGAATTCCATTAGGCCCCATACACGGATAGGGATCCAACTGGAGCAACAGATCCTGCACAAGTTCAGGTTCAGCTGGGAGTTTATCATTCTCACAGCCATGGTCCTTCAGCTTAGGGCACCAGGAGCCTCTTAGCACATCGTTGGTGTTGAAGACAGAGGGAAAGGTTAAACATCTGTGCCTTGTCTGTGTCAATGAGAACATGTGTATACTTTTAAATTTTATTTCTCTCATTCTGTTAGTTAATTACATAATTTCTATCAGGATAAGGTTTTTAAATTAATATACTTTACTTCATTTTTCATCTGAATTATGCTGATAGACACCACATGGGAGCAAGGCCAACCTCATGGTTTATTTAGAAGGAGAGTTTTGGGCAGTTTGCAAGTGATTCTTTAATTCTGGCAGTTGAATTTCCTGCTGCTTCCAAAATGAATTAGGTCTTTGCTTCACTGGCCAGAGAGTTGAGAGGTAATTAAAGGAAGTAATGTAATTTCTCATTCTCCATGAAAGTGCTGTAGTAGATCTGTGCTTGGGGGGTTTTCTTGTTTGTTTGTTGTTTACTCCTCATTCGTTTTAGTTGTGACAAAAATAAGACCATGACTATTGGAAAAAAGTTTGCAATCCAAGTTGCAGAACAAAAGAATTCTGTTTGCAAATGTAACTTAAATGGGAGGAATGTCTTCTGCATTCTTTAAATCCTCAGATTTTGTTGCACTGTTGATTTGTTTCCCCTGGTGCAATTGAAATGCCTAGGTGAAGATGATATCTTTAGAGAGTATTAAATAGAGTTCCAAATTAATGGGGATATCAAATGTGAACCCAAACACAAATATAAAACTCAGAAACTGAAAAACAGGAAAACAGTTATTCCTGAGTTTTATTTTTCAATAGAATTCTCTAGGAATTGCTTCTAACCATAGCTGGTATTTTTAGTAGTAACCTGGACGTAATGTCCAGAGGTCATGAGTACTCAATATCTCACTAAATGGAGTGCTGGCCAACGATAAACGTTTCAGAACAGAAGTTGGAGACTTTTCCGGGGAAACTGTCTTGGGGATTTGTATTTTTGTTTGGGGCAACTGTTCAAAAATAAAAATTACTGTCCATGAAAGGCCTACAGCCAAAATGTTTAATGAACTTCTAAGTTTTTGTCTTTGTGGCTGTTACAGTGCTATTGGAAAGTTGAGTGCTGCTCTGTTGTCAAGTCAAAGAAAAACAGCTGAGATATTTATCGATAGAGTTCTATTAAGCCTTCCTTATAGTGCTATACTGAAGTTCTTTCTAAATAACTCATCAGTAAAATAAATTAAAAAGAGAGGTGATGTGGTATAAAAATCTATGGACTATCAAAGTAATAGCTTTCTTTTAATCTAAGGGATAAGGTATTGTCAAATAAAAACTAGAAACTGCAGCTTGCACAAAATATTGATCCTGTTTACACAATCTTTGGGGAAAAATTCAGCATCTCTGAAAACTGTCATACCAGGCTGCAGTGTTTTAAATCATTAATTAAACTAATAATGTATTTTTATAAGTCCTGTTGTGTGTGCATGTATTCACTGAGAACTTTCAGGTAATTCCATAAGGTCCTTTGTCTTTCCTCAGCTCTGCTTCTGGATTGAAGGTTGTTTCTCACATCTTATCTTGAGAGAAAAAAAAACTAGCAGAAGTATAGGCATTTACAATTAATTGTATATGTTTGTATTTTCACTAAACTTAAGACTGCAAAAGGTTGAAGTAAAATGATATTTAATAGAAGTTCTTTTCAAAGGCATGATTGATTTATAAAGGTGAGGCTCAATGTTATCATCAATGTTATTTGTGTAGGGGGATGACATTGAAAAATCATCGTACTAAATGATAGTACGATGACGTACTATCATTCAGGATGTAATTTCCGGCCACTCATCCAATTGATTGTATGATTTTGTGTTGACCTGTTTATTTCATAATGTAAAAGTCAGTTAAGATAATCTGAAAAATACAGTTAAAAATTTGGATTACAAAACTTTCATGACATGCTGGTAGTGTTGAAGAGAAATCATGCCTCATCCATGTTTAGTGTGTATCTCATGTTTTCTTCTCAAGAAGAGGATTGATTAAATTTTTCCAGCCATGATAAAACTTTTAAAAAATGCAAATATAATAACAATACTTGATGCTGTGGTGGTTTTTTTCCTCTGTAGGACTATAAAATGAAGATAGAGGTTATCCAGTTTGATTCTACCTTTTATATTAAAAAAGTAAAGTATGGATGACTTACTGAAATATAGGTCTAATATATGAAACTGAATACCGTTTGTATGTGTGGTGGTCTTACAAATAGATAAGAAAACTTCTGCTGTTACTGAATGTTGGGGTTTGGAATCCTTCTTTTTGTTTCTCCTATCTTAGAGAATTTTTGCCCATACGTTGCTAAGACACCATAATGACTGGGTGCTTAGGAAAAACAATAGAAAGACCATTCGGGTAAAAAAACCTTGTAAGTAGCTATTCCCTTATTTGGACATTCCCTCTTGGAGGGGGCAGAGATCTCGTGACAGCTGGGCTGGGAAAAGGCAAGGGGAGCAGTAGCTCTGGCTCTTTGCCTCTCGGCATTCAGAGGAGAGGGAAGCTGCAGTTGCTTGTCACCACTCTGGAGTTTTCCTGGCTCCTGCTGCCTGCCTGCTTCTCCCGTGAGTAGAGCTCTGCCCATAACAGCAGCCGTTCCGCTGGGACCTATTTACCACCCTAATCCACCGGACAAGGGGCCCTCCACCATCTGCTGCGGTGCTCAGGGGAAGGAAAGACCCGGGATCCCTGAGCCCTTCCCCTCCCCCTCTCAAGGGAGCCAGCCCCTGCCGGCCATGACTTGGGAGTCGGGCTGCCCTGCCCAGCCCTGCCGGACCCCTGCTGCAGCNACAAGAAGCCCCGGCTCCATCCCTCCTGGGGCCGTGCCTGCCATCACTGCCAGGAAGAGACAGCCGAGACCCGCGCTACAGCGTCCCCTGCAGCCAAGGAGGAGCCATCGCACCCGTCCTGCCCAATGGCTAACAAGGAGCGAGAAGAGACTGAACTGGGGGTTTGCTCTGTTCTTGTTTGTTGTGGTTACCATTGTTCTTGTTTGTCTGTCTTGGTATATATATATTAGTAAAGAACTGTTATTCCTTTTCCCACAACATTACCTGAAAGCCCCCTCTATTTCAAAATTATACTAATTTGAAGGGAAAGGGATTACATTTCCTATTCCAAGGGAGGCTTCTGCCTTCCTTAGCAAACACCTGTCTTCAAACTAAGACACTGAAATAACTTATTATTCCTTATTAAGTATCTCTTCATTACAGTTTTTAGAATTTAATAGACTAATTATCCTACATTAAGGTTTTGTTTGTAGAATGCAGATGCCAATCAGAGTAAGCTTATTCTTTAACCTGTTACATCCACTGAGTATTGAAAACTACATGATCTTCAAAACTGAGCTTTCACACTTGACACTGTAAAAATGATTTCGCATTTAAATGTACTGAAAAATGCTGCAAGCTTTTCTTCATAATTTATGTGATTAAAGATTCTAATTGTAATGATACCATTGACAGAAACATTTGAGATTTGTCAGGTTCTCAGTCTGGTTAATGTGTTTTGTGAATGACATTTAATTTTAATTAGTGATGTACAGTAGGTATGTAAAGGCAAAGGCTTTACACAAGTTTTTTACAATTAAGAAGGTATTTCTTTCAATCAGGCTTGTGATGACATGAATGTAGAAGCCGGAAAGAAAAGGGGCTAATGTGTACGTGTCAAATACCTATAGCCAGATGACTGTGGAGCCGATCAAGGATTGTTAGTAAGAACAAGCTGTGAAAAGAACGGAGTGTAGCTGCTGAAGGGGGCCATACAGAGTTAAGATATCTCTGGGACAATATCGTTGACATAAGCATAACACAGTACAGCACAGGAATGAGGTTGAGATGTGTGTATGGTCTGTTGACCAAAGGTCAGCTCAGTAGGGGAGGTTAAGATCACCAAAGACCCATGAAGCCCTCTGAGCCATTCCCAAAAAAAGTCTAGAAGAATAAACTGCACTTGATAACTAACTTGCATAGAAAGCAAGAAACTTAGCTCCAGGGTGGGGAAGACATATTTATCAAATGGGACTCCTGCAAAGCCTGTGCAGTGCTCCCAGGACCCTGGACACCCCATTAGTTGAATCAACACTGGAGCCAGGATTGGTGGTCTTTCATTCTTTCTTCCTTTCTTTCTTTCTTTTTCCCTCTCCCTCTCTTTAAACTCTCTCTCTTACTCTCTCTCTTTTCTTTCACCCTACCCCTTACTCAAAATCTACCACTGTGTGTTGTACTAGGTTGCAATATAAGATATATTCTATTACCACCTCCACAAGCTGTTGAGGCAGGTGGGGCACTGTTCGTTATCTCCTGCCATGACTCACCCCTGATAACTCCCTCCGGGGGCTGTCTCTGTTAATGGGTCATCAAGAACCCACCACATGACTCATGGACTTACCTCATTGGAATTACCTCATCCCATTGTGAGATGCTCCACCTAGGGGGGAGGAGCCAAGCATTCCCACCTGGATATAACCTGTGCTTTGGAATTGCACAAGTCAGCCCTGCCTACTGGATTCCCAGAGGACAAGAGCTACCAGTGGATCTTCAGGTGGAGACCAGACCTTCTACAGGATCACTGCTTCAACAGAACCACTTCACTTGGACTGCTACCACCACCCTGACTAACAGGGTGTCAGGTTGTATCTGACTCTGTCATTGTTTTTCTTGTATTATTGCCTTTATTTTAATTTTCCTATTAAATTATAATTCTGACTTGCGATCTCCCGCTGGTTTGTTTTCAAACTAGAATATATTTTTGGTGCTTAACGTGAGGCAGTCCTGAGAAAAAGTCAGAATTACAGTTCTTTATTACAGAAATCTACTCACCATGATGCTCAGCTTGGCTATATGGGTACTGTTCCTAGCTCTCTATATTTTTCCGCGCATGGGATACTATCTGCCTGTTTTATTGCTCCTGTTGAGACCAGGGAATGGCATGAGAATTGCTTTATTGGTTTATTACGCCTATTGCATGATAACCTGCAAGGCAATGAATGCCATATAGAATATATACTCAATTTTGTTTACCTGTCCTAGTCTGGGCTGCTGCCTCTGGGACTTCTTCAACAATTGCACCCAGCCCCTGGAGGTAAGAGTAGAGAGCGATTTCTTCCAGCCTTTCAGGCCAGGCACAGCCATTTTTGACACTATTGAGATCCCTCTGGATGTTAAGGATGGCATAACCTTCTTGTCAGTTCTGTTTTCTTTTTTGTCCATGACCAGCACCATGTACACCATGCTTAGAATCAGAGCTATGGCGCAGCATCCTCAGGATGAGAGGGAGAAAGGCAGAAAAGCAACAGACACTATGGCCACGCAAAATGTCAGAAAGAGAAAAGGAACCAAAAGAGCAGTCAACGCTTCCACACAGACCATCACCGAGCTGGAACAGCTTAAGCTGGTAGCAGTTGCCCCCGTTCAGAAGAAGAAATTGAAGAGCAAATCAGTCCGCACAGTGACTGACGAGGACACAGCAAAATAGATGGAGCCGGAGATCATCACTTCCTCTCTATCCCTGGGTGAGCTGCTTGACCTACGGAGGGAATTCACCCATCAGGTGAATGAGTCCATCCTGACCTGGCTGCTCTGCATCTGGGATGCCGCAGCCAATGACACTATTCTGGACAGAAGGGAGGCCAGGCAGCTGGGATCCCTGTCCCGGGATGTGGTCATTGACCAGGGGATTGGAAGAACCCAGGAAACTCTCAGCCTCTAGCAGCAACTAGTGGCGAGTGTATGGGACAGATACCTTTGCAAAGAAGACATCAGATGTACCAAGGCAAATAGAGCACAATGGAACAAGGTATCCAATGCCTGAGGGAATTGGCTGTGCTAAAGATCATTTTCTTGGAAGACGAGAGATTCCCTAAGAGCTCGGATGGTATCTAGTGCATGTCACAAATGTGGTTGAGATTCATATGGCTCGGACCAGAGATATACACCTGTTACCTGGTGACGCTGCAGTGGAGGGAAGGAGAGGACAAGGTAGGAGCATTGGTCAACAAACTGAGGATTTACGAGCACACTGTCACCACCCCGCTATGCACTCATGTCTCATCTGTGGAAACAAAGCTGGCTGAGCAAGTCCAGAGTTTGATTGAAGAGAAACTGAAAAAGGAGCTTAAAGAACGAATTTACCATGCCTTGCCAGAACCAACAAGAGTCTCTGCCATCAGAAGCAGACGTCACCCAGGCAGAGAGAGAAGACACAGTTCACAAGGTAACCTCTGGNGTCACCCAGGCAGAGAGAGAAGACACAGTTCACAAGGTAACCTCTGGTTTTTCCTT
>VZTJ01003418.1:0-10649 GCA_013397795.1 Orthonyx spaldingii
AGGGAAGGGAAGGGAAAAAGAAACAAATTAATAAGCACAAACTTAAGTTACAACCTAGAAAGAAAATGGTACCTGGCTTGAAAAAATTGGACAAATAAAGTCATAATACAATTTAATCTACTTCGGATTAATTTATCAAATTGAAATTGAGGATGCACTGAATGGCCACCTTGCCTCATTTCTTCTACTTAGTAACACTGATCACTCAAAGAGAACCAGCGTAATTTCATTGCACATTTCCTTCCACATGTTGTTTCAGAGAAATAAGACTGATAATTTCACAACAGGCTGAACTGAAGGGTGGATGGAGCCAGTATCCCATTATTTCATTGTGTGACAGTGTGAGAGATTACCCGGCAATTAGCTCAGTGCTCTGTAAGAAAACTCGGTAACTTTCACTTTGAAATTAAATTCCTAGTGGTTTATATGTAAACTACAACCGAATTTCTGAAGAAGGGAGGCAGTTTTCAGTGAAGACCTTAAAATTAATTGGAAAATTGTGTTTCAAAGTTCTTTCCCTCAGGCTCTGTCATCAGACTCAGAGCAGATAAATGACCATTCCTGCAACCCAGCAAAGGATCAAGTCCTTATCTTTGTACCACTGAGTGGGACTTCTGATTTATACCTATGATGCACAGCCCATGGCAGATTTTTGTGTGTTGACTGCTTATCACAGGAAGGTGTAGGTGGCACAGAGGAAAGACAGCTCCTCTTTCCATTGTGTTGTCCATCAACTAGGAAGCAGTTACGTGACTTATATAGCTCCTATCCCCTCCCTGCTGTCTTTCTGGTACCTCACTCCCTTAAAAAAAGATAGAAACTTCACCTTCTACAGCTTTGACCTTTGCAGCAGATGTGGAGGAAACATCAGCACAGGACAGCTGAGATCTCGGGAACTACAGGAACAGATGTTTCTCTCAGTAATACTATGACTAAATCTGTCCATGTTTGGTATGGAAATTGTAGACTTCTTACTTAAATATAAGCAATGTTCCTTAAATGTACAGGTATGTTGTAAGTTTCATTAGAAAGTCACAGGAATCACAATGGTGCAGCTTTCTGTTTGTGCTGGTTTCAGTAATTTGCTGGTTTAGAAGAAATCAGCCTGGGAGGAGAGAAAGAGCCCTTGCAAAATACATTTGTATCCAGATCCAAAACAGTGAGAGACTTAGGTAAAGAGCTTTTTCTGTTAGTTCATTTTTGCATTTAACCAAATCAAGAGGGAAAAAAAAGTTCTTTTTCCCTAGCTGAGAAATGGAAAATTTCCAGGTGTGCAGACCTTGAGTGCTGGCTTTGGAATAACATTGCTCTGAATTCTGGAGATTGTTAATTTCATTTTTCCACTCATTTTTTCTTTGCATTGAAGCCCTTTATCTGCATTTTTAAGAACTGTCACAGCTGGTTGTCAAAGTGTATCCTCTACACATCCCACCGTACATCATTTACCTATGCTCAGCTGTTGCTAAACTGTGAGTGCAACATAGCACTTGATCTGTGACACAGGTTTCTCCTCTGTTTCAGTGCAAACCTGGTGTCCCTATTGCCAGAACAGAGAGCTGCTGTTGCAGTTTGTCTATGAAGAAGTGCTAGCACCATTTCTCTCCTCTTCTCACTGACTGCCAGGCTGCTACTATAGGTGAACAGCTTTGCCTGTGTTAATGGATAAGGTGTCAAAAGGTCTCTTTTTCAGCTCAACAGTTTTCAAGCCCATTCACTGCACTGAGAGCACAAAGGTCAGCTTCTACAGTTGTCCAAAGATTGACTGTTTGGAAAGAAAGTGCTCTTGACCCTGGTCACAGATCTGCTGTGAAGATGCTTTGTACAGTTTGCCACTCAGGCTGGCAGGAGAGCACAGTGCAAAGAGAAGACCTGAGTGGCTTGGTGGAGCTCTGCATTTTCATAGAAGCAGCAGTCTTAAAATAAAACTTGTCAAGGAGCTAACCTGTAAGTCTCATTCTCACATCAAATGGAGTCCACCAGAGAGTTCATGATGGGACAATATGAGCAGATGAAGAGATGCTGCTGACCAATCTCTAAAGCAGAAAGCAGTGGGAAAAATGAAAGAAGCAGTGTAGAGTGAAGTATAATTGCCTTTCACTTTTTTTAAGGAGAGCTTTCATTGATTCAGAAGTGAGTGTAATTGTCTGACACATTGTTTTCAGATGTCTCTTTCCAGCATATCTCCCATGAAACTAGACCAGGGTGTTGTTAAACAGAGATGTCTCGATTGTAAAACAGCAAAATTTGTTAATGGGAAGCAAACCAAAAGAGACATTAAAGAAAAAAAGAATGTTTCACATTTCCCTGTTCTTTACATGGTAATTGATAAAAAATGCCCCCAAACTGTCCCACATGACACTTTATCCTGATGGCTGGACTGACCATGAGTTAACACAGAAATGCTATGAAAGTTTATTCTTCATACATCAAAAGCACCATCTGCTTTGGCCTTAACAGGTCTCTAAGAGGACTCAAGCACTCATCTGCTACATTTTGCAGCTTCTTATGGCAATCTCTAGTGATTTTTGCAGAGCTAGCTGAAGCCTGCCTTTGATGCATCCAGTGCAGGGTGACATAGAGGAGGTGTAGGGTATTCGAGTCCAGGCTTGTGGCCTGCCAACATTCCAATGTCCTGTGCTCTGGTGCATTAAGAGACACTTACTCCTAATTCCATTTTGATGATTTGCACACAAGGGTCTATAGGCACTCAGGAATCAGTGTCTCACTGACAGGTAAAAAGTTTTAGTCTCATATGCCTGTCATTTTTTCAAAAGTTGGCAATAACTCTTAAATCACTGAGATGGTTTAAAAATATTCCTTTGATTTTCTTGCTTTGTGTGGTCCATAGTGTATCTTTACTAGTGCTTGTTTTTCCAGCATAGACAGTAAATTTGCATGTTCCTCTGACAGACCTTTCACTAAAAGAAAATTACACACAAGTTTGGGCTCTTTACTACAAAATGCTTTTGGAAGATATCACCATTTTGCTTTTCTCCGTGAGCTTCACTAATGCTAACATATTGCTTGTTCCCAATCATTTGTGTTCCTCACCTAGGTGCACCTCAGTAAACCATCATGCTCAGATCACTTTTGAAGAAACAGCTTTATAGTCTAGATGAGCCATTCTGTCATGTCTAACGTTAATGACTGTGTTTGTCAGATGAAGACAAACAGCACAGGTCATTCCTTTTAGTGACACTAAAGGAATCAGAAACAACTCAATGGGTCATACAGGCCCTCATCTGTTAATTTCAAGCTAACCCTGAACACGTGTCGAGAGCTTGCAGTGCCTCATTAATACACAGCAGTGCCGCCTTGTTTGCCAGTCTCAACAAACTGCAGCTCACATCGAACTGGAAAAAACCAAGAAAATGAAAAACACGTCTCAGGGAAGGCACTCACTTTAATGTAGGCTTTCCTTTCCCCACTTATGAGGTGCTGAGTGGAGAGGGAGGCTAAGAAAGGAAGCTGGGACTCAGAGTGGTGTGGTCTAGAGCCTGTGGGATGCCACAAGAAAGATCCATTGCTAGGGCACAAGTATGTTGTACTATACAGATGCTAGGTCTTTGTTCTGCCTCATTCGTTACTCTTTTGGAGCACAGTTTGTTGTGGTAGGGTGGATATATTGTCAGCTATCAGATACCCAGGGCAAATGATGGATAATCCAGATAGGAAAGGACTCTATGAAACAGTTTACACTATGTGTAAATTAGGCTAGTGTTAGCACAACATGCTATCTTTAAAAAAAAAGAATCATAAAATTACTCATAAATGTAGAGAAAGAAAAAAAAAAAAAGCTGAGTTTATTTTATTTTTATCACGGTTTTATTAAATTGCAAAGTGTGTAATCCAGTCATGGATAATGAAGATTTGTTTGTAAAGAACAGACATGAAAAATTGGTCTAGATAACATTTTGAAACACAGTTATTGCTTCCTATTGTCCTGAAGTATTTATCACAACACTATTCTGATCTGTGAAAACTTTTCTATTTTTGGAGTGAATATGGTCTTACAAAATGTCACATTCCTATGACACATCCAATAGGCTGAACTGTGCACAAAACAGTGTTTATCTACAGGAAGAAGTGACATCAACAATTAAAAAAAAAAATTGTTACTGCAGGTATCATGTGGAAAGGAGGGGTTAAGGAGGTATGTTCACCTGGACTGAGTTCCATTGAAATACCTGATCCTAATGTTTCCTGGTGGCATCTTGAGAGGGTTGTCGCTCATTTCTTTATTTAAGGCCAGTGAATCATTTCCTCTTCAGCAGCACTTTACTTTCTTCATAGATTAGGAGATCAAATGTAGTGTGATCTTGTTACTTAAAATTACACAGCAAAGTTATCCTCTGTATATTTATCCAACATGAAACTTGGGACCAACAACCAAATATTGCAAACTTTCAGCATTCAGTCATTTGGAAAGGGATCAGAGCAGAGTATCAAGGGGAACACAATTAGTAGTAAGTGGGTACCGGGTCAGAACCTTCTGAATAGTGTGCTTTTTCTTTTTTCTGTTAGCATATCAACTTTGCATTTATCAAGGTCAAAAAACTTGAGTGTTTGTGCAGTACTACTTCTCTGGATGTTAGAAGAAATACCTGTGCAGTCTGGAGCTGAAGAAGATTCTGTACTTAGCCACAAGCATAGAACAAAGTCGCATAAGTTTCTTCCTATATTAAGGTTCCATTTATAAATAGTTTATAAAGCATTAATACATTATTAATGGACATTAACCAACAGTGATAAAGTTTGACAAGTTGTTTATAAACATTGGCTTAGAATTAGCTACATTACCTTCCCCTCCTTTGTTTATAGCCATTTACAGCATAGACTGATCATGCCTATAACAAGTTCAAAGCCTTCATTAATCACATACTGCTCTTGCATGGATGTAACCTTAAAATAAAGCCTGTGCAGCTCTTTCCATTTTCAATTCTGCAAGCAAAGAAGCCCCCAGAAGTCAGAAGCTGGTTCTTGCACAACTGATTATGCACTATAGGCTGTGCCTGGATTGAAAGTCCTTCAAATTCGCTTTCGGAACTACCAGTACTGATCATAAGCCATACATTTCTCTGACCCAGCTTTGTTTCCAGAAAATGGCAACATGGACAGTTTTGCAGATGGCATAGGGATATAGACAAACAATCATGTGAAATCACGAAACACTTTCTGCAGACCAAAGATTACACAAGAGTGAACAGTCCAAAAAACTTTTCTTGGAATAACGGAAGTTTAGGAGATTTTATGGACGAAAGCAAAACTAGAGTAACATTGAGAGCTTCTCTGAAGTGAGGCTTTTTCCAGCATCCTCCAGACTGCAGTAATTGCAGTAAGTGCATGTACACCCTACAGCAGACATTCTAAGCTATGAGGATCTATGAAGCATTGCTGAGCCATGGACAGAGGCGACTAACTCAGAAAGCCAGGTCCATGAGTACAGTAGAACAATGCAAACCTATGGCATTTATGGAGGGTCTGCTCAGACATTGGGGCAACACTGAGTTTTGCCTGAAGGTGAGCAAGAGGTGCTACACCAAGACAATGCTGCTTCTGCTGTGGGAAGGAGAGTAACTGCTGAAATTGAAAAACTGGTCTGGAGACTGCAGTTCCCACCAGGAAAGGCAGAGATGGATGCTTCTGGGAGTTTCTGCATGCCTAAGCCATCCATCGGAATCCATCCTTCCTCCAGCAGTACTAGCCAGTGTCACCTGGCATCAAAGGTGTTGGCACAAGGCAGCAGGGTCAAAGATCATGATGAATGCACGCTTCAGCCATAACTGAGCTCAATACCTCTCAGGAAAACATGTCCAGGGATGCACACACTGGCTAAAGGTTGTGAGATGTGACTTTAGAAACCCATGTCTTTCTGAAAGCATGAGTGAGAACTATGAGTTACTGAGTGATAGCCCAGAAGCCAATTCTGAGCCAGCACTAGCTCATGGGCCTGCCCAGCTGGACAGCGAACTACTCCAAGTTCAAGTCACCTGCAGAGCTCTGGCACTGCACTTGTTCAGCTGGATCTCCTACTACCCACAGTGGTGTTGCAGCACAGGATCATACCCTGCTGTGCAGACACAACCCCTTGCTTTCAAGGTTATGCAGAAGTCACTAAAATGCACCAGAAAACCTCAGCCTTAGACATCACCACTTTGTGAAAGCTACAAAGGAAATAAAATTGCTTTTATTTATGCAAGAGATACCATCTAATAATTTAGAGATAAATCCAGTGCAACTATTTTTTCTTTGCTAAATTAGTGTTATTGCTACTTGCCGAGCAGCAAGTGCAAGAGTTAGTGAAAACCTATGTATTTATTTAACCAGGGAAAGAACCCTTGAGATGTATATATAGTAGATTAGTCAAACTGAACAGAACAGTCTGAAAATTACTGTCTTGAGACGTATGCCTTGATTTCTTACTGATGAACTCCATGGAGGAGTTATCAATGCAAAGGGACGGAAATCTTTTAAAAGTCACAGATGCTTGTAAAAATTCTGCAATAAGCTCCTCTCAGTTAAAAGTGTTTAGGACAAGAATGTAATTCTAGTTTCTAGGCACCATCTCAAGACAGATTTATAATGACTCATAAAGTATTCATTTGATTATATATTGCTGTGTTGTTTTCAGCACCCCTCTCACGGAAAAATCTGCTGTCTTCATTAATGCCTAGTGCAAGCTTTCAAATGCTTTTGGACATGACAGCTTATTTGTTTTACGTTTTTTTAAATGAACTGTTTCATTCTAGAAGTAAAACAGCACTTCACTAGTAGTAGATGGAAGTTAAGAGCCAATTGCTACTTTCGTTCCAAAATGTTTTTTCTAGAGTTAAAAGCACATCAAGATGGAATTTGATATACAGGTCCAAACAGATTTTTAACTTGCTGTACTCCATTAACTTATTCCTAGAGATGCTATATATGAAAGTACCAAATGACATTTTTTAGACTTCCTGCAGAATAAAAGACTTATATTATTCTGAAGAATAATAGTCACTTAATCCTTTGTGTGGATGGCTGCTCTTGGCAATTAGTAGGCAAATGCAAACAGCTGAATTATTTAACTTTGCAAAGTGGCTGATGTTAAGCTTAATGGCTGAACTATGCAAGCGTATGTCTGCTGAAATTCAGGGCAGCAACAAATGTCAAGTAAACCGCAATTATCCCACAAATACTTGGCATTTTAGGTATTTCTCATGTGAACGTGACAGTAATTTTAGGAGGTTTGCAGATTTCAAGTAGGATGAGTTTTAAAAAATGCACAATAACAGGGGCTTTGGTTTAGATATAGGCTTGAGTTTCCAGTTTCAAACCACATTTCTTTTTTTTAAGATTTATTCACTGGAGTTTAGAAGAAATTAAGTTTAAATTTTAACTCTTTTTTCTACATGGAATAAAAACAATTGGTAATTTCTCTTCCATTTTCTTCCACTGACAACTTCCCACTCAAACTATGTATACTTTGGATGCTGGTGCAGCAGTATGTGGCTGGAAAAAACATGTCTTTTCAGCTAGAGCAGTGGTACTCATTTGCAAAGTCCTCTTTATGTCTCAGTGACAGTTCTGAAGGATCTCTGTCCTTGGCCCCTGAAGTGTTCTGGGCAGGGCTTGTTCGTGCAGAGCAGGTAGTGCAGGGGAGGTAGTGAGTTTCCTTTGCATATTCTCATGTGTCTTCTGCTCTGCATAGCACAAACAACTCTGTGACAAGTTGCCTTGAAAACCCCCAGGTATGTAGAAGGTGAAGAATTTGCACAATTCTAGTGTCTTCACTCAGGGATATGGAGACAGCTCTTCCACCAGTGACAAACTCCATAGACAGCAAAAGTAAGGTCACCCCAGTTTTGAAGATGGGAACTATGAAAAATTAATATCCTTGCTGCGTGGCACAGTCAGTAGTCCTTACTGTAACTTCGTTTACTCCTGTTCAGAGGAAGTATCTACAGGTTTCTTTTTTTTTTTTTTCTCCCCTCCATTGCCTACCTAGGAAATCAATAGAGAAGGCTGATTTCCACCACTTGCATTCAGCCATCATGGTGCATGGGAGGACCTGTTTCCGGGAATATTATGATTAATAACTGTGAAAATGAAACCTTATGATAAGAGGTTTTTGAACATCTCTGAGACATCTGAATCACAATGTTATTCATAACGTGACCTAAAAGCTGATAACTAAATATGGGGTTAAAGTCAACTTTCTGCAAAGCTTTGATGGGTGCTGTCCCATAAGGCTGGAAGACTGTTTAGTAGTCAGCTACCGATGAATAACTATTCTTAGTCACTATCCAATGACTCAGCTTGTAAAATCCCAAAAGGCTGTCATGCCTTCCATGTATACTAGTGAATAAACCTTCACATCTGGCTGCCAGAACATCTTCTAGGCAAAGATGTTGTTTATGAAGCAGTCTTTGGACACAGTGAAACACAGTGAAATAGGTCCAGTATGAAGTCATGGCAATCTAGGGTATCCCTCATCTTAGAGATGTAAGCTGTGCTAAGCACGGACTTGGAAAAAGGACAAGGAAAGATCAAAAAACCCAGAAGCCCAGTTTGGATCAGACCTTTTCCCTGCCTTCCTCCCATTCTGTTGCTAAACTAAGACTGGGAAATCTCAGTCAAAATGGATTGCCCACTTTCTTGACCTCCTGCATGAAACGTAAAAGAAAAACAAGCCCTGCAGACAGCTCTGTCAGGGATGCTTAGAAATGCTGGGTCTCCAAGTAGCCCATAAGACAGCTGAGGGAGGTGCACCGTGCTAACAGAACCAGCTGTGCTCCTTTGCCAGTTTCAGCCAGGGGTATAAAGTAGGACAGTCCCTACTGACAGAAAGCTGCAGGTCACCCCACTAAAGACGTAATTAGATTGAAAAAACTGGAATATAGCCATCCTAGTCTATGCAAAATGTAGCAATGAAAAACGGCAGTATTTTCATACAAAGATGCCAGTAAAATATTTCTATAGCTATAATGTGTAGCTATAATGCATCTTAAGCACTTTGGAATAGGTAGAGTGCCTCTTCCTATGTTCCTGCAGTGCCTATACAGTTGGAATCCATATGTTAGACAATAACCAAAGACACAAATTTCTAAAACTCTGCAGATTTTTTTTCTTCTGACAAGGCCAGAAAGACCACAAAAGCTGCTAGTCATAATAATAGATAATTTTGTTCTTCTAACAGAGGGCACAAAATATGTAACTTTGTTCCTGAAGTGCGTGGAAGGCAACCAAACACAGCTGGTAAGGGAGCCTACCAGGGCATGCTCTGCCAGACCTGCTGGTTACAAACAGAGAAGGGCCGTGGGAGATGGGGTGGTCAGGGACCATCTTGGGCACAGTGACCACAGAATCAATCACAGAGTTCTCGATTCTTGGAGAAGTAAGGAAGAGGGTCAGCAAAGCGCATGGTCCTTGGACTTCCAGAGGGTGGACTTTGGCCTGGTCAGGACACTATTTGAGAAGTCCCTTGTGAAACAGCTCTTAATAACAAAGGGGTCCAGGAAGGCTGGATGTACTTTAGGGAGGAAATTTAAAATGCGCAGGAGCAGGCCATCCTCCTGTGCCAACAGAGGATCTGGCAGGTAATAGACCAGGCTGGCTGAACAGGGATCTTTAGCAGTAACTCAGAGAAAACAAAGTTTATGAGCTTTGGATGAAGAGGCAGGCAACTCAGGGAGAGTACAAGGATGTTTTGAGGTCATGTAGAGAGAAAATCAGAAAGGCAGAAGCTCAACTAGATCTCTCAAACTGCTCAAAAGTGGTGTAAAATGTAATAAAAAGCATTTTTATAAATACATTAACAACAAAAAGAGTGCCAGAGAAAACCTCCATCCTTTATTGGACCCAGAGCAGAACAAGGGTAAGGAAAATGCTGAGGTATTTAATGCCTTATTGACTTTGGTCTTTAACAGTAAGACCAGTTATCCCCAGGGCAACTGGCCCCTGAGCTGGTGAACAGGGAGCAGGATAAAGCCCCTGCAATCCAGGAGGAAATCATTAGTGAGCTGCTGTGGCACTTAGATTCTCAAAGGTCTGTGGGACTGGATGGATTCCTCCCTGGGAACAGAGGGAGATGGCAGAAGAGCTCACCAAGACACTCCATCATTTATCATCTGTCTTGGTTAACTGGGGGCGCCCCAGACGACTGGACTTGTCCAGTGTGTTGCCCACCTACAGGAAGGATTGAAAGGAAGATCCAGGGAATTACAGGCCTGTCAGACTGACCTTGGTGCCTGGGAAGGTTGTGGAACNGAAAGCCAGGTCTTGCCTGACCAACCTGATCTCCTTCTATGACCAGGTGTTCCACCCAGTGGATGAGGAAAAGGCTGTGGGTGTTGTCTATATGGATTTCAGTAAAGCCTTTGACACCGTCTCCCACAGCATTCTCCTGGAAAAGCTGACAGCCTGTGGCTTGGACAGGTGCTCTCTTTGCTGGGTTAAGAACTGTATGGATGACTGAGCCTAGAGGATAGTGGTGAATGGTACTGCAACCAGTTGGTGCTGTTCCTCGGGGCTCAGTAGTGTGGCCAGTCCTGTTTAATATCTTTATTGATGATCTGGATGAGGGGAATTGAGTGCACCCTCAGTAGGACCACAGATGACACCAAGTTGGGTGGTAATGCAGATCTGCTAGAGAGCAAGAAGGCTCTGCAGAG
>VZTJ01003419.1:0-23483 GCA_013397795.1 Orthonyx spaldingii
GGATTCTACAGGTAACAGAAAACTGATTATCCCATTGCAGTCCTGCAAACACTGATCTCTATACTTCATGTATTTGCATGTGCATATATATTTGTAATTATATCTTCATACATTTACAAAGAATGCAGCACGGTACTGGTAGAGATTTCCTGAGCAGCTTGCAGAAGCCTATGCATGACGTCAGGGCTTAATCATAAAGTCTTCGATCTCTCCATTGTCCTCCATACCATGCCACCAGCACAAATAAGAACGGATTTGAACAGGAGTTAACATAGGAGTAAGTGGAGAACCCATCACGTAAGTATTACCAATAACCAAGGGTATGAACAGTCAAATTTTGTCTAGTCATGAACACACAGTACATCTGAAAAACCAAGTGGTTTCCTTGGATTGGTGCCCTCAAGGCTACAAGGGCCATTACCTATGAGAATACATCCAGTTGTGATGCGTTTCATACTAACCATGTGGATTTCTGTCCAGTCACTTGTGGTGTATGACACAGTCTCACCTAGTTGTTGTGAATGAGTTTGGAGAGTTTGCAATTCTGCACGACCAACTGCTGCACTCAGTCAAGGCTTGCTGTGTTCCTGGACTAACAATAATATTAACTTCACTTACCCCATTATATATATCAGATTACAAAATCCAGGGAGTGGAAAATGAGACTGAAATTCAATCAAACACACAGCACAGATGAAAAGGCTGCAACTGTTGATCTCATGAAGTACAGCCTTTAAAATAGACCTGAAGTACCAGGTATTAAGTTATAGCAAATAATTACAAATAATAAATTAAACTACAAGATTCATATGCCAAGTATTACCCCATAGATCCCAAAATCTCTCTGCATTCTTCCATTGGAACCAGAATTACTAATCCAGTCTTAACACAGTGTGTTCATGTCTGAGTGACACTGATGGTTTGTTAAGTGATTATGACATTAGAGAAGGTCTAATTAAACAGTCCAAATTAAAAATAAAGGGGTATGATATCAGCCATGAAAAAAAAGCAGTTTAAGCTGAGCATGAATAGGCAATGGGTAAATGGAAAAAGGAGCAAAGAGGAATGTTTGAGGAAGAGATTTCCTTAGCAAGATTCTACATCTTGGTAGCTTCGTCCAGGACAGGTGAGTTTTACTTTTGACACCTGGACAAAAAAGAAGTGGCATAGCCTGTACACTCCAGTTGATAAGAGACTCAATATAGATTCAGCTATTAAGAGCGTGATCACACACCATGGTTCTCCATGATAAGTATGTGTATTGGGAAAAAGAATACTTGGGTTTCTGGACAGAAAAGTAGACCAAAGAGAGGGGTTCCAGAAACCCTTTTCAGAACACTGAAAAATAACTGAAAAGTATCTACCAGTGTCAACATCATTCTTTTCTTACTGCAAACATATGACTTCCAGTGAACGAAAATCCCGCCTAAAAGCGAATTGCTGAAAGCTGAGGATGACAAAAAAATTTCCATGCTCAATTTTAGATTCAGAAATATGCAATTTTAAAAAATATTTTTAGACACTTCACAGACACTTACAGATGCATAAAAATTGTATGTTTCTGACAAAATAAGTTAATACCAAATAAAAATCCCATGATGGATTTTTCAAGCTCTGGGAAATGCGCATTTGAATGTCCTACCTCAGGCAATGCTTCCTATTCTTGGGCTGTACAGACATTCTTCAAAACATGTGTACTGGCAGGACTCACACAGAAAAGTAATATATTCATTCTACATTTCATAGAATCTGGCTAAAAATGCAATAAGATAAAAAAGTTCTAACGTGCAAAATTTTATGCCTATTTACAAAATAAATTTAAAAAAAAAGGTTTAAAAATGTCTAGTTCCTAATTTTCTTCAAAAAACCCTTACCATCTTGTACTCTTAAATTTTAATAATAGCTTTCAAAGGACACACATTTATCTTTCACGCACTTAGGTTGGGGCAAAGTACAGACACACAGACACAGGATAGGAATTAATTTTATTTCATGTTTCCATGAAATAAAAATTTCAAATTTTATAAGACTTTACCCATGGAAGAAAATACACAGAAATAAATCTTCTCCTCTAACACCAGTATAAATTTCCAAATTCTCATTTTTTGATATTGCATCTTTCTGTAGGGAAAAAAAAAGAAATTAAGGAAAAATGGCTTATTTTTTCAGATTCCACTGGTAATAGTCAGAATCCTTGCAGTTTTCTGAGGAAAATCTGCAGCAGAATTCACAGAAGTTTTGACTTAGCATTTTTCTCCTTAGTGTTACTGAAATATAACATAATTTTAAATTACAGTAGGATATAGGAAAAATGTCTTTTACAAGAGAAAAAAGATAAAACTCTAAACTAGAAAAATGTTTTTGGTATGTATTAAAATTACTTGACCATGAGATAGGAAAACACCAGTATGTAGTCCAGATCAAAAGAAAAACCATTTTAGTAAATTATATAAGTAAACGGTACTACACTTAGAAAGATAGCTCTTGATTCAGAATAAGTATTCATCTGCTATCAATGCTGAAAAAACACCAATGTCTAAGTATCAAAATGCGGGCACCCAAATCCTGCTTGTCTCATTTCAGACTGGAAAATAGCTTGTGGGGCTGTTCTGAAGGCATGCTTGCAGCTCTGAGTGTGCTCGGGTTCTGATCTGACAGGAGGAAAATTTCTGTTTTCTTTAAAAGTATCAGCATATTTGTTTTGTAAAAGATTAGAGATAGAACTCAGAGTGCTAAAAAATCTTGTGTATGTCAAGCAAAGCCCTTCCAACGTAACAAATTAAAAGTTAAGGCATATAAAAATGAAACTTCAAGGTGATGTGTATCTGAAAGGTCACTTCTGGGCAGATCTCAAATTTTTTAAATTGCTTGGCTACTGTGGCCTTCTAGCATCATAAATGCATAACACAGAAAAGTAATAACAGTGAGAGACTGAAAATCATGCAAATCAGTATAAGAGCTCTTTACTTCAGTAAAGACGTGTAGGCATTTGCTCTTTAAAAATGTCATAAATCCACTTACTATTTTAAACCTTCTCTGCTTTTCCTTCCAACTTGTATTTCTGTTTCCTTGCTTTGTCTTCTTGGAATGAAGAAAATCCTTTGGAATGAATTTTGGCCATGAATAATACTTATACTAGTACAAGAACTTTTTACATGACTTTTATCTGAAAGGTGAAAAAAAGAAACTAACATATGAGAGTGCAAAAATGAAGAGCCATTCATCTTCTATTTCCACATTTTATATAAATCTAAAAGCAGATTTTGACATAAGAAGACATTTTAATTTTCACTGAAAGTTATCTTTTCAAAGAATATGTAAAATTATAAATTGTTGAGGCTTGTGTCTCTTCATTCAACAATTTTACCCTAAGATAATTGAATCAAGGAGAAAAACAGTCATGGACTAGATAATTTCTTTGAGCAAAGGCTTTTATAACACAAGAATAATGAGCTTTTATGAATTCTATGAATAAAACAGAAGAGAAACTCATATGGCTGAAAAAATATTTAGGTCATCTTAATAGGCCTTCAAATTAAAGGAAAGGTACTTTACCAGAAGCCTGGGGGAAGTCATATAATTCCTGATACATCTTGCAGAATTTATTAAATCTGTTTTAAAATCTGATTCATTTATGCCCATTTACTTTCAAAGTCCTGACACTGTTTATTTACACATGAATGAACCTGTACAATGCAAAAATAGCCAAATCAAATATAAGGAGGCATCTGAATGCTTACATCTCTCTCATCTCAACCCTCAGAATCCTCTCCTCTCCTGATTTATTAAGCTAATTCTTGATTGTTTATTATAATAGGTGACTAGTGTTTCCACAAAATATATTGGTATGATGCTCCAATTTCACAATGCTCTAAGAGAAAAATTCACATCTAATGTTCAGGTCAAGCTGCAGACCTCCTCAGTCCTCTAATTTGCTTCTGTAATTGCTCAAAATCCCAGCAAGATACACATGGCTGTTGCACGTTTAGGAGCTGCAATAACTAGGTTTTTGAAAACATCTTTAAATACTGAGGTCATGGAGGTATCCAGAGCTACAACAGGATAAGCTTAACCATTTTCTCTGAAAAAGGGTAAATTTCAGACTACAAATTAATTGCAGATGCACAGTGGCACAGCAGAAATCTAGATTACTATCGGTATTCTACTTTTCTCATACTGACAGAAGACAGCCTTTCTTATGGGCAGACAAAAAAAAAAACGGGAAAATCCATATTTCAAGGAATTCTCAGGCCAAATGCAGAGGTGTAAACTAATCTGTTTTTACTTAGAGATTAATTGATGTGTTAAAGAACCAAAATGGAAATGTTGATCCCATGCAAAAGTTGCTAGAGATTTTCCAAGTTCTAACAGGGACTTGCCAAAGAAACCAGAGAGAGAAAAACTTCAGCAAAACGGGATTCCTATTGAAAATCAGGGAAGCCAGAGTTTTTTGTTGGAAAAAAACCAATCATAAAAAAGTCTTTCAACCAGTGAGAAGAGTAGATGTAGAAATAGCTTTAGGAGTTGTGGAGGTGATAGGTGCTTTTTCTTCAAACTGTGCATATAATCTCATGTGCCCATGGTCACTCATTTGCAGATTTTTTTGTGTCAAATCTTAGTAAAAAGCCTTGTTTAAGCAACAGTTTAAGGAAAAGTATTATTCCCAAGAAAACGAGCAGAAGACTAGTGTGTCTCTTTCATTCATGGTGGGATATGGAGATTTTCCAAAAAGCCAAAGGAGAAAAGAGATTTGATTGAATTGTCACTCATGTTAGAATGGAAAAAATTGAAAAACTTTGAAAAGGAAAAAAGGAAATATTCCATAAAAATCTCTGCAAGCAAGATAGACTTATGGGCATGAAAATTGTCTGTTCATGACAAACATGACAATTTATGTACAGGAGATTGTCATGTTTGTCATGAACAGACATTTATGTACAGGAGATATAACTTAATTGACAAAATGATGTGATAAACAGAGGGCATGTAATAGCTATGCATGTTTAGCAAATTTCCAACATTTTTTCACCGTACTTTTCTACAGAATACTGGTCACTTCAGTATTACTTCTCTAGTTTCATCCCCACACTTTATAATGCAAATCAGTGTGCTACAATTCAATAAAAGAAAGTTTAACGCAGTAAATCTAATCACTGTGAAAGTAATGGGGAATGTCTCAGGATTTAGGAATGATGTTTAGAAATATAAAACATTTTTCACTCCCTTTATTCTCTCTCACACTTTTATAAACATGAAACATGAACCTGTAATTTAAAAGCCCTTGCGCACATTTTTTTCTTCAACTTTTCAGGCATTTTGGATGTTTGAAGAAGGAGGAGTCATTAAGTTCAAATATGTTATTTAGATGCCATTATGTGGAGAAAATCAAAGTTTTCTAAAATAACTGCTAGTTCTGAACAGGTTTTTATTAATTCATATGCTTTTGTTGGATTACTTTTGGAGAAAGAAATGATATATCAATTAAAAAGTATCACGTTAACAGCACAAAGAGGAGTTGTTTCAGGATGCCACCCACCTATCACTCTCAAGCACAATAAGAATGTCAGTCATGTTGATGTTTTGTCATGATAGCCTACTGAAGTAACCCATGATGTTCAATTCTTAATGTAAGTCATGATCACCTGCTTCTTCCTTGAAATCAAGCATCAAACAGGCTCACAAAGATCTCATTTTACCATGTATCCTGGCAAACAAAACCAAAAGCAAACAAAGGCAGATTTCTGAATGTTTAGCCTATGATTTTCTTGCCTGATTCTGTATTTTATCCCTCAAACAACAGTTGGAGAAAATATTTCTGAAGCCACCGGTAGAAAATGTAGAGAGAATACACCTATCAAACAGCAACAAATTTTGAACCATTCTTTTATGCTTCAGTAGCTCTCCCTGCTCATTAACTTAAACATACAGCCAAATTCAAGTGTTGCATTCTCTCCAACTAATCTTCCAGCCTTTTCTTCTCTGTTTATTCTCTTCATTGTTATCCTAACAATACTCACACATCTGAAATGATTGTCAGGGTCATAGAGCTGTTTGTTGAATGTTCAAGGCTGTTGCATGGTGAAAGAGTTGGCAAGCTACTTTACACTGAGTAAAACTGTATTCTTCAAAGAAAGATGATAAATAATTTTAGGTCATATGGCTATTCTTAAATTGAATGAATGAGACATGGTGATAGCAATATATTTCAGAGCACTCATGAGAATAAAAGAACTCCAATACCACCTAGTGTCAGCTAGGTACACCGTCTTTCACTGAACAAAATGGTGGAAAAAAGGCAACCATAATGTGGAGTCCTGAAAAGACACGCTCAGATGAAAGAGAGGCTTCTGCAAAAAGGAGTAACATACAAGAAATTCATCAAAAGTAGCTTCCTAGTCTGAAGCTGGTAAAGAGAAATTACTATTGTGAAATATAGCCTACAGAGCTAGCTTTTGGGGACCTTGCTAATAAAATGTAACTTTTTCTTAACCTTTTGTCAGTGAGATAATGCTGAAGGACAAAATCTTCTTGAAGGCTAAAAGTGAGATAGAATTTACTCACTGTTTTTGGGATCCAAAATCTCTGGACTGAATTTTTCAGTTCCAGAGCAGCCTAGCTGTGCAACTGAACAAATGCATTCTTCTAATGCATCAATCCAGTTCATGTTAATTAAATGTAAATACTTTTAAAAGAAATTGCTTAAACATTTTATTTCTCCTTCCTTCTTTTCTGCTTTGAAACTGAAGTCTTGGTGGGAAAATGGATTTGTCCATAATCTTTGAGATTACAGAACATCTATATAAGCAGTCAGGGATTTGGAAGCTTCAGGAATTAAACAAAATACTTAGTTCTTTCTGAACATATTTTTCTGATATTAGTTTTCTTAATATACCATTTTGTGAAGAGGTGTGTGGAGGTCTTGCTAACCAAAAAGCTTATATTCAAGTCCATTTTCTAATTCTATGTCTTATATTATTCTCTACTTACTGTTCCCACTTGTAAACAAATACATTGCACATTTTACTGTTGCATACCTAATTTAATATTTTAAACTTTCCAGTCCCGTAGAAAGAAACACATCCAGGGACAGAAGACATCACAAAACTTTCCTCACAGCCTGACTGGTCTCCAACACAAGATTGTCTGTGATGATTTGTGCTGTTTTGTCAGTCAGGCCTCATTTTGTCAGTGTCTCTGTCCTGGCCTCCTCCATCATTCTTTTTTTTTCTTCTAATTCAGGACATTCTTATCCTTTAAACTGGAATCACGTCCTTGCTAAGAATATCCCTAACTCAACCCATGTGATTAAAACTTCCTTCATAGAACTGAATTCTCCATGTTCTCTTTACTATAAAATAACAACTGATAATTTTTTAACCTACATTTTCCTACCATAAAAGTAACAAACAACATGAAAATCAAACAAACTTGCAACATATCCTGAATATATAGGAGGTTTCTGTACACGACTGCAAGTCTCCCATCCTTTCTCCCAATATCTACTAAGGCTAATCCCCCTGTCCTCTGTTACTTAATTCCCAAAACATAAATGACCACCTTGTAGGACAGGCTTGGATTCTAGATTCTGTGAGAAAGGCTGTCCTGTGAGAGAAACAATTTCAACATAGCAGAAGACAGTCAGGAAAGCAAATCCAAATTAATTGTAGTATTGAAAAACATATAAATTTATGTTAAAAAAAAAAAAAGAGATAAAGGAAGGGAACAGTGTATTTTCCATATTGATTTTGCACAGTATAAGAGGCAAACAATTAAATGTCATAGCAGAAATGTTAAAAGTTTAGAAAACTTCCCTGCTCTCAGGAATATGCAAGCTCTAAAGTAGATTGCCTGCGGACATCACACACTTGCCTGTGCGGGATATTTTTAAGAGCAGTGCTAAGAAAGGACCCTAGGAAAAAATGTGGCAAGGGCACAATTACTCTTTCCTTTGAGCATATCTCAAGTTTATAAAAGTGATGAAAGAATAATTATCAATCTGATAATACCTCAACAACCTGGCAGTCACACAGGGAAGATTAACATCTAGATGATTCAAGCTCCATTAGAAACTAATCAAAATCAAGCCAGTTCAAGGTTATTTTAAGGTAAATTATCAAGGTTAATGACCTGCATAAAATATTCATATTTTAATGTATTAACAGTTCTTTGAATGATTTTAAGCAATCTATTGTGGTTCTTATTCTATTCCGGACCAATAAATTTGTAACAGTAATAGCCATTACTGTAACAGAGCAACAGTCATTTTCTGTTCTTTTATTACTGGATTCTTTTTAGTTGACAATTTTATTTAAACAGCTAATTTAAGGTAAGAAAAAAATATTACAGACGGCACAGTTTCCCCCTTAAATCAACAAATGAAATCTCTTATTGACAGTAAGAGGTCTTTGTATTATTTCTACCAAGGAAGAAACAAAATTAAGATAACAAAAAGCCAACTTAACAGTCACCCACAGCAAACATGAAATTAGATCTGCCAGAGCACTTTCTTGCTAGTGAGTGGAAAACTGATGAGATTTTAATATCACATTTTCAGGGCAAAGAGTGGAAGAACAAATTCAAGTTGAGGAACTGACAGAACTCTAAATCCAGTGCCTTTCTGTCACAACCTTTTAGTCTTCTACAGTAATGTCTTCAGCTGCAGCAGAATCCCATGGGAAGGCAGGTTCCTTTGAGACTCTGCCTTTTACCCTCTGAGCCTACCCCTCTATCACTGTGTTAATTCAGGCCAAAGTTATCAGCAGAATGGACTAACACCTGCCTGTGGCTGTTGATGTCTGGAGATGAAGATGGAGCAGGTATTCATTTCTGCCACCCTACCAGATGGCTGGTGGGGGTCCCCATGTGTTCAAGTGCCACTGTGAAAATAGACAGCACCCTTCTGCCAGAGGCCTCACCTAATCTCACTTCAAACTCTTTCAAGGTCAAAATGAAAAATATAAGCAAGTGTATCTTTTACAGCTGTTTTGTACACTTCTTTTTCAGGTGTCTAGCTGCCCAAAATGGTTTATGTGTAAAGCACATTTTAGTTGTCAACCTTCTTTGCCAACTAAAGAAAACCAATTATTTGCGATGACTTCAAGCTCTAAAATTGTAAAGGATTTTTTTCATTTAAAGAGTTATTTAATCTGAAGCTTGTCTGCAGATGTTTTGCAGGCTTAAGGAGATTTCTGAGAGGTAAGGTAATATTAGCAAAACATAATTTTAATGATATTCCAAGTAGAAAACATTAGAAAGGCCTTTTTCTGCAATTTGGTATGATGCTTTTGTAAGAGCAACAAACTGACTAAATGAGCATTAACTTGTGAAGATGAACTCCCACTCTCCACAGACTTACAAGCTGTTGCACGGGGAAAGAAGAAATGATAAATTAGGAGGGTGCATACATCAATTTCAAAGTTACCTCTTGGGTTAAAAAACCCAAAACAACAACAACAAAACAAACAGAAAACACAAAAGAAAAGGTGCAAAATAAGCAAGATTTCCACACAGTGGCCTGCTGCCTAGAAACTAGCCGTGGGATCCTTTGAAAAGCATCCTCCTCTCCAGTAAAGGAGGTGGTGAGAATGAGGAAGATGATGGAAATTAATTTTTATTCATCCCTTCCTAGTACAATTACACTTTTCATTGAGACTAACACAACTGGTAGTTTCTGTTTATGGCACTACTACTGCTGATATTAGCATTGTCTACCTTGTAGATAGTAAGGTGGGCATCTAACTATGAGAGAGCATTTACTGGAAACTGATATGATCCATTTCCTACCTACTAGGCACTATATTTTCTAATATGAACTTATAGACTAAAAGCTATGAGGCAAAGGGTAAAGGAATTTTAGTGTAAAATTATTAATCCCAATCTTGAAAGAGAAAAGATTAAAAGGTAGGGAAAGAGTAGGATGATTTAAACATCAGTGGCAATCACTATCCACAAGGAACAAGATTCAGAGGCAGAATGCCCAAGGAAGAGAGCGGCTGGGCAACAGGTTGAAAGCACTGCCAGGAGTCCTCTGGGTTTGTAGATTAAAGACTACGAAGTAAAAAACTGTGCTCTGGAATTGCAAAGGGAAGTCTCACAAATGCTAAGGCATCGAAAGTACTGTGAAACAGAAAAAAAGCAAAATATATGTTTTTACCACAAAGAAAACAAAGCGAATACAAAATCTCCAAAAATATTTCAAGGCCACTTTTTTATGCTTCTGCAAGAAATTAGACAGAAATCACTTGATATCACCACCAGAAAAGACAAAGGAAAGGTTTAAAAAAGAAGTGATATTAATTTCACGGGAGCTTTACTCAAAGCCAGCACACTATGAGAATATCTGTGATGTGCTCAGAACTGAAGAAAATGAGCCCTTATCCCAAGTGTCAGCATCCCACTGTACCACCTAGCAGTAAAGGCAGAAAGCCAGAAAAGAAAGTTAATTCAGATCAAGGCTGTCTATCATTGCCAGATAAAAATTAAACAGCTGGTTTTGGCCTGATCCGTATCACTCTAAATGTCCTTTTACCTGTCAGAAGCTTCCCCTTCAACTTCATTGCTGCCAAATGGGATCACATTTAAATTTGATGTCTCTTGATGTAAGAGAAAAAGAAAGTACCTTAAGCAAGTGTTTCCATGAAAGTCTTTTTCTTTGAATGTCCCTTATTACCAAGGAGAGATAACAAGGGGTATCTTTGTGGCAGCTAACTCTGTGTAAGTCACAGCAAAGGGAGGGCTTTCTTAGAGATGGCATTTGAGTCAGTTCATTTACCCTGTTACCACAGTTTCTTCCCTTTGCTTTTGCCTCCCTTTTCCCTCCCTTTCCACTTCCTATCTATAAGACTGGTCATGGTTCATTCACTACTTTATTCTGGAGCGAACAATTAAAAAAAGTTGACGCATAACTCTCGAAATAATTTAGACCTGTGTTAAATCTAGTTAAATCAATACGAACACTAAAGGCTTGCTTTTTGTTGTTGTTTTTGTTGTTTCTTGCTTTACATTTTGTTTGGATGTTATCTGCAGAATTGCAAGAGACGTATTTGACAGCCAGGAACAACCTCAACCTGTCACACACATACATAAAAAAAAAAATAAAAATCCTTACTTACTCTCACTGGCTTACAGCTTTTCTTTTTCTTCGTTAAAGTTGATCTTCATTTTAAAGAGAAGATTAATCAACTTAAAACTATTTGTAGCTGATCTATTGCCAGGTTACCTCAAAATGAAGCATCATGCTCTCTTGTACTCCTTAAAGACATCAACCTGGTATCTAACCCCTGTTCAGGGGTCTAGCAGCCACCACTCATATGTGTTGAAGGTCCCCATGTTCAGTGTTGCTAATAAGTAAGAGGCAGGGGAAATAACAGATGAACTATAAAGTACCCCTTTCTGTGCTCCCAGTTTTCATTAAGACACATCTCTTTCTTCAATAACACAGATGTTAAACCCACTGTTAGTATGTTGCCTCTAAAATTACAGAAATCTGTACAAATATCAGTGGTGCTGTAACTATTCAAGCATCTATGCTCACAGCAGCTATTTTTCTATTAGATTTAGAAGAATTTTCTTTTAATAATTCAGAAATTATGGTCATTAACAAACAGTCTCTTTTCTGATGAAGAAACTTGGATTCTGTTTCATCTTTACACCAGAATTATGTAAACTCAGAAAATGAGACATTTCACACTGACACTAGAAAAAACCTAATGCAACCATCAGCAGAGATCTTACTGATGATTTAATCACATTCCATTCAAAGCAGCAATATAAATAAATCACAGAGTCTGATTCTGCTACTTATGGCCATAGTGAGCCTTACACCAAAAGATCCTGAAATATTAAGGAAGTGTTCACAAAGTCTGGGTGACCAGAGGATGTAGAGATGCTCTTCTAATAGTTAAACTGCTTAGGAAGCTGACAGAGCTAAGCTGTGTAATCAAACAACAATAAATAGTTCAGCAGATAGTACTGTTGACTTTGTACAAGTATTAGACATGAAATTTCTTCAGAATTAAATGTGTTTTCTTTTGGATATGCCTACCCATCAAGTCAATCAGGATGCATGTTTTAAAATTTTGAATAGAGACATGATGGAGCAGAAGAACTAAACATCAGCAAATAAATTATATAACCATGCAATAAAGCTCTATTAAAAATGAGCTGGAACTTCAAGGAAGGAAAATTATCAAAGAACCCATATAGAAATATCAAAAGTGTATTGTTTCAGCATATATAATTCTCTCACACCAACTCAATCAGCAGATTTCAA
The DNA here is from genome assembly GCA_013397795.1 of Orthonyx spaldingii. NCBI lineage: Eukaryota > Metazoa > Chordata > Aves > Passeriformes > Orthonychidae > Orthonyx > Orthonyx spaldingii. The sequence continues at coordinate 12,272 of VZTJ01003419.1, forward strand.
AAATATCAGATTCATCTGGAGACAACTTATCCCACCTTCACATTCTTGTCTCTGCCTCCAAAGGAGCTAGTATTGTAGAGGAAAAACCAAGAAAATACAGTTAGGGCCTAACCCAGGGCTACATTCCCTTTCCATCTGCATAATTAGCATACCTGTGATATTCAGCAAAACCAGAAAGGCATCAAAATGAGATTATAAACAGTCCTGAAACCTCCCTGGTCCAAAACTGAGTTGAGGGTCTCTATCATCTTTCATGATTATCCCTCAGCCTTAGCTGAATCTTGTTGTATGATCAGTCAATGTTGTATGTACAGTTGGACTTCCTGATCTTACAGGTATTTTCCAACCTAAAAAATTCTATGATTCTGTGATCATTGATTTATACCCAGGACTGGATGCGGTGCCCATTGCAATGATTTATGCATCTTTCCCTTTGCACACAGGCAAAGTGCAACAGCACAGACTATACCCACACAGACAGAACATTAAGTAGGCTGCTTATAGACTTTGTTTTGTCATCTTGGTCCCAGAATACACACTCTGTGCAAATTTGGATGAAAAGTCCAACACTGTTCTTCTTTGCATGGGCTCAGTGATAGGAGCAGGCATGGCTGGGGATGTGGAGAGCATTTCTCTCAATGCCCAGCCAATCTCTTCAGATCTGTCCAATTGAAGAAGTAGAGTTTGCTCTGTGCAACACAATGCATTATAAAGTTGGCATCCAGTAAAGGAAAATAAAGAACTATATGCTTATTTATTTGTATAGACATGTTGGCAAGTGACTGTTTGCGCTAACAAGATGCATAAAATTAAATTTAAAAAATACACAGATTATCCAGTGTTGAATTAAGTTGCCAAAACTTGAAGAGCTATGGATTATTTTTTTCTGTCTCCATGATAAAACTTCCAAATATAATGGAGGGCTCGGGTCTTATGATAAAGGTTATTACACAGATGACAGGCAAGTGGGTAATATGTCCTTTACTGTACAGGTTTTTTTATAATTTTAGCAAACAACAGAATTTTTTAATGAAGTCTGCCTTGTGCTTTCAGAATCCCATTTAATTACTCATGGCTTGGTTTTGGAGTCCTTGCTCTAACCGCATAGTAATGTATGGAGCTGTCATCTCCCAGCCCTGTCCTGAATGTCAACCTCTTGTATTTCAGGACATAGCAATATATGAATCTTCCACTTCAACTAATAAAATAAAGTGACTTAAATTGGTGAAATGAAATATTTCATGTTCTACCATAAATGCAATAGCAGTTTATGATGTACAGGCCCAAATACAGATTATATCTGCTTTAACAAAGTTGCCTCTATGTCTCAGTAAATCAGATGTATTGTTTTAATCATTCACACTTTTGTTTCATCTTGTATCCAGGTCAGTCAGAGAAAGGCAGTGACAATGAGCTCATGTTTGAAGCACATTAGATACTCACTGACAAATTAATACTCACATATTGGCAAAAGGAGTGTGTAGAAAGAGCACCAACTGACTTGTTCAACATTTTTTACTTTCTACTTTGTAACACATAATGGAATCAGCTTTGTTCTGCACTGAAAATGTCAAAGTCATATGTTTGAATGACCACTGAAAATGCAGTTTTGTATTCAAAGTCATAACTGGGAATAAGTTGATCCAGAGTGAAATCTCATTGCTCAATCAAATAACAACTGTTACTGGCTTGCAAAAAGACACACTTCTTTTGTTCCATTCCCAAGAACTGAGCAGTTTTACCAGCAAGTTTTGAGGCCAGAGTAGGGGTGGGGACTGGAAACATAAATGCTGCTCATCAGCAGGTCAATCTGTATATTTGTCTCTTTGAATGAAGTTCTAATCCAATTTATGGTAACAATGTTGACATTGTCTGGAAATTTTTACATTTTTTCTTTGAATGAACAGTACCTAACACCTGGAGAAATCCATTTTGTGAACTCTGAATTATTCACTTCCACATGGTTGTTCTGGGTTAATTGTTGGTCTGCTGATCTTAGAGGTCTCTTCCAACCTTAATGACTCAATGGTTCTACAAAAGGGATTTTTTCCTAGCAAAAAGTATGAGAGGGAGAAAGGCAAAACAACAGTGAAAAGTGCTGGAAAAAAAGGATCTGATCTGATTCACTTCAGTATTTCTAAAGTATCTGAGATAAGAGCCTGTACCATCCATTGGTGCACAGGAAACTCATAACCATTGTTTTATATGCACAAAACCATGATCTGGGAAACTCCCTTCTCACTCACTGTGTTCAATCCCACTGAAATTAACTGGATTTTGTACACAATGACTTGTGCAAAAGGGAAAAAAACAAGAACCCAACAAAGCTCATCTGAATTCCTCTAGGTCCAAATTGAAAATCCAATTAAATTAATAATTCCTATAAAAAATATAGGTGTTCTTAAATTCAACAGACATACAATACAGAATCAGAAGCCTACTAGTATCATGTCAAGTTTATGGTATGTCTTTAGGAAAAAGTAGTTCAGAGAGCATTCTGAGTAGTTTATCTTGATTCCCATATACATAGCTAAGTGAGAAGTTATAGAAAAAACCAGAAATAAATCATAAATTATATGTGCCTTTTGTACAGTGAAAAACTGAAGAAACTTAGACTGGTAAACAAAAAGTACATCCATAGTTCTTGTGTGGATACAGAAAATGTACAATGGTTTTCTAAAGAACCAAAAAGAAGGGAGAAGATGATTTAGATGAAAATATTTGCATGTACATAGAAGATATTTATAAACTTTTGTTTCATTTTAAACAGTTTTGTTATATGACATTTCTTTTTTTCTTCCTTTTTTATTTTTGACATTTAATAACTTCATTGTTTGTTTCATTGGCTTATATGTTATTTCAGGAGAATGAGATATTCTGATGGTGATACTTGGAATTTTACTTCATAAGAAAGGTCAGCTCCAAGATGGTCATTTGTCACAGGAACCTAAATGCCAGTGATAAAATTTTGCAAGATGTGATGCATCCGTGTACCAAAGGTCATCCCTCCAGAAAGTACAAATTGGTCCAGCTCTACTGAAATAGATAAATTTATATCAATGTTTATCATTTGCCTTAAAGGAACTTATTTGTCATGTCAGGTGGTAGCAAATAAAGTGGAAAGACAGTAGGTTTACTGATAACAGAATACTAGAAGGGACTTATATACATATGAGAACATCATAATCTTACCACAGTTCACAGACATTTGCCCTAAACTCCAGCTGGGAGCAATAGATCCCCCTATAGCCTAAGTTCTTACAGCACTTCTCTCACATTTTATAAGAACTATATTTTTGCTCACATAAAACACCTATCTTTCAGATTTGGATTCAATAGTGGAGAAAAAGTCATGGCTCCTATTACAAGGTTGTATTGTTTAAGCTTTTTCCTTGTGTTTACACTTCAATAAATTTGTTGATTAAACTTTTTGTGGTTCAAAAGAAAAAGTGAAAACTAACTGTCAACATCTGGAAATGAAATGTGGTATGGGCCAATACCTATCATTCATTTGTATGACAAGATATTCCTTCACTTGGCTCCGAAGGAAGAAGTCTAAGGCCCTGATCTTCAAGGAGAAACCTCACCAACCTGCTCCAAGCCCTTCAGGTGATGATCTACTGTGACTATTCAAGGACAGATGAAACAAATTTTCTGCGGTACACCAGAAGAAGTGGATAAACTAGGCCTTCTGGAATACTGCTAAATGAATGCTGGTGAGAAAAACATCTGTACTAGTTTATTTCCAATGGATCTAACTCAGCTGAAGATATATGAATACCACAAATGTTTTTTTATATGAGAGAGCAGAGTCAGATCAAGATAGCAAAGATAGTGTTTCAACCAAGAAACAGTGATTTCAAACAGAAACTGCAAGTACTCAAGCTGAGAAATTGTATCAGATCCCTTGTGAGATAAGAGATTTTTTCTTAACCCTGCAGAATTGCACTGAATCAATGAGTCTTACACTGTCGGGAAGCCTACTTTTCAAACATCTTCCTCATTGAGCAATCTCCCTCCAGAGAGCTGCTCTAAGATTGTTGAATTTTTCTAAAAATGGATATTCAAGACAGGTGTTTCTCTGGGGCATATTCTCTACTCTTACAAATGATCAAAACCATTCCCATGAATGCCTTTTGCCGCTGAGAAGGAAAAAAAAAAAAAAAGAAGAAGAAATTAAAATAAATAAATAAAGAACCATTTTCTCATCAGGCATGTTATTCTCCATAAAGCTGAGAATTCCAAAGTCCCATACTCTTGAAAAGCTCTATTCATAAATAATAAAGTCAGGTTTAAAAAGTGTAGAGCACCTAGGATACTCCTTTAACTATTTACACAAATCATTTACTACTGCATTCATTAAACATGGACAGTGATATCAGACCAATTAGTTTAACAGTGTTCTGCAACCATTACAATTTTAATAGGAACAAAACTAAATCAGATAAACAGAAATGCAGTACAGTTGAATAGAAAGTATCCTTAAAAAGAGAAAAGCAGATCTCCCCACTTCTAACTGACTTCAAAGCATGCTGTGCCAGAAGTACAAACCTGTCACATTCTATATTTTTCCAAGACCAGGTGTTAAGATTAACCCTTTCTTGCTTCCTTTATAGCTGGAAGTATTTAACAAAAGCGTCTCAGCAGACAAGACAGCAGGTGGAATTCTGTATAAATCTAGAATCATTCTTGTGTTTCTTCCCACATCTGCTGCCTAAAATCATCGCACTCTGCTGTGGATTTCTACTAATATGGAACACTGCTTGTGTTCAACCTTTAATAGCATTTATTTTACAAAAAGCAGGTGTCTTTCTACCCCTGGAAAACATGAAACACCAGTTTCTTCCCTATCTTTCATCATTTATCAGTTGATACCAACTTCAGTGTCTTCAGCAGTATTTCACCCTTACAAAATGAACAGAGTGACGTAGAATACAAAATGGAGAGCTTTAAATTTACCCCCCTGGCATTTAGTGTACAATTTGAACAATGAGTGCTGATAATTCTTACCTTTTATTCTCATTAGCTACTCCATATATTCAACTTATGTAAATGTATCCCTTTCCCTCCAATGTAGGTGGCTATCAGGAAAAAAATTAAAAACCTTCAGCAGCATTCTGTGCTGCTTAGGAAATGACCAGTATTTTACTATGAGAGGGCTGCAGCCAGCCTACTCTGGTGGCTGAGATGGTTTGCCAGGATGAGCTGTGACTTGTGCCAGATCTATCTTGTATGGCAGAAAAAGACATACATTATTCCAAAGCTATGCTTCTGTGGAGCAGTGCAACACTGTGCTGATGGAAATGCTGGACCAGACCCTCTGAAGCACAATGCAGTGTCAGGTCAGGGCTGTACCTTATCTTCCATGCCCTGCCTTTCTCCAGGGTTAATTAGCTTCATCGTAGCACTATTTTCTTTTGAGCTGAATGCAGGTACATCTATGATGCATACACTTGTATGGCATGAGAACGCTCTCTGACAGTTCCTAGTACAGTCTCTTATGTAATGGAAAGATTAAGCATAAACACCTCTGAAATGGGGTGAATTGCCTAAGAATCATGAACACTAATATCACTGATCAGGAAATTAATTAAAAATTGTAGAGACTCAGCTGTTTGTTTTTTGTTGCAAGCAAACCTTCTTTCCACTCTCTCCACCATCAGTACTTACTCAGCATTTTGACAGATATGCATTTACACAGCATCCATAATGCACCACAAGCTGAAATTTTTCAAGCACACCCAGAAGAGCAGACTGGTGTGGTGAGGGTAATGCATTAAAGATTTTATAGCAGAACTGTTATATTACACATTTGTAACAGCTTGCCAGTATTGCGTATTCTGTTCTCTACGCACACTCCATGCATCGTTATCTTGACATACAGTCACTAGTAGGCAAGAAGAAAGGACAGTGTCAGTTGTCACATGCTATTTTTTGCTGGGACTGAATTGTCACAGAAATAAATTTTATTATACACCAGCATATATTCTAGATACAGCCTTAAACAATCCAGTGAAAGGTACACTCCTTCAGGATTTACCTTTGCATATTAGACCCCAACAACACAGGAAGGGTTAAAAGTTTGGTGCAATTAATCTAGTCACCAGCTGCAATACCATTTGAGAGAAATCCATTGCTACTATTGCCATAAGGCTTGACAGGCTTCTTAGGCAAAACACAGAAGAGTTAGACCGCCCTGCAGCCAGGACAGAGAACAGCCAAACAAATATTTCACAATTGCTGTAGGCAACTGTTTTAGCCCACTGCTGGATTGTTTATCAAAGAAGAATTTGCTGCTTCTGCTGTCTTTAGAAAACTGTGGAGTTATTTAGCACCTCAGGGAGGGGTCTGAGATAATACTGATGGGTATAATTAGAGTAGAAAGGTATGATAAGAAAATTAAAACATTCAAAGCACCTGTTTCCTATTCAGAGAAAGTCAGTGTGCAGTTTGACAATCCACTTGTAGCTTATGCCATCCTTCTTATGCCATCATCCTTGTCCTTGCAATGGGATACTCTGTCCTATTCTGATATCAAATCTATAACTCAAATCTTTTTTTCAGAGAATTGAGAATGTTTTTCAACTTAGGAAGCTTTCCTCAAATAATTAATAAAAAGTCACGAGAATATATTGCTGTACACAGCATCCTGAGCAAAATAAAAGTAGTATTTATCCAAATTTTAACCAACTCCTATGAATTTGTCTGATATTATTTTCATCCTTATTCATGATTTTACTTCATCCTGAAAAGCAGAAGAGCTGCATAGCTATAGGAAATATTGCAACTATGGTATCTAACTCCTGATAAAAACTGGAAATATTTCTAGGTTTGATATTAAATTTCTAAATTATTTTTGCAGAGCTGAATAAGAGCAGCTTCTTCAGAAAAATGTTTTGAAAAGCAAATGAATGTTAGGAAACTCCCCATAAGGGTCACCATTTACCTTCTAAGTGTGCAGACATGATTTGTCTGTCGTTGGAAACCAAATATGTTAACACTCAGGTAGGTTGCCAATATTAATTACTGTCAGTATAGATCTGCCTTCAAAGGATTGTCAAAGACTGTTAATGAGTTCTACAGACTCAAATTATTTGATTCACTGGCTACTAGACACAACTGAAAATATTAGGCTGAAAGAAGGCATTATCACAGAAACCCTCGTGAACTCTTGCCCAAGTTCTTACCTTATTCAGTTTTGCGTAGAGGCAGGTAATTTACTTTACTGCATTTATTTGCTGCATTTTCTGAATTGCAGAATTTCAGAGGAAATGGATGCTTTTATGAAATGTAGATCAATTGCTTACAACAATTTTTCCTGGGGAAAAAAACACACACACACGGAAGGTGGAAGAGGAGAAGAATAAACAATGCAAAATAAACATAAATGCTTCAATCATTTCTGTATGAATTGTGTGTTGCTGCTACCAACATGGAGTATTTTCTTGGGGGAAAAAAAAAGGCAAAGGTAACCTGAAATAGTACTGAAGACACTGGTTCATTTGGGAAGATAAAGACTTCAGGGCCTGTTCTATAACAAAGACTGAAAGATCCCTGAACTCTAGCCCAGTAGAAAACATACACTTCAAGTTAAACTATTTCAGTGCACAATGGGATTTTCAAAGGACGAAACTACAAAACATGCATTCTAATTGTCACTAATTTGTGTCCATGACCTGTGCTACTTCTTCAGGCTGTTTAAACAAAACCTGTTTTCGTATTCCACTTTTCACTTCAGATAAGAGAAATGGGTTAAAGTTATTAAAGCCCTTATTATTTCTAAGGAATTACTGAGCATTTTACTTAATCTTCTCTGACGTGATAAAATCTATGTGATGAAAAACAACATGTTAATGGCAAGCAAAATATTGTTCATTCATGTAAAATTACTGTAAACTTGTATTTGACAAATTCAACTCTAAATTACTGGTGTTTATAATTATTTGTAACTTGATTAGATGTACAACAAAATAGCAATTCTTAAGTAAAAAAAAAAAGTCATTCGCTTATTTTGAAGAAAAATTTTCTAGATATAAAAGGACTAGACATTTTCTCATTATCTCAGTTACAAGTATTCCTGCAAAGGCAGCTTATTTCTCACTAGAATTAGAGAGTGATCAGGTTCTTATGAGTCTCAAAGGAAATCTAAAACTGCATAATTTTTTGCATGGAGCAATACATTCTGTTGTTTTGATTGGCAGACTATAATGTAGAGATTTCAGGCCTTGGTTTTGTCTTCTATAGTTTCATACTGCCAACTTCTGTGTTGGGTTTTGTGTTGACTGAAAGAAGAGCCATGAAGTTTTTAAAGGAACTCCACAGATGTATTAATATTTGAATTACATTATTTGTACCTTACTGTTATGTGAACAACTATAAAAATAATGGCTTATACTTAGATCACTAGAGTTAAATAAAATTCTGTACTGATGATTTTCTAGAAAGGAAGCAATACCCAAATGATACTAAAATTAAAACTCAAAAATAAAAATTAATTCAAGTAACATATACAGTCATTTTATTAATCCGGAATAAGCTACAATGTTTTTATTTGGAAGAAAATGTCAGTAAAGTGTAGACTCCAGTCAGCAAACTCAGATAAGATGCTGATGACTTAGGTTCACACTGGATCACAAAGACTCCAACAGACAAAACAACACTTTCATCAACTAATCTGGACTACAGCTATAAGACATACAGCACAATCTATTGTTCAATACTTTTTTCACAGGGTAAATTAAAGATTTGCAATTTACCACCCATAAGTTTTGTTTTCATAGCCGCCATATTGATTGCAACTGACGGCACTTCTTATCCTCAAAAACTTTTGAATATATTTTTCAAACCTTTAGAGAAAATCTGATAGCTACTGAAGTCTGAAAGATATGAAATTTCTATAAATTCATACCCTAAGAAGGTCCTAATTTATACATTGAACCAAAGAACAGTATGAGTTTAATACCAGTATACTCTGTTTAACGTGTTTGTTGGCTAATGAACTCAGTTACCCCAGACCATTCATACCCTTTCTTAGTCAGCCAGCAACAAAAGGGGAAGAAGAAATTTAGGGGGTTATAAGAGATGGTTTACAGCCACCTGCACAAGAGAAGTAGTGTTATGTTGACATCAGAGGGGAAGAAAAGGATTACTTCAGTACTGAAAGCAGGAAGAAGAAGGGAACAGGTGTACTTAATGCATAGAGAATTGAAATCAGTAAAAGATCAATCTTCATAAATTACAGGTGTAACAATTTATTCTTATTTTTAATCATAAGGTAGGAAGTGGTAATATTATCCTCAAATGCATATCAGTTCGGTTTCTTTTCAACAATACTTATTCATTGTTTGTTGAGGAAGACATATTTTTGGCAGCCTCCCCAGGGATATGTATTAGAAATTACCTATAAATCTTTTTTAAAATTGCATATTCATAACTAGAAGTACACATTTTATTAATACCTCAGTAGTAACTAGATTTATTTATGCAAGGTTCATTGGTACACTTGGAAATTTTTTATCCCCGCTACTCAAATGATGGATCATCTTACCTGATATATATTGTAAAGATGGAAACACCTCTTTTATGTATCATACAGAAACATAATTTAATAATCTGAAACTATACTGTAAAATGTATTTCTCATAATAAAAGTTATTACCGTAAAATTATTCAATACCAGGCATAAGTTTTTTTAATGTGTTTTTTTGTTTGGTTGGTTTTCAGGGGATTTGGGGAAGGGGGCATAGGGATTTCTTTGTTTTTGTCAAGATGCTTTTGAAGAAATAGGCATAAAGCAGGAGTGAGTCTCTGTTAATGATTTGGTGTCATATGTCTTCTGAAGCCATTTATGCTGTGTTTTTCGGTTTCTTCCCTAAGACAAACCATTTCAGAAAGTCTGTGAGAGAAAGATGGTGGTGCCAGAATCAGTTGTGCCCAATACATTCTGAATAAGAACAAGCTTGTGCTTAATTCACCTGTTTCTTACTTGCACCTCTTAAATGAGTTTTCTATGTCAGAAAATCAATATGTTATACAGTTCTTTGTGCATCAGTTATAATGTGCTTTAATCACCCTTGTGCGTCTAGCACTTGCTACCACATAAACAGTCTATTGGGCGGTTTGTCTACCATCCTTTGGTCATGAGGAGTTTTGTTAAATTAGCTCCAAGAGAAAGTGCTAGAAATGCACTGTATAGTTGCCTAAAGTAGTAAGAAAGACAGTTTACACTTGGTGTTACTATAGAAATAAATGCATCCAAGAAAGGGGAAAATGTTTTGCTCTGTGTGTTGTAGTATACAAAAGGTTAATTCAGTGAATTGCAGAAGTAGTCAGATTTTTTAAACTCTGATGAAGCATGACAATTATGAGAAAAGCACATGATAATTTATTCATCGTGTGGCACAATTCTTGATTCAGCTTAAAGCTGAAAACACTGATGAAATATACTGTTACAGCCTCAATGAAGCCCTTACAGTATTTTACATAAATTAAAAATACAGATTTATCCCTGAAAGTGGGAGCAGAACAAAAAGTTCTTGTTTACTAGATAAATACCCTAACAAGTTTGGCAACAGACAGAAAGAATTGAATGTGTAACTGGAATTTCGGATGTGTTTCCTCCAGCCTGAGAGTTTCCAGCTGACTGGGTCTCAGCCTGTGCTCAGATTCAGATCACAGTCCTACAGGGCCCCACTTAGCACATTGTACTGGCTGATTGGTGCCTGATTCCTGGCTCCAGAGCTGATGTCAGTAGAATGTTAGGAATAGAGCATATGCACGGTTGACTGGATTCAGCATTCAGTTTCTGGACTTTGGCATTTGCACAGCTACATTTTAGAAGCACAGTGTTTAGTTATGGTCCTGCTCATCTTCTTTCAAATTTTCTTCTTTCCAAAGACACTTAACAAGTGTCCACAGGTAAGCATCATATTAAATAACAAGTATTATCTTCAAATCTCGCTGTCTTTTAGTGACAATATTTTTACACACACCCCCTCACTATTCCAGAAAAAAATTTAACCTTTATTCTGAACTCTTGCTAGACTCCCTAGCTTCACTGAACAGATGGACAAGCTTATAAATAAATTTCATTTCCTAGTTCAGCAGCATTTTGGGGACTGGAGCTCTTTCACTTCTGTCCCCATGCAGCACTCAGCCTAATTTAGTCGCAAAAATTTTGTTTCATCAATGTAATAAGAGGGGAGGGGAGGGG
>VZTJ01003419.1:23595-41295 GCA_013397795.1 Orthonyx spaldingii
GAGGGGAGGGGAGGGGAGGGGAGGGGATCTCATACATGGACACACTGTGCTAGGTAGGAGATATATCCTGAACCAAACAACTCCAAAAAAACCATGTCAAATTTTTTTATTTGGGATTTTAATGAGTGCTTCTGTGTCCTTCCTGCTTTTTTTCCCCTCTGAGAAAATCTCTCATTTTCCATTCATGTGGCAGATGCTAGCTACCTGATACTAAAAACCTCCAACCTGCAGAATATGCAGATGCTCATAACTGCTTCATTGGATTAGCATCAGTTTCAGTATATGGCAATATATATCCCCTTTATTGGAAGCACTGTTGTGTAGAAAATGAGCAGATAATCTCAGAAAGATTAACATCAAGGGGATGTCTTAAAAAGAGATCACTTAGGAAAAAATGCCATACACTGAAAATTCTTTATTTATTGAAAGTTCTTTATTAGCCTCTTTGAGTTGTCAAACACACCTGCTTTTACATGATCCTGAGAACTGAAAAAATTGATGAATGTTTCAAATACGGAAGGTACAAAGCAAGATCTGGCAATGCAGCAGAAGTAGTTATAGAAACAGGGAAAGCTGTGATGAAAAAAGGTCAAATATGAAGAATGTTCTGCTGTCTAATATTCTGCAGGATTAAGGAGAATTTGAGTCTTCACAGAAGTCAGTCAAAAGACTGCTGTCACATCCTGAAATGGAAGCAATCATTCATTCACAGGTTTTCCTTCTAGACCTACTCTCAATGAAATTCAGATAATTATTTGCCTGGAGCAATGCTGAGCTGCTGCCTAGAGATGCCTCCTCCAAAAGCAGAGTTAAACCCTATTAGATTAGGTTTTCTTTTTTTGAAATTTATTTTATTTTTTCTAACTGCTGCTACTGTTGATCTCACACAGTTACAGGTAGGAGATAGGCATAAAGTACAGAGCTTTTGCTTCCCTGCAGAAGGGGAAAATTTGATGCTGCTTCCACATGGGTGTATTCAAGCAAACCCTGATTTCCTAGAGAGCAGAGGGGTGCAGCGAGGAGCAAGGGATGAGAGGTGATCAATCACTGCTGCAGTTTCTGGGTATGGAAAGAACCAGAAAGCAGCCCTTCCAAGTCATCAGATCCTATTGGCGTTCCAGTAGCTTAAAGTCAAACAAAGTCAAGGTCAAGAAAGCTTACTCTGCATACATCCTGGGTTTCTGCATCTGCTAGACACCACTGGGTCAAAAGATAGCAGGAACGATACTGGGCTGGCTGAGCTAGTTAGATTTGATGAGGAAGGTCCCACAACACTCCGTGAAGAATTTGTGCAAATACCATAGGTACTTGCTACATCTCCAAGAGAACCCAGAGGTGGGTATTTATGCATTTATCAGAGGATAGAAATGATGTCTTGGAAAGAGCAGGAAGGGCAGAGGAAAAATTGATTTTCTTCTCACTAGATAATACATAGGTCACATCAGAGATGACAATGACCTTAGTGGTAGTGTTTAAAGCAAATAAATGTTTCCGTTCTATCAGGTTTGCAGCAGAAAAAAAAAATCATTGTTTCATTTATGAAATCACTGGGAAATCAGACAGAGCTTAAGCCACTGCAAACTTTGATAGTTCCTAATTCTTCCCCCTATCCATTTTTTTTTTTAAATAAAGTAAGATTTGGATCAGAAAAATTTGTTTTCCCTCATCTGTGACAGTGTGAGAAGGCGTGGTGTGTTGACCCTTGCTAAGTGCCCACCAAACTTGCTCTATCACTCTTCTCCTCCTCAGCTGCATGGGGGAGAGAAAATACAAGGAAAGGAGGTCAAGTTAAGGATAGGGAGAGATCCCTTTCCAATTATCTTATCTTCACTGTCACACGCAAAACAGACTTAACTGGGAAATTGGTTTAGTTTATTATCAATCACATCAAAGTAGAATAATAGGAAATAAACCTAAATCTTTAAACATCCTCCCCACCTCTCCTCCCTTCTTCCTGAACAAATCTTCACCCCCAAATTCTCTCTCTCCTTCCTTCACAGTGGTGCAGGGGGATGGTGAATGGTAGCTGTAGTCAGTTCATCACATGTCTCTGATACTCATTCCTCCTCGAGGGTGGGACTCCTCACATTCTTCTCCTGCTGAAGTGCATGGACCCTCCCATGGGAAACAGTCCTTCACAAACTTTTCCAATGTTGGTCCTTACCAGGGGCTGCAGTTCTTCATGATCTGATCAAGCATGGGTGCCTTCAACATGGTTCATTCTTCAGGAACAGCCTGCTCCAGCACGAGTTCCACATGGGGTCACAAATCCTGCCAGCAAAACCGCTCCAGTATGGGTTCTTCTCTCCACAGAGCCACAGGTTCTGCTCCAGTGTGGGCTCTCTCCACAGTGTCACAGCATAACCACTTGCTCCAGCATGGGCTCCTTCACAGGCTGCAGGTGGATATCTGGTCCACTTTGGACCTTCGTGGGTTAAGGGGGAACGTCCTTCCTCACTGTGGTCTTCTGCAGGGGCTGCAGGGGAATCTCTGCTCCAGTGCCTGGATCACCTTCTCTCTCTGCTCCTTGACTGGCCTTGGTGTCTATGGGTCTAGTTTTCTCACACGTTCTCACTTCCCTTCCGGCTCTTTTGCACAGCAGTTTTCCCCCTTCTTAAATAGGTTATCCCAGAAGATGCTACCTCTCTCACGGATGGGCTCTGCCTTGGCCAGTGGCGTATCTGTCTTGGAGCTGTCTGGCACTGGCTCCATCTGACAGGAGTGAAGCTTCTAAAGCTTCACACAGAACCCACCCCTGTAGCCCCCTGCCTCGCAAATAAAATCTTGCCGTGTAAACCCTCTCGGTAGTTCCAGAGCAGGACTATCCTCCTTATTAATAAGGTTTGATTCTGAACTGCTGCTCCCAACTTGAATGGCCTTGTCCTTCTGCAAGGCTCTGCTCTTGCAGGGACAAAACTAGATATCAACAAGCATTTTCCCCCAGTCATTTTCTCATGCCTTCAATATAACTTAATCTGAAGAATTCCTTACATTTAAACCACATCTTCCCAACCACAAAGCATCTTGTATGGGCTTCTCCATACAATGTAACAGGACAAAATACTCCTTTTTGCAAAAAGGACAAGGAGATTGACCTTTGTCAGCATTGTACTTAGTGCTGGGAAACAGAAAAAGCGGATAGCGGGGAACAGAGGAAACACAAACGTGCTCCAAGGATGTTTTCTCTAGGTTCCTTAAAATTTTTCTATAGCAGAAAACCAAAATATTTCTTTTACTCTACTCCAGTCATTATGAACCTGAAAAATATTCACATATTCAGATAAATCAATCTAAACTCAGGCAAACAAACTGCCTCCCTCCAAGATGTGATTTATGCTCTCTTTATTCCTGCTCCTTCTTTTCTATTTGGGTAACTGAAAAATCAATTTCAACTAAAAAGACTTAACCCCCTGGCAAAGATCTACACAAGACTTATTAAGCCAAAGGAAAGGTGAGGGTATTTCTCCATTTGTGAGCTAGCATATTGCAATCACAATTGTGATACACACTAGTCTTCAAAACTCAGGAATGTTTGGCCCTTGTTACTGAAAGATGTCTAGAAGCATTGCACCTCTTCTTATGTATTCTTCATATAAATACAGCACTGTCAAGAACACATCGTCATGGAAAGGAACCCACTGTCACTGCTGCTTGTCACTGCATCTCCCCTTCCACATTTTAATGAATGACCTTGGCTAAGGCTGCACAATACTTTGCAATAGTATTAAATAAGGCTTAAATAAAGAATGAACAAGCACACCCTGGAGAACTGCACAGAGGGAAAGAAGAGACAGAAAGGGAGGAATCCAAGTAGAGTTATCTGAGTTATTTTCATCTACATCTTTGGAGATTAACATTCTCTGGGTTTTTTTGACTTGCAGCCAACCTAAGCTGTCTCTAAAATTCCAAACCAAAAAGTATTTCTGTCAGGTTTGTCAAGAGTACCACAAAAGCCAGTGACCTGCTAACTGGTAATACAGTGGAAGTAACAACTCAAAGTTGAACAACTACAGTAACACACCTGAATATGAAAAACAAAATTAGACACTAGAGGCAGAGTGAATGATAAGAAGGAACAATTTTATTGTCCAGGAACAGAATGAAACAGAACTATCTCAAGAGTTAGCTCCTGAAAACTGCAACCATACAGGTGCACTATTTTTCTAGCCTTGACATTGAATATTGCTTCAGTGTTGTAAACTATAAAGTTTGAAAAAAAAATCCATAATATAAAAACAGGAAGGATGCTGAATGTTTCATAGGCCACAGACATTTAGAAATGTTCAATCCAAAATATTAAACCATACAGTAAGTGCTGTCCCAGGAAGAACAGAAGCCAATTGTTTTGGTAAAATCAAAAATTCATCCACGGCTTGTTAAAGACCATAATAACAGAT
This sequence comes from Orthonyx spaldingii, assembly GCA_013397795.1. Classification (NCBI taxonomy): domain Eukaryota; kingdom Metazoa; phylum Chordata; class Aves; order Passeriformes; family Orthonychidae; genus Orthonyx; species Orthonyx spaldingii. The sequence goes on from VZTJ01003419.1 coordinate 27,993, forward strand.
TAAGAAAAAAAGGTATGTTCACTAGCACTAGCACTATGTGGAATGGCAAAAAAAGTAGACTTATTCTTGACTCACAGAGAAGCCAAAAGGCTCAGGCTGTGTTTAGATACAACAGCAAGGATCTAACACTAAGACATGGTTTTGATTTGTTTATTATCCTTTCCAATACTGATAGACCTCCCCTCCTATCTATGCTTGGACTATAACCTCTCAATGGAGAATATAATTTCGTGACAACACACTGCATGTGTATTTGAATGAGCAAGGTTCTTTGGTTTACTTGTTATTCTTGAAATAGTAAAAGTAAAATAGTCAAAGTCAACATCTATGGTTGACTTTAGCCTACTTGCACACCAGGTAGAATGAAGCAAAGTGGCTATACATTATTTGACTAGTACTTTCCTCTGCAGAAGTGAAGAAGAGCTGAATTTGCAGGTTAGGTTCCCCACAAAAACCACAACAGTGAAGGGATTCAAAGTACCATTGTTACACAACATGAGGTTGGAAGGATACTATTCTTAAAGATATGAATAATTTGGAATGGTCAGAAATCATGACAAAAAATGTGCAGAAATGCTATTTCAGTGTAAACTACTACTTAAACATGTTCTCAAGAGTAAACAAATTGGGATTATTTTCCTACAAGCACATACTTTTTAGTTCTAAATCCAGAGGCAAAGGCATAAACCCATTTAGTTCTGGTGTATATACATGAAATGCAGTGTCCATGTAGCAGAAAATTAGTAAAAGTATAAGGACCCCTTTTGTAGATTCCTTTCCATTTTTCATCAAGGAGACACTGTCACTGAAGTTGTCAAAATAAGCTTTTCCAATCATCCCTATTATTTAAGCATCTCTAGCACATTAAGAAATGAAGAGCATTAGGCTCATGCAGCTTTTTTATACTTAGAAACATAAAAGGTGGGTTAAAGTATCTCACTTCATTTTAAAATTCCCATGTTTTAATTAATGCACTTATAAAAAACCCAGTCTGAAAGTCATATTTTAAGACACACTAGAACACATTTTTTGATTATCAGCTGCAATGCTTTCATCTGACACTCAGCACTGAAATTGTGTTCTTAATTCATGCTATGAATGCTGTATGCTAACTGCCTCACTCTGTGATGTGATTTAGCTGTATAGTAAACACCACACATTAGCTAATTCAGAAAGAACAAACTCCCTTTATTTTCCACTGGCACCTGGAAGGCTAACTGGAAAAAGTGTTTGCCATCTTTTCCCAAACCACAAAGAACTTTTTTTCACTAATGGATCAAGTTAACATTCATAGAGAAGTGGAATAGCTGGAATTAAACACCTAAACAAATTACAGTAAAGCAAGAAATGCCATTGTTCCAAACCCCATATTGCAGTATTACTAGCTTTATTCAAACTTTCTTTTTTAGTCACCTAAATATAAGTTTTAAGAAGTTACTTTCTAGCCACAGAGTCATCATAGAATCTTAGAATTGTTTGAGTTGAAAGAAGACCTTGAAAAACCCCTAGTTCCAACCCACCAGCCAAGGGCAGGAACACTTTCATTTAAAACATGTCACTCAGAGCCCCATCCAACCTGGCCTTGAACACCTCCAGGGATGGGACATCCACAGGCTCTCAGGGTCCTGTGCCAGTGCCTCAGCACAGTCACAGTAAAGATTTTTTTTCTAATATCTAATCTAAACCTACTCTCTTTCCATTTGAACACATTCCCCCTTGTCCTGTCACTACATGCTCTTGTAAATAGTTTTTCCCCATCTTTCCTGTAATTTCCCTTCAGGTACTGGAAGGCCACAATTAGGTCACCTTGAAGCCTTCTTTTTTCCAAGCTTAACAATTCAAAATTTCTCAGCTTTTCCCCATAGGAGAGGTGGTCCATCCATCTGAACATCTTGGTGTCCCTCCTCTGAACTCACTCCAACAGGTCCATGTCCTTCCTGTGCAGGAACCCCAGAGCTGGATGCAGTGTTCCAGGTGGGTCTCACCAGAGCAGAGCAGAGGGGCAGAATCCCCTCCCTGGCCCTGCTGCCCACGCTGCTTTGGATGCAGCCCAGGACACGTTTGGCTTTCTGGGCTGGGAGTGCTCATGGCTGGTTGATGTCCAGCCTCTCACCCACCAGCACCCCCAAGGCCTTCTCACAGGGCTGCTCTCCATCTGTTCATCCCCAGCCTGTGCTCATACCAGGGGTTGTCATGACCCAAGTGCAGCACCTTGAACTTGGTCTTGTGTCTTGATTTAAGACACTTTAAAAAGAAGCACTGTGGAATGAGCTACTTCCCCATATAAGTTTAATCAATGCCTTCCCACCGATAAGGAATGAATATGAATAGCTATAAGTGAGAGTATACTAACAAGATGAACAGCAAACAAAATAACACTAAATATCTGCTAGACACAAAATTGCTAAATCTCAGGAACCTCACAGGAACCATGAAACACCCAGAATGGTGGGATATTGCCCTCTTCCAAGATGGTACTCCGCAGCCAAATACGTGGCTCAAAGCACAAAGGGAAGATGTTTTCAATCTTCCCCTTACCCCCTTCTCTCTCTTATCTCCCCAGTGGCTGAAGCTCTGACTGGTATTCTCTGGATCATGGGGCTAGAACTCGCAGTCGGACTTTGCTTTCCTCACAGCAGGAGATGACAGGAGCAGTCATCTGGAGTGTCTCAGACTCTGTGCTTCTCACACTTCAGCCAGGCCTTGTTGCCAGACTGGAGTGCCTGTGGCGTGGCAGCAGGCAGTCATTCCCAAAGCTGCCTCAGTTCTTTAAATACAAATAATCAAGAGGCAAGGGAAGCAAGGGACATAAAAGCGAGAGAGTGATTCTGCATAAGTCAAAAGACCATGAGTCCACGCACATTCTGCTTCCATATTTCAACTTAAAAAACCCAGGTATCCCCGGTCCTGTTTCCAGCCACTGGGCCTTAAAGAGACAGCAACAATTTGGACACAGATAGATATGGAATAGAATAATATTTTGGGTTATCCATGGTAGTCCTGTTAAACTATATAAGATTCTTATGGGCCAACTTCTCAAGCCTGTCTAGATCCCTCTGGATGGCATCCAATCCTTCAGGTGTGTCAAGTGGACCAAACCTTACACATCTGTCACATCCATTATTCCATTACCTCACTTAGGAATCAGCTTTCCAGTCTGCAAAACAAGCTCTAACACCTCTAAAAATAATCCTGCATATACAAAAACTATTTGTTGCATTTATATTGCTTTTCTCTACTAATAATATGACACGGAACTTAAGCTAGCTCATTTTTCTTATAGATAGTTGATCTCAAACTTGCTGCTTCAGTTCTTTCTGCAACTTAACTACTGGAAGTATTGGAAGCTCAAGTCATTAACATGGTATACAAGACACAATTAATTTAGGTACTCCAGTCTGTAAGGTAGTTGAAAATAGGGATGCTGTGTTTGTAAATTGTCAGGTACTTAAAGGGATACAAAACCTATTCATCTCTGATTCAATATTTCCATCCCTTCTCCTTGATTTGATTAAGTACTCTTTAGGTGTTCTCCTTAACTCCTTGAGTCCTGATAACACATTTACTGAGTACACAGCATGGCCACAGGAATCTGTAAAAATTCCAGCTCTAAGAGCTATTCATGTTCACTTAGCATCAGCCTTTCCAACTGCATGTAAGGAAACTGAAAAATGAGATGTTATCTTCAAAACTGAGGCAAGGCTTACAGGCCTGTTTTCCCATGGGGTTAAGTATGCCTTAAAAATGAAGTATCATGTTGCTTAGCCACATTTCATCCTGCTAGCACTTTCTCAGTCTTTAGAGAATCCAAATCTTTGTTGAAGCAATTCCTGTGTTCTCAGTTATCCTTCACAGTCTAGGCTATTCAACTGAAGCAGGTTGCTGCCAACCTTTATTCTAACAGATCTGCAGCTTTTACAGATCAACATATTTTCCCAGCTGGAAGAAAAGAGATCCTGTTTTTTTCAGCTCTGCCTTTATTATTGTTTCCCAAGAAACTCAGTCAGCACTCCTGCATTTTACAACTCCTCTCCATCTAACTCTTGAAACTGCATTTTTTTTCTAATACTGAGCATTTTCATAATGACATCATATTTTCTGATATTTTTATTTCTCAGACTATTTTAACAATCTTTAATATTCTTTACTTTGCTTTTGTACACATTTTCATTATCCTGATATGTCATCTGGAACATCCATTGCCTTTTTCCTTAATCACATCATGAACTACTTTCTTTGGTCGATATATTCTCATCTGTTTTGATCTGATTTTACAAGTGATCTTAATATTATTAAAGGACTTGAAAAACACCACTGTGCTTAGTGGAATTGATTAAAGGATAAGTCATCCAACATATTAGCAGATCTGTTTCAATGGGATGGTTTTCATATTCTCTGAGATTAATTTAGAGGTCCCAATTCATAATTGAAATTTGGGGCTATAAAACTCATTTCATGCAGAAGCAAGATTTGAAGCAAAACTGGTGTCTAAAAATGCTCTTAACTGTTGCATGTTTCAATATGTTCCTTTTTGAAGAAGACTCACAGTAAAAAACTGTGGCAGTGACCCAGTCAGTGGCTGTGGTCACAGGAAACAATGGACAATCTGCCACACCTGCCTTCTGCAGGGGTGTTAATGAAGGAGCAAGATGGTCAAACTATTCCCCTCAGAGCAGCGAATCTGAGGGGGATGGGGAAGACAGGCATTGATAGTTTCCCGCTGTTCATAAGTGTCAGTCAGGTTCCATCTCCTCCCCCGTCCCCTTCAGAGTTATTTTAATATTCATCAGTTGCTCGAAAGTTCTGTTATCGTGTTCTGTTGATTGGTTCTATTAATGTATTCCACCCCTTGTTTCCCCATTGGATGTTCCCCGATCATGTTTTGTTTCTCTATTGGTTTATTCCCCTGTTTCTCCCCTTAGACTGCCCCTTTCTCTCACCCCTTTTAAACCCCTGCACACCCTCAGATCTCAGCTTTTTGTGACTTTCCTTCAGATTTAATAAATTTGGAATAATAGTTGCAGAAAGCCCTCCCTGCTTCTTTGCCCTTGGGACTGCCTCATTAACAACTTGTTAAGTTGCCTTGGATGAGGCAAGCTTGTTCGAGCCGTTACTAAGGAGACCAGAATTTGCATGCCCCGAGGGCTGCAAGGTCCAGAGTAAAAAGCTGAACTCAGAAAAAGCCACACTCAAGCCGCCGGGCAGCTTGAAAAGACCCGACAGAAACGGGCAGCGGCAAAAAACCTCTTGAGGAGTTTCCTCAAAGGCCATTTGAGGCTCTCATCAATGCAAGTCAGGAGGAACCTGTTCTGCATTCAGGGAGAAAGAACACTGCCAATTTGACATGAAAAAATGAAAAAACTCCCTCTATGAAAGTCTTTTAAAAACACTTTTGAAAAGTAAGATGTGGCATCAACCGTTCATCCAAGGTAAAGCCAGAGAGCATTTCAATTGTGAACTTGCTGAACTGAGGCTTCTTATGTCACATGGGGAGGGATTTTACACACAATTTCTAGTCATGTCCCCACAAGCCCTGAAACAACCATAAAATTCAATGTGCTAATTAAGAGCCATGAGATTAAATAATAAAGAAAATTATATATCACTGCAAATGGATATTACTGCAAGCACTGCGTATGAGTGGACTGCAATTCATCACGCAGAGCATGACTGCTTGCATATTGCCACTCTCTTTCTCATATATATTAAAATTAATATCCCTCATGAATTTTGATGACTCTTTTCCATCTCCAATTTGGAATATACAATGCTTTTCCACTGACCACTTCAGAACTGGCTGTCGGGACCCTGCAGATCACAGCCCTGCTGCAGCCCTGCCCTGTTCTCCCCATCTACCCACCCAAGGATGCTGCCCCAGGCACACTGAGGGGATGTTCCTGGTGCCCTTGGGCAACTCTGACCTCACTGCTAGTATGGTTGGGTTGTGGCCACTGCTCCTCTGACCAGGGCGAGCCAAGGGCTGAGCTGCCATTATTGGATCCCCAACATGATATACCTCTCTTCCCTAATGCTTCTCCCCAAATTATTTGGAGCCTTCTAGAGTCTGTCATCACAGCCTGCGTTTGCTGGGTTAGAGTTACTGGAAGTTGTCTCTGCACAAATGATGTACTTTTCTCCATTCAAACCCCAGTAAAGTTTATCCACTTACCAAATCAAGAAGGCTAGCAAAGATTTTGGGCCATAGGGCTTTGTGTGAGTAGGAGGCAGGTTGCTCCACTATAAGGAAATGCCCCAGGCTCCTTGTCCATCTCCAAGCAAAAAACAAGATGCTCTGACATGCCAAGGGTCCACCAAGCCTTGCAACCTGAAAGCTCAGAGTGGTCACCCTCTGTACTCTCTGGGGTATGACAGGATTCTTTAGGAGGAGGGATGTAAGGGTTTTTAAAATGTGCCCACATTATCTTTTTAATTGCCTCTCACCTCATAAAAAGCCTGAGCAGTGAGTGAACAGCATGGCAAAAGTGATGCCAGGTTTACAGATGGAAGCTTGGCTGGGCATAGACAGCTGGAACAAGATGGACCAGATGCACGGGAACACTTTTACTGTCCTACATTCCCTGACCAACGGGATAGCTTTTGGTCATCAAAAGCTTTAGATGTGGTTTCAATCGGCAAACCTGACAATCAGTTAAGCACCCATCAGGCCTTTCCTGCTACCAGTTCAGCCATCCTAAATGGTGGAAAACACCATTTTGAAAGAACTAGGAGAACCCAAGAAAACCTAGAGAACCAGTTCACAGCAGCACTTACCCGTAAATGGGCCTCCCAAAAGCTGTTGATATCTAGGTCAAGAGAATTGGCAGATGAATTGGCAAAGAGACTGTCTTTCACATTTGAAAAGCCATGACAGACTGATGAATTTCCAGAGGAAACTTAACCCTCACTTTTAGAAAGGGCATCCTCTGAAGCATCCCCTCTAAATTTCTATTAGTGGTCCTCTTTAGCAAAAGGATGCTAGCTTTGGAGTAGGCAAGCGGGGTAAATGAGAAGGACTGAAAGAGTAAGATTTGCAACATTTCCCAGTGTTATGGAGTGACTGTTGGAGTGTTGGAATTTCCCTGCAAATTGACAGCCTAATTTATAAACCCTTGTTTCTATTAGTTAGCTCTTGGAGCTGCACAGTTCAACATGGAAGGAAGGTGGCATAGTGAAGCATTTCTCTGTTCAGAACACTTATTTAAGACCTTTAAGATAGCTTCCTAAAATGACTCTTAAGAAAGGGAGAGAGGTTGCAGTATCTTAATTCATGGAGTCACTCTGCTGGAGACCAGCCATGGAAATGAGAAACACCATGCTTCAGAACTGAAAAGACAGAGACTTGAAAACTGTCTTAGAATGCCTTGGAAGCTGCACGATAAAACCACAAGATTTCAAGAGCCTTAGGAAACCTTCCAGTGAAACATCATAGAATTTATTAATCTTGTTGATCTACTCACTTATATGGCTTTCTGTGAAGCTGACCTGTTGGTCAGATCTTAAAATTAACTTCCTACTGAACTGCCTGAGGGGATTTTTGAATGGCATGTTCTGCTAGGCCACTGAGAAAAGCATGTGGTTTTGTTTTTTTGATAGTACTATCATTTCTCTGAGTGTAACGGAAATGCACTTCTATAAAAAAAATAGCAGCTACTGAATTGATTGCACTGGTGACATATTACGTTTGTGTTCCCATAATATGGCTGACAATTGCCTAAAGCAAATCTCTTCCTCCTCAAGTAGTTGCTTTCTCTGTTTCACCATACTAGACAAAACTTATTAACCAGTAGGAGGAATTCTGGCAATTTTGCCATCTGCATTGGGCCAAATATGCTGAGTTCAGTCAAAGATACCTCCCACTTGAAACGCTGATGAAGACAAATAACAAGACACAATGAATTTACAAATTGACTACATCCTTCCAGGTCGATCAGAGGATTCCTGTTGAGAGATGCCTTGCTGTCTCCTCTGTTGAACCTCCATGGTGGAGTTTTATGTCAAAAGATTTAGAGTCCAATGTTTCAGTACTGCAGCTTTTGTAACCCTCTGCTTCCTGGTTCCACATTATTTTCTGTGGAAACTGATTTCTTTTGTTGGACTTCAAACTTGTGGTTCAGTTATTTGCATCAGGCTTTTAAGTGCCTATCTGAGCATTCTGAAACCTCTATTCAGCAATGATACCTGAGTTTGCAAGACACTAGTAAGTTCATCCTTTTCTTCTAAGAAAGGATCAAATTCCTCTTGGAAATGTGTCTAAACTCAGGATCTATCTAGAGCTCCTTTTTGACTGTTTGATTTTCTCACCTATTTCAAGCTGCAATTTTTTCCAGATTTCCTCTTTCTTTTGGGCAATACGCAGAGCCCTCTCAAATTCTTCAAAAGCAACTCTTCCAAATTTTTCTTTCTGGTATTTTAATTCTTCACTTTTTGCAGTTATATGTTTGATCCAAGTATGCAGCTGGGTTATCTCCTACTTTTTCTTTTCCAATGTTTCATGGATTTGCTGGTTTTTGTCATGCAATTGCCATGTCCTTGTCTTGCTCAGTTAAACTCTTTGATCACACAGCTGCACAATCAGCAGTTTAGTCTTCTCAGCCACATGAGCCTCTGTACAATAGGTATGAGGGTTGGTGGAGGTTCATGGCCAATGAATGGATAAGGATGATGATCCATCCACACCAGAGGTGTTACCAGGACCAAAAAAAACCTGCCTCCAGTATCACAACCACTACCACAAGGAAGAAAAAATGGGTTATAGTTACAGGCAACTCCCTTCTAAAGGGTACAAAGGATTCAATATGTTGAACAGACCCTCCTCTTAGGGAGGTGTTTTTGCCTCCCTGGGGTCTGGGTTAAGGACATCACTAGGAAACTTCCTAGTCTTATACAGCCCATGGATTAGTATCATTACTGCTCTTTCAAGTGAGTGAAAATGAAGTCACAGCATTTAGTCCAAGGATGATGAAAGCATCTTTAGGACCTTTGGGAATGTTCGATAAGTGTACTTGGAGCACAGGTTATTGTTTGCTCTATCCTTCCAGTTCTGGGCAATGACGTTGGAAGAAACAGATGGACCCAGTCTATTAATTTGGGGAGGGTGTTGATAATATGATGACCCACACAGCAATAGACTTGCTGGCATCAGATGGGATTCACTTTTCTCAAAAGGGGAAGAGGGTCTTTATTCATGAGCTGGTGAGTAGTTGACCTTTAAATGTCCCTTCCAACTCAAACTGTTCTAAGATTCTATGATTCTGTAACTTGTCAATCTATCAGCTGGAGAAGCACCAACACACATGGACTTCACAGGACAGAGGACAAACTGAGAACTGTCATAAAGCAGGGTTGGTGATCGATACCCTTGAATTTGTTGCTGAGGTGAGTCTGTGAAAATGCAGACCATTTCTGAGTCCTCAAAATATTAATGTATAGGTCAGAACATAGATGTGAACAGAGGTAGACCCTAGGTAACTTGTCTGCCTCTCTCTGGTAACCGCCAGTGCAGCTGTGATGTGAATGAGTGATTCAGATAGGCTGTAGCCCACTCTGACACAATTGTCTCTTTCTCCCATTAGTAATTTCTGGCACAGCTGAAAAGGGCCAGCAGCTCCACTTCACAACACCACCTTTGACACGTGGTTTTTTTTCACCCTGTCTCCTTGCTAATCTTTTAAGACAGACAGTGATGAAGATTCCTTTTGCACTGCTTTCCTGGCTCCCAAACTCAAATGGATTTCAACATGGAAGACAAACTGATGCTTGAGGTGCTGCTTGCAGAAACACTAAAGCTCTTCTAGAAGTCACGGAAGCAGAAGAGCTGGCCCACCTGCAGGCAGATCAGGAACTGCCTCATGCAGATTTACTAAGGCGCAGTAAAAGGAAACTCATGGGAGGCAATCTGATTGGAAAGAGAGGAGGAGGTAAGAGCCCCCAAGAACAAAATAGACCTGTCTATGGCTTGTCAGAAAAAAGATACAAGCATTTCCAGCATTAGAGAGTAAGACCTGAAACAGCCTAACTAGCCTGAAATGGCCCTGTAGTATTTTACATCCCTCAGAGCAGCCCAGTGCCTACATGCTGAAATTTCCAGTAGGTCACTATGCCGCATCACAGGGCAAGAGTGTTTCTGGGTGTTCATGCACCTGCTCAAGAGAACAAACCTGGCAGCACTCTGCCTTTTGACCTGATGCTATGAAAGGTCTTATTCAGGTAATTGAGCTGGTTTTGTGCAACGCGTAAATGAACACCCACAGTACTCTAAAGTAAGAAAGGCACTCTCCTGTCTTTTAAAACAGGAAGTTTTGGATATATACATATATCTCTCAACATTTCCAAATATTTAATGCATTGTATTCATAGTAACCATGAATAGTAAGAAGAATGGATTAGTCTTTTGTGCTCCATCAAAAACTTTTGTGTTCCATTCATCAAATTCTTGCATTTGTTCTTTTAATCTCTTGTTGTATGGTATGGGATACAAAAATGAGAGTGCTGAAATATTCAGACAGTTCAGGACTAACATCACCTTACCCCAAGGCTAGCTTTATCTGAAATCCCTGTAAGGCAATGGGTCACTAGATTAGTAAGTACTAAGATAGCAGAGAGGAACTTAGCTTTATCAGTTACAAGATGATTGAACTGCAGACGTATCAAAAAAAGAAAAAGGGGATTCCCTTTCATTTTCTTGGGGCCACAAAAGATTCCCACCACGATTTCAGACAAATCACTATTTTTTGTCTAATTTTGTGTATGTGAAAATAAATCAGTAAAAGGAAACTGAGATGTGACTTGTGAGAATTGCAAGTGTTTTAGATTCTTTAGTGGAATATGATATGCCACTTCAAACCATTACCTGTTAGTGAAAAGGATATTAAGTCATATATTTACAAAAGATTTACCTAAAAAAGACAATGGGTGTGGATCATCAACCAAATGTTGACTTGAGGTTGGTTTGTTTGTTTGTTTGTTTGATTTTATTATCCTAGACAAAAGTGGTCATCTGCAAGATTTTATGTTTGGAGTTTTTTCCTTTTCTATGTGATCATGTATTTCCTGGATAACTTTATTAGAAAGTATTGAATTAATGTACTTATGTATATTATATGACAATTTCTACCTTTCTTGTAACAATGAGTACACAACATTGAATTTACTCAGAAGTATGGACTAATAGAAAGTCCAAACCCCATTAGAGAAGAATCCAAAACAGGCAGGTCAGTTTTGATTTGCATGTCCCAATAAAGACGCTGAACAGGAAAGTTGCACAGGTACTTACCTGATATGATGTGACATATGCATATAAACAGCGTTTTGTAGAAGTGAGACCATTTCTAGTAATTCCTGAGAAAGACAAGCTCCTGATTTCATTGCAGTAGCAAGTTCAAAACCCAAAACAGAAAGAGTGGTGCACCACTGGGCCTCATCACCATAGCCTTTCAGCAGAGAACAAGTGGGAGAAAAGAAGTTGCAAAAGTGGGAACTCCTTGCCCTATGGAGACAATAGTGAAGGGACTTTCTCTCCATAGAGACTTCAGAGCTGTATGACACCCCACTTTTCCCTGGCCACTACCATTGCACCTGGTCACAGAATTAGAGAACTTATGAGTTAGAGAACCTATTAGAGTCATTACTGCTAAGGATCTGTTAATTCCCTGAGGATGCCCATAAGCAGCACTGCATGCTGTGGGATGGGAGCCAGTGGATGGTTTGGAGATAATTTGACACCTTTACTCATGGATTTGGACCAATTCATCGCTCTCAACCTATGGTTTCTCTGCATCTTGGGCTGTAGACATGCACTGAGACACAGCTGCATGGGGGGTTTTCCATTTCCCCAACAAAGAATTCAGAAAGCCAGGTACAGAAATATCAGTGAAAATCCTTCCAGGCCCCAATACAGTCTGCTAAGAAGAACTGTGCATGCACATCTTTGCAGTGGACAGAGCCAGACATTGACAACCCCAGGGAATTCCATTTCAAACCATCCTGCTGTCAATGACACCAACAATGCTCCAACTCTCAAAAATGCATGTTAAATAGAAATTTCCATCTTTTATATCCTGCAATATCAAAGGCAATGAAGAGGTACCTCTAGGTGGTGGTGAACACCTCTGTCACTATCCTTTTCCTATGGGCCATGGGGCTGCACCCCAGAAACCAGCTTTTGCGTTGGAATTATCCCATGGCGATGATTTGAGAGGGAATGGGAAGAATAAGAACAGACAGCCTTTTGACCTGCAGTTCATATAGGACACAGGCACCAGTCAGAGCACCCCCATAGCCGGGGCTCACTAAAGCATCCCCTATGGCAATGTTTTTCTGTACTTCTGTTAACCATGGACTCTTGCAGGATGATGAGGCAGGAATAACTCGAGTGAAGCTCTGTCACAAACTTTAGTCCTGGACATTGAGGTGCAACCCAGGGCCTAGAGAGAATTTTAAGACTTGAGTAGAGGTCTCCCCTGCTCTTTTCTTCCTAGCCCCAACATTTTCTTCTACAGGAAGTGTGCCAGAACACCCTCCAGTTCCCGTGTATATGTGTCCCAGCTCTGCAAATTACACGAGGAGCTGCAGCCTTCAGAGCCTCTCTGGGCATGTCTGCTCCAGTGGAGGTCTAATGTCAGAGCAATGCTGCTGGGGGAACTTGGGTACAAAACCACAGCAATTTAATCAGGGATATCAGTGAAATTTACAGTGTGGGATCACAGCTGTGTGCAAAGCATGCTCTGGAGATGGAGGGCCATGGTTTTTTTCTGTAATGTGAAAGGTAGAGGAAGAGGAGGATGGGCAGCATGCTGGTTAAAGATCATTCTGGCATATGACCTCTAGACCGGGGTAGTCCTTCAGGCCTAGTCATAGGAAAGGATGTGTTCTGAGCATTGGTGCTCCATTTTTCCCATTGAAAGCTCTGAAGCAGGCACTGCTGAGAATTGGCTTCAAGATCCCCTGCTTCTGAGTCAGATGCTTTAGCTGGCAGAGCCTCTCCCTCAGACACAGGGCCCTCTCTCACAGAGGATGAGTGGGGCAAGAGGGTTCTGTAGAAGGCAGACCAAGCCTTTCACTTCTTTTCCCAGTCTGTCTCCATAGCCTATTCTGCTTTCAACAACTTAACCCTCAGGTGAAATCAAAGACAGGCCGAGTGCTTCTAGGCAACAATTCAGAGTAGGTGATTACAGCACAAGTTCAGGGTCAGGCTAATTATGCAAGTTCTGAGGTTCAAGTTTCATGCTGAATTTCAGGTTTTCATGTTTTCAATGGAGTGTTATACATTCCTTTTTCTTTCCTGGGTAATTCTTCTCCTTCCTTC
>VZTJ01003425.1:0-26310 GCA_013397795.1 Orthonyx spaldingii
GGAAGGAGGGCTTTGGGCTCCGCATGGTGAGCTGCTCTAGGTGGGGAGGAGAGAGCTCTAGATGGAAGGAGGGAGCATTGGCCTGTCCCGCAGGCCCTTACCGCAGTGTCCGCAGCGGGGAGGCGCCATGCTGGAGCCCCTCACACAGCAGCTCCACGCCTGCATCGCGCAGCCCCTCGCTGAAGGACAAGTCCAGCTCCTCTAGGCTCGTGGTGCTGCCCAGCACAGCAGCAAGGTCCTCGCAGCAGGCGCTGGTGAGGCGGGAATACCGCAGCCTGATGGGAATCCCCGGGGAAAGATCCTCAGAGCCACCCCAGGGCCCCCACCCTGCTGCCACAACCTTGGAGCTCCTTGGCCTGGGACAGTGGGATAGCGGCATGATGCCCCCCCAGAATGACCCTTTGGGGCACCTCCCCATCTCTCAGGTGCACCCTGTGGGAGCTGCCCGAGGGATGCTGGGGGTGCTCACCGCAGGACGCGCAGGCGGCAGCCCGGGTGCCGCAGCCCCTCGCAGAGCAGGCGCACGCCGCTGTCGCCCAGCGCGCTGTCCCCCAGCTCCAGCTGGGCCAGGCCGGGGTGCTCCGCCAGCAGCGCCGCCAGCTCCGCGCAGCAGCTCTCGGACAGCCGGCACCACTGCAGCCTGCGGGAGAGCACAGAGAGCAGCGGCTCAGCACCCCGCGCCGGCCGCTCAGCTGCCCCCCAACCCCAGAGACAACACCCACCCCCAGGGAAACGGGGCCCGGCCTCCCCCAGGGCGCAGCGGGGCAGCACCCACCCACTCACCCCCTCCTTTCCATTTCGGGTGCCCCCAGCCACTGCCCAAATCCCAGCCCTGGTTTGGGCTCCACGCATCTCTCACCGGAGCACCCGCAGGGCACTGCCGCGGTGCCGCAGCGCCTGGCAGAGCAGGTGGATGGGGCAGGGCAGCTCCTCCCGCCGCCGCACAGCGAGGGCACCGGGCTGTCCTCCGGCTCCCGGGGCTGCCGAGCTGCAGGGGAACGGGCAGCCCTCAGCGGTGCTGGGAGCTCCCAGCTCTGACACCAGCACACAACACCCCGGCCCGAGCAGAACCTCCAGCGCACGGGAGGGCTCCTGGGGCGGACCTTGGTGACTTTGGAGGTGTGAAGGATCTTGAGCAGTGCTGCTGAAGCCACCCCCGGGCGATGTAAGGTGAGTCACAGGGTGCACTTAACATTCCAGGAGAAGGGGGAAGGAGGACGGGAAGCCAGAGTGACACCGAGGCACAGGTGGGCCTGGCCAGGTCCAGCCAAGAAGCTCCATCACTATCAATCCCACAGTGGGCAGTGGACAGAGGAGCCCATGTGTTCTTTATTCTCTCCAAGAATAAGTAAATCCTCTGGTGAGGAACTAAACACCCAGGGAAAGGCTAAGCTTGTGTTCAGGAGGGAGGAGCTGAAACAGCTTTAAAATCATCCTTTGGGGCAGAGAGGAGAAATCTTTGCAGCTTTGGGTCATTAAAGCAAGGAGGGGCAGGACTTACCAAGGCACTGATGCATCCAGCCCTGCCTCAGGATCCTGCCAGTGGAAGGAGCATCCCTGGAGAGTGACGCAGCCCAGCCCATCCCAGTGCCGGATGCAGAAGGAAAGAGCCATCTGGTCATACAGGGTCAGCTTGGTATCCTGCAAGTCCAGGTCAGTAAAATGACCCAATGCACTTTGTGCAAAGCTCTTCTCATTCATCTCGAACAAGAAGTGGAAAGTGTCCATGTCTGAAACCTTCAGTGCTTGGCCAGGGTGGGAGAGGCCTCTGTGCCTCCCCTGAAGCCACTTCAGCATCTCTTCCCTGGCTCGTGGTGAAATTCTGCACCCAATGGTTTTGTCCATGCACTCTATGGATTTTTGGCTGACCAGACCAAAGAGGAATCGCACTGTTACATTCAAATCCTTCCTGGACTTGTTGTAGCTTTCTAATAATTTATTTACATCCTTCTCAAGCCTCCCCAAGCTGCCGACCATTTCCCCATCATCCTCCAGAACGTAGAACATTGCTGCAAAAAACTCCTGGAGGTGCAGGTGGGTGAAAGCATAGGCATTCCCATGGTCTTCTCCATCTTTTGGGATCTTTTCGTTGAGGAAGAGGGGAAGAAGGTCTGGCTGGTGCAAGCCATAGTCCTTGACTTCCTTCTCCTCAAAAAGGACCTTGTGCTTCCAGATCCCGTCAGCAGCCAAGGAGCAAAGCCGGAGTAGGAACTGCTGAAGGACCTGGGGGTTGTCCCTGTCCCTGTGTCTCAGTAACTGAGAGAGGTAAAACATCATCATCCCTGTGGTGGCTTTGCAGCTCTCAAGGAGGTTTTTCTTCCCACAAAGCTCTTGTTCAAGGACGGTGCAGACGGTCCAGCTCATGACAGGGATGACACACAAGCTGTAGAGGATCGCGTTGCCTCTGGCAAACATGAAGGCCATGTCTGCTTTGCTGGGGTTCTCAAAATACCTGTGGAAATACTCCTCCCTCCTGGCTGCTGAAAATCCCAGTATCTCCAGGTAATACTCACCCTCCAGGCACCGTCCCAGGCTTCCAAGAGCTGTTGGCCTCGTGGTGATGAGGAAAGAGGCCTGGGGGAGAAGAGTCCTCTTCAACATGCTCATCAGGGTGAGCTCCAGCGGCTTCACCTCCCGGGGGTCAGAGCTCAGCTCAGTTTCAGGCTGAACCAAGGAAAACCCCAGGGCCTCAAAGCCATCAAACATGAACAGGATCTTCTTCTGGTCATCCAGGATCTTCCCAGGCGGCACTCGCAGGCCAGGACAGCACTGTGACACCAGGTCTGCCACGCTGGCTTCCATGGGAAGGGCGATGGATTTGCAGTCAATGCAGAAGACAAAGTCAAACTGCCTGTGGAGTGTCCCTTCTCCCCACTCCACCATCACCTTCCTGACCATCGTCGTCTTCCCCATCCCCGGGGCCCCCACCAGCACCACGACCTGCGGGGTTTGCCCGTCTCTGCCGGGTTCAAACAGCGCTGTGGTGGCAGCAGTGGCTCCCTTGGCACATCCCTGGCGGGTTCCCACAGCTCCATCCTGGGCTCCCTGCTTGCTCCGAGGCTCCCTGGCGATGGTCAGGGCAGTGAAGCGGCTGCAGAAGGACGGACTCTCCCTGGGACAGGCACCCAGCCCTCTGTCCTGGCGGGACTCCTGGACCACGTGCTCTCTGCTGTTCTGCCTGTGATCTGTGCCGACGAGGAGCAGGTCAGTCCCAAGCCCAAATTCCCCACTAGCCCACCCGTGCTCCTGACACACCAGCAGCCACTTGTTTCAATGCTCTGGGCTTTCCTAAGTCTGGCTGGGGCAATAGGGACATAATCTGTGGGGATTTAGGGACTCTGGTGGGTTGGAGGTTCTTCTTCTGGGTCCTGATCCGTGAACTTTTTTTATCATCCTCATCCACCTGGGAGGAAATGCAACTGCCTGGGGCTCCCTGCAGCCTCTTACTCATGCTCCAGGGGACAAAGGCACTGTCCCTGGGCTCCACAGCACAGATCTCCACAGAGATATCCTTAATCCCCATCCCAGGAGGAAAGGATCTGCCCAGCCGGCTCTCGGAAAGTGCTGAGAGCACTGGGTGAGCTTTAAGGTCACTTCCAACCCAAACCATTCTGTGATTCCATGATTTTAAACAATGCATTTCTCGAGGAATTACAAGCCCATGTTATACACTGCAGGGATGAGCTGCCTGGACAGAGCTGGTGATGCTGGCCCCCAGCAGTGCTTCACCTGGGACTGAAGTCAGAGCCCAGGCCCATGCCAGCCAGCGGGAAGGCTCCAGGTGAGGCTGCTCAGCATTCCAGGCTATTAATAGTCCCCCAGGGGGAGCGGGGCTTGGATTTTCACTGCAAGGACTTCCTGCTGCCAGGCAAACCCACCTTGGCTGCTGCAGCAAGTCATTCCACTGTGAGAAACGTGCTTCATCCTACTCTCCTGGGAGTTCAAGGTAAGGAGAAACGGTGCTGCTGAAACTGCCACAGGGTTTTGCTGCTGTGTAGCCTTCTCTCCCCTCTCCAGCTGCGGGTGGGTTGTAACTGGGGCTCTAGGAAAGGAGAGAGGCTCCTTTAGGAGTTTTGGATGCTCAGGGATGAAATGGGTGTGAGCCTGAGCTGTGACCTGCTCTCCTGGTTTGCCTGCTCCAGTTTATGAACAGGGCACCTGTGTCTGGACTAGGAGGGGGTAACCCTCTTGATGATTTTATGTTCTGTGAGTCATGATTTTCTTTCCATGATGGAAAAAAAAATCTTCAGCATGATGTGTTTAGCAAAGCTGCCTGTGAAGGATACTGGGGAAGGGGGAAAGGATGTTTTAAGGCGCACTGGGAGTTTAAGGACACCTTACGGACTCCTTATTTCCCTGCTCAGAACCAGACAGCACTCTGTCCCTCCCGGTTGCAGGATGTCAAATAATTCTGGGGATAATTGTTTCTCTCTAAAGGAAATGGTCTCAAGTTGTGCCAGGGGAGGGTTAGACTGAATATTGGGGAAAATTCCTTCACTGAAAGGGCTGTCCAGCCCTGGCACAGCTGCCCAGGGCAGTGGTGGAGTCCCCATCCCTGGAGGGATTTAAAAGCTGTGTGGATGTGGCACTTGGGGGTGTGGGATAGTGATGGCCTTGAGCAGTGCTGGGGAACATTTGGTCTTGATGATCTCAGAGGGCTTTCCCAACCTGAACAATTCCATGGTTCTATGTTCCTTTCCAAGGATGCTGCTGCCACCACCATTTCCCTGTGGGTTTTGCAGGGAGGAGCTCCCCAGGAGCCAGGGCTGTCCTTATCCCTGCTAACTCCTCCTGGGAGGTGCTGTGAGCTGAGAGGGAGGGGGCAAACCCAGCAGCACCGTTTCTAAAGGTCTCCCACTCCCTCTGACCTTGAAAAAGCCATTTTCACCTTGCTGTGTCTCAGCCAGGGCTCCTGCTCGCTGTTCCTGTGCTGCGTTAGGAGGGATGTGACTTTGCCATGGGGAGAGGAGGGAAGTTTATTGTTTTTACAGCTTTTCCTTTGCTTCCCTTTTCCTGCCTCAGTTAAAAAAAAAACAAAAAAAAAACCAGTTGAAATTCAGATTTTAAACATAAAAGGCATTCCAGTCCGAGGCGTGTGAGAGCATCACGTGGGGCTGTTTATCTCCACGGCAGAGGCAGTGTGTGTGAACACAAGGAAACCGCCGCCTGAACCCCCAGCCTCGGCTCATCCAGGCTCTGGGGATCAGACCCGGCGATTTCCACTTGCAAGAGGCTGCCTCCCTCCTCCCGCCACCTTGAGGATATTCCTGCCCAACACAGAAGTAGCAGAGAGATTGTGCCAGTCCGGGAAGCGGTGGTTTGGGGCTGTCTCCTGCATTAAACCGTGGATTTCCACCAGCTTTGCAGGAGTTCAGCCCCTCTGCTGCTGTCAGTAGATCAGCAGATTTGGGAGGCATTAGGAAGGGGAAGCAGCTGTTTGGAGCCATGGAAAGGTCCTGGCTGTGCCTGGCACAAGTCCCTGAAAGCGCAGGGAGTGCTGGCACTGCCGGGTGCGGGACCAGACAGGGAGCAGAGGGAACATCAGCATCAGCCACAGCCAGTCCTGTCTGTGCCAGCCTGTCTGAGCCAAGCCGGCTCCTGGAGCCAAGGACTACAGCAGAATAACCTTGCTCATCCCTGCCCCGATGCATTTCCCCTGCATCCCAAAGCAGCCCCTGAAAGCACAGCCTGTCCTGGGAGATTCGGATTCTTGCATCCAGCCCCTCACCCTGCAGCTCTCTTGAGAATTTTCCTTTGCAGAGGGATTTAAGCAGCCTGGATATTTTTTAGGTATGACATGCACCTGGCTGGGCACTGGTGGGTGGTTTGGTGGGTCCCAAGTAACTGATGGAGGCAGATGGGCAAGCAGCACACAGCCTGATTCACTCTGAAATACGGGCTGAAAGAGCTCCAGACAATCCCAGAACCCGCTGAGGTTTGGAAGACAAGCAGGAGAGACACAGGGATGGGAATGTGCACCCTGTGCCTGGCTGGAGGGGTGAGGCTGTGACAGGGAGGGCTCTTTGTTTTTAGCTGGTGAGGATGAGGAGGAAGAAGAGGATGAGGAGGCTGTGTCTGGCAATGCCTGGCACTGCCTGGCTGACAGCACTCCGCAGTGGGACCGGGCTGAGTGCCAGGCTCTGGTCTGGGAAGGGTGTCAATCCCCAGCCTGCTGGGACAAGGAGCAGTTTGGGGAGAAGAGAAGCAGAGCTGGCACAAAACTACCCCAAGGTGTAGCATTTCAGTGTCCTCTCTGCACTATGCAGAGCTTCTCCTTTGCAAGTCAGTTTGCCATTCTTTAACTCACTGCCAGGGATCATCTCAGTTGGAAATCCTTTATCCTGGTGGGGGAGGCTCATACTCCTTTTGCCTGTGGCCTACACACAGCAGTTCCACTTTATCAGGCTGGCCTCCCAGGGGTTTTTTTTCCCCAGTGTGTCCCCTCCACTTTGTTGCTGTGTTTCCTGCAATTGCTGCAAATCCAGCCAGGATTTGGAGGAGAAACAAATGGAGCAGCAGAGGGGTCAGTGCTGCAGGGACAGCCCTGAACTGCTGAGCCAGCTCAGCCCCAAATGACGGGGGACATGGAAATGCCGCTGGGCGGCCTTTACCACCCTGCAGCCCCCGCTTGGCATCCAGCCCCTCCAGATCCCACCCCCTCCCTCTGGATTGGAGCGCCCTCTCCCCCCCTCCCCGCTCTCCATCTTCATGCAGTCTGCAGCGGTGCATTGTGGGAAACTCCCAAGTTTCCCCCCCTCCTCTGCCTGCCTCCCTCCCTCCTCTCTGCGCAAGAGCCAGCTCCCAAGGTGTGACCCGTCCGGCCGCAGGACAGAGGTAAGAGACGCCGCTGGGATGGGATGGGATGGGATGGGGGGCGCAGGGCGGGGGGGCCCGGGCTCCGGCCCCCGGCTCCGGGACGTGCCGCTGTCCTGCGCAGGGTGACACAGCGGAATGGAGACCGAGCTACCTGCTCAAGGTGAGTGTGCACCTCCTCACACGCCATGGAGGCCGGGGGCTGCCCTGCCGGCTGCCTCTGGAGCCAGCACCCCACAGCTCTCCCTGCAAGAGGCAAAAAGTGCTTTTTGGAGCCCAAACCAGGAGCACGGCGAGGGCGGCCCGCCCCGAGCGGCTCCCTTCCCGTGCCGGCTCCCACGCCTCGCTCCGCGAAGGTCAGGCAGCCCCGGGAGGTGTTTCTGCAAAGCTTCCTGCCCGCAGCTTCCTGCAGCCCCCACCTACCTGCGGCCCCCGCGGGCTGTGCCGCCCGGCCCGAGCCCAGCCCGGCGGCGAGGAGCGGCCCCGGCTGCCGCAGCAGCTCCGGCGGCAGCGGGAGCGGGGAACGGCGAAGCGGAGCCGGCCGTGTGCCGGAAACAGGGCTGCTGGGAGCGAGGAGGGCAGCGCCATCCCCTGCTAAGCCCCTCGGCCTCGGCAGGAGAGCCGCTGCGCCTCCCACAAGGGCTTTGAGCAGTTTTCCAGCCGTTTTCCCCCTCCCATCTGCACGGACGGTGGGATTTGTTTGCCGCTTGCAGTGCCTGGGTGGATTTAATGGCTCTGTTTAATTCTGTCGGTGCTGAGGCCGGGGGGAAGCAGGAACAGCCGGCAGCTTGGTTCAGCCTTCACCTTTTCCGAGGAAAGGAGGTTGTTTTGTCAGGCAGGGGGAAGGGAATTTGATATCAATTAGGGGATGTATCTTTTGATTTGACCATGGGCTTGTGTTAAAGGGGAGCTCACAAAGGGAAATCTGCCCCCAAAAAAACGGAAGGGAGAAACATGTCAGAGGCAATAGTGCCTATTTTAAGGGAAAATATTGCACCGAAGGAGTGGGAGAGGGGTGGATACCAGACCAGGCCTCCTGAGTCACAGTGTGTGCTTCCAGGAGGGAATGCTTTGGGAAGGTCTCGGGCTCTTCAGGCTGATGTCCCTCCTGTCTGCCAGTCCATGTGCATCCCTGTGATGTGTGTTTGCAGGGACCTGTTGATTTGCTCTTGTTTACTTCTCTGTCCCTCTGGTGGCTTCTGGGAAGGGGCGAAGGGGGAAAGAAGAGGATTTTTAAAATGGAATCGAGGTCAGGCTGGCAGAACTTGGGCATTGGGACAAGAGGAGGAAACCGCCCCGCTGCAGCACCGTTTTCCTGGGTGGGGCTTGGACAGGATGCTGTCAGGAGGGGGAGGATGGACTATGCTGGATTAAGCTCCCTGCTCCATCTCAGGACTGACCTCCAAAAGTCTGACCTTCACAGGTTTGACCTTCAGTGTTTTCCACCTCTCCTTTCTCAGCCACAGTGCCAAACACCAGCATCTAACCCTGTGATACTGTGGTGTAGGGTGGGGGAGGAAATCCCAGATCTCCCCTAAATGTGGATATTCATCCCGCTGCATCCATCCCCTCCCGTGGCGGGCTGCTGGGATGGGGAATGGAGAACACCCTGGCACAGTGTCCCCATCCTGGATCGGGTGTCAGGGCTGGCAGACGGGGCGGAGGGAGGGATGGAGCTCTCTGAGCAGCGATGTCTGTGCTGGGGGGGCTTTGGCCCTCATTCCCCAGATGCTTCCCAGCATCCTGCCGGGAAGGAGAGTGTGCTGGTGTTGCTGCACAAGGTAAGGCATGGGTTTTTCCCCAGAGAGTGCCGGAGCCTCCCTGGAAGGTCACTGCCTCGTGCAGAATTGGCCCCTTTTCTGCCCGCAGTGGCTTCTTACCTTTCAGCTGCAGAGCAGTGGTTTTCAGGCTGGCGCCTGCAGATCCAGGGACTGACAGATTCCAGACCCAACCCTGCATGGGAGCAATTGCTTCCAGAATCTTTTTGCTGACCCCAGGTGAGCCACAAAGATGCCGCATCAGCAGAAAGGATGGATTTAGGATGCCCGTACACTGGGGAGGGATGTTGAATTTGCTGCTGCCTCCTGCAGTGGTTGGGGCTATTTCACTGTGTCTCATATATCCCTCATCCTTTTTTGCTTGTGGATATTGAATTTGGCATACAGGACTGGGAGGAAGAGGCCCTAAAAGCAAGATCTGTCAGAAAGGGAAGCAGCCTCCTGGAGCTGGGGACTGGCTCGTGGCTGCCTGGGAAGCAGCACCCCAATTTGGAAGCATCTGTCCTCTTCCTGAAGGCTTTTCCAAAGTGCTGGCAGGCCCGGGGTAAGGAGCAGGGATTTGTGGTGGGAAGGAATGAGTGTTCACCCTTTTCCAAGAGGCAGGGAATGTTTGCTCACCCTGTCACGTTATCCCTGAGCTGGCACCACAGACCCAGAGCTGAGCAGAGAACCAAGACGAGCCCCAGTGGCCCCAGGCAGGGTGTTGCTGGCACTGAATTTTTGGCTCTGGGAGGACAGGAAAAACGTTATAAAGAAATGAACTGAGTGTGTTTGCAAAAGTCAAGACGTGAGGAGTTGCCCAGGGTAGGGTGCAGGTTGTAGCCAGACCCCTGTGAGGTGTCACACTCGTGGGTTAAGGCTCCAGGATTCCTATTGCTGCAGTGTCTCCCAAAGTGTTCCCCATTATTGCTCTGGTGCTTCGATCCGGTGTCCTGACAAATACCTGCCATGGAATAAACAGGTCATCCTGGCTGAGAAGCCTTTCCTTTGTTCCTTAAATTTCGGTCTTGGGGTGAGGGATGCTCAACCCTGCCAGGGAGAGGCTCAAGATCTAACACCTCATGATTTTTGAAGGGTAAAAGCTCCACTTTTGATCTGCTACAAAAAAATGGAACTATACAGGGGAAAAGAGAATTTCATTTTATGTCTGAGGGGAGTTTAAACCCAAGGTTAAAGTGGGGTTTGCACAGCAAATTGAGGTGCTCTGAACCCTGTTTTGAGGGCTTGGGGACTCTGTTAGGACCCTGAGGAGCCAAGCTTTGCAGCAGGCTACTTTCAACTCAACCTCAGCAAAGTATTTCCAGATTCTGTCAAATTCTAGAAATTATTTTGCTGTAAGAGGTAGCTGAGAGTGCAGCTGTGTGGGGGAGGGCTGGTGGCACTTGAGGGGCTTTGCCAGGTGTGACTTCTCTTGCCAACAGCAGGCCAGGGCCGTGCCGGGTGTGACTCAGTGCCCACCCCTGCGGAGTCAGTCGGAGCACGTGGCTGGAGACAAAATCTTCTCTCTCCCACGGCTGTTTGGTAGCGCCTGGTCTTTGCTGTGCACGTGGCTGTGTACAGGCAGGGTGTCTTGCCAGGGTGGGTTGGAGCTGTGTTTGGGGTTAAAACCCCCCAAAAGGACACAGGCTGAGCCCCTGGCAGGAGTGTGGCGTGTCTGCAATGCCGCCTCCATCTCTCAGAGAATAAAATGTCTGCCACGTCCCTCCCAGGAGCTCTTTGGGGACAGGATGTGTGTGGCTGGCGGAGGTGACGCTTAGCTCAGAGCTTGTCATCTGCAGAGGTTGTGGTGCAGAAAAAGACCAGAAACGTCCTGTTCCTGGGCTCTTGCTGGTGGGGAGTCTGAAGTGCTGTGTCACCTGTGTGGGCAGCGTGGCTGGGCAGCCTCCAGAGAGGATACTGGTACCGGTGTCACACCTCTTTGCAGCTGGTGGCCCAGGGTTTGCATCCCAGAGCCCTTCCCTTAGCAGGTGGAGGGCAAAGCCACTTTTGCTGGGCTACAGGAACCTGTCCTGTTCCCACACCTCACCTTGGTCCCAGGTACAACCCAATCTCTGAGTGTGGATGCATCGCCCAGCCTGGGAGAGAAGGGACGTGGCTCGGTGACACTGGGAGCGAGGAGGGGCTCCTGGCCATTCTCTGGGGGCTGTGGGGATGGTGGGTGCAGGTTTTTGGTCACTGCCAGCACCAGCTGGACCAGTGAGGAGCGTGCTGGGGCTTGCAGCAGCCGCAGGAATTGCCGCAGGCATGGAGCAGAGGCTTGGCTGGCAGATCTCCCCCCGTGGCAGCGATTTGAGGCTGCTGCCACTGCTAAAATACTTCCAGTGTCTGACACGCTCTACAACAAGATTCAAAGGGCTTGTTTGAGAGGGAAGTGTTTAATCCAGGGACGGGGGGAGGGATGTGGGGAGTAACAAACAACAGATTGGGAAAAGGATTCATAAATACCTCATCAGAGTGAAGTGGGTCACTGGTGTTTGCTGCGACTCGGTGCTGCTGTCTCCAAGGGTTGGTTTTGGGAGGGCTGGGAAGCGCAGCAGGCTCCTGCACAGCCTGTCCCTGGCTGTGCAGCACTGAGGCAGTTCAGAAGCGCCTGTGACAAGTGACTCTGCTGGCGTGGGGCTTGCGTTGTGTTGTATCACGTTTGCCGTGCCTTGCGTCAGGAGCCGGGGGCTGAAATAGCCTGGAAGGGAGCTAAAATCCTCCTTGGGGAGCTGCTCACGGCAGCTGAGAGAACACAAGCTCCTTACGTAAAGCTGCTTTAATATTTATGGTAATATCAGAGGTGGTGCATTACCTCACCCATCTTCGCTGCACTTCTTGGGCATGGGGAAAGGCTTAGTCACTACTCTGCCGTCGCTTCTCCTGGGTGCTTGCCTGGCGCCTCCCTGACTTTAACGTGTTTGTTCCCCCAGCAGCTCAGAAAAAGGGAGAAATGCTGACTCTCCCCATGGGAAACGGGGAGTTGAAGCACCGGGAAACAGGATGTGCTGCTGGGTTGCAGGAGGGGACTGGACACAAATCCTTCCAGCCCTGACAGATCACTCCATGTGTGGCAGAGGGGACAGGCACAGACCCCTGAGAACACTTCCCAAAGGACAGGGCGGTCCAGCTGCATTTCTTAGGGGTTAGATGAGGAGGTGGAGGTGAGTGGGATGGTGAGGGTGCTGGGAAAGGAGCTCCCTCCTCTGTGCCAGAGCCTCCTTTGGTGCCAACTGCTGTTTCCTTAGGGAGAGCAAGGGTCTGCCTGTCCTGTGCACAAGGGAATGAGTGCCTTTCTTCCAGACAGGCAGGAGTGACAAAGAAAGGAAGAGGAGATGAGGGGATAAGGGGGAAGGTTTGAAGATAAGGCATTTCCTGCCATCTCTGGCTCTTTCTGCGCAGCATTCCTTCAGGTCAGATGTGGTCAGTAGCTATTTCCAAGATGGATATTTCCAACTGGAGCGTAGGGATGGACCTCTGTTGCAGGATAAATCCTGAGACTTAACTCCATGGTGTTGTTGAATCCTTCCTTGCTGCCAGTCTCTGTGTGGCAGCTGAGGACCCGATGGAAATGTGCTGTTTTTCATTGCAGAGGGAATACCCCTGTGGATGAGCTTCCCTCTGCACCCCAGACCCACACCCTGGAGCAACTGCTGGGTCTTGCAAAGTGACAGACTTTTCCTTCCAAATGGAAGCAGTAGGGGAGGATGAGAGGATTTGGGGTGGGATGGGGCTGGTCCCTGCAGAGGGAAGGGGCCATCCCAACAGAGCTGTGCTGTGGCAGAGCTTAGCAGTGACTCATCCACTCCGTTCGGTGCAGGATTGATACAGCTCTCATCTGTGCACGCGGGAGACGGATGAATAGATGTGTTTGGTGATTTGCTGGGATTTGAGGCAGGAAAGGTGCCCTTGAGGGAGCCAAGGGAAGCTGTTCCTCTGCTGGCCTGTTGCTCCGGCGGAGGGCAGCTTGTTGCGCTGGGTGAGTCCGACTGCACTGACCTTGAGAGCATCCCAGGGGAGCTGTGGTGTTTGTGAGCCAGTCCTTGCAGCAGCAGCAATTTGGAAGGCTTTCCTTTTCCCTTTTTTCCTTTATCATCCCTAGTTTTATTATGCCAGCTCCCTCTTCCTGGCCTGGGAAAGAGCTGGTTAGCTGCTGGCAGTGAGAACCTCCCTGAAAGGACACTGATTGTTAAACAGAAATAACATGAGGGGGGAAAAGGAAGGGAGTGAAGCCTGTCTCCAACAAAATCTTATTCCCAAGTGCTGCTGCCTGTGTAGGAGGCAGAGAGGGAGCTGGAAGGGGGAGGAATGGGTAGACAGGCAGAGACAGCACCTGACAAGAGAGAAGGGAGGAATAAAAAGATGTGAGGAGCTATAATGAAAGTCAAGGTAGAAAACTGTGTCATTAGAGAAAAACTTGTGTGATGGAATGAGGGAAGAGGAGGAGACAAAGGGATGGGGGAGGAACCCTGGTGTTCAGGCTTAGTTTTTGGAAATGAGGAAAGCACCTCTCTCTCCAGTCTGGGAGGGGACAGAGGCACTTAAAGATGAGCCCATGATCGTGCCTTTGAAGGTACAGGATGGAGAGGAGAGATGATTCCCAAGGTCAGGAGCCTGGGGTGTGGCTAAGAGCACACAGAAGAGGGTTAAGTACTGGGATGGAAGAGCCTGTGCTGCTAAGGGTACCCAGGATCTGGAGGAGGAGGAGGAGCCAGGCCAGAGGGTCTGGTGAGGTGCTGGGCAATCATGTGGCTATTTGCAGTGATGGAAAACCACAGACAAAAGCCCTTTTATGTGGGCACTTAAGAACTGCCGATATTGATTTTTGGCTTAGTTTGGTTTCTACCCCTTTTAAAATCTTTTCTAAGCTGTGTGAGAGGTTTGTGTTGCTTTTAGTGGAAATTCACTTAGAATCAGGAAATTCTGTTGGTGGCAGTGCAGGGCATGGTGGCAGGACAAAGCTCCACAGCCCAGTGTGGGCTCCAAGCAAAAACAGCTTTCCTGCCCCCAGGAATCTGGATCAGTGAGGGGTGTGGGCAAACCCTGAGGTGCCTGGGCTGTGCAGGGTCCCCATTTCTCAGCACAAAGGTCAGTTAGCCTTCTCTGTGATTTACCTCACCGTCTCCATAGGCTGCACGTGGTTTTCCTAGGGAAAGAGCAGAAGTTTAATGCTTGGTTCATGTGCTGGAACCACACGAATATCAGAGTGTTTGAGTGGCCCAGTTAATGGATATCAGAGTGACAAAAAGTAATATAATTTAATATTTATGCCACGATTAGTCTGACTCTTCCTGCTTTAACCTCTGAGCCCACTTCAGCCATGGCCTTCACTTACTCTTTCTTTGTGTCTCATTGTACCAGATTGAAAAAAAGGATAAATTGGTCCCAAACCAGAGGAGCAGAGCCCTGGGAGTGACTGTGTGCAGCCTCAGCCCTGGATTTATGTAGGACTTGTGCTGACAGAGCAGTATGGATGCTCTCTGGAAGCACAGGAAAAGGTGAGGCAGGTGATACCTACAGAAATATTACAGAATGAGCACCGAGAAGAAAATATTCTTGCGCTTGGCCAGGCCTGTGTTTCCTTCCCAAGTCCCAAGCCACAGCGAGGTCTGAAGCTGGATGAGCATCCAGGGTGGTGTTTGTGTGGTACAGGATGCCCAAGTGTCTGAAACACACTTCAGCAAACCATGAGAGTGGCACAGTTTGGGCTTTCCAAAATGGTTTAGTATCCCAAACTAGAGAATGCAAGCGTTGTCCAGCTGCAGTCAAAGATAATTATGGGGGTTTATGGTCACCAGGCCTGGTACAGCATGAGGAGCTAGAATGGAAGATCCTTGTGTATCCTTTCCAACTCAGGATATTATGTGAGAGCGATGAAATTGTGTGATTTTGGTGCTGCATTTCCCTCAGTCTGCTCCACCTGGAGCAGCTGGTGGCCACCAAGCAATGGCTGGCAAGGGAGAGCAGGAGAGGGAGGTGTTTCCATCTTATGCTTAGGAGCCATAAGGTGTTGGCCAGCTTTGCTCTAAACCCAAACCTGGCATTTCTGTGAGATTTCCTCCATTCCACCTAAATGGAGATGATAGCCGCTCATTTGTCAGCCCCTTTTCCAGAAGAGTCAGCAGCACAGATCATTGCTGCAGCCCTGGGACTTTGTTCCTGTCATTAGAGGAGTGATCTGCCCTCTGAGCCGCTGTGGAAGGAACCTCTGCTCGCTGAGGTTTCTGAGAGCCTCTTCAGCTGCCGATGCAGACAATGAGCTCTGATTTCACTTAGCAGGCAGAAAGCTCCCGGCAGGCTCCTGGCAGCCCTGAAGGTCAGTGGGGAGCCAGCAAAGCCAGCGGCTCAGATCTGATGCTGCTTCCTGGTTACTCCTTATTTCCCGAGCTCAGAGCTGCTGTGGTGCTGCGCTGCCAGAGCCTGATGGCAAAACGCCCAGTGCATTGTCCTCTCCTCCCATCGCATGGAGGTGCAGCCACAGGAGCTCCATCCTCAGATCACCCTGCCCCGCCAGGTTTGTGGGGTGAGATTGTTGGGGTGGTTTTACATCCCCTCAAAACCCACTTTGTCCCTTTGCTGAATTCCCGTGGTGCAGCCGTGCTGTTCACCACTTCCATCAGTTCCTGGGGAAGACAGCCCCAGCTGATCACCAGCATCCTGTTTGGCTCCATGGGCAAGTCCAGCAAACCCTGAAAGGAGATGACAGGACTGAGATGTCTCTATCAGCAAGAGATCCAGCTCTGCAGTAAGTCCATGCAGTCAGTTCTCTGTTTTGCACCAGCTGAGCATCTGTCACTTGTTTTATTTTGCTGTTGCTCCACCAAAATGCTGGCAGGAATAATCCTTTTATCCCTGATACCTGTGAGAACTGAGGAACTAATCCTGGTTTTCCTGCAGTGTCTGTCTGGAAGGAGAGTATCACACAAGATCACGTATTAACCACTTCCTAAATGGACCTTTTGTGCTGCAAAAGGAAGGGTGGAGGGTGAGACAAGCAGGGAGGATCTATCCATCTGCTTTCCCATGGAACAGTGTTCTCTCCTTACCCAGAAGGAATGGGAATGGCGAGCAAAGGAAAAGTAAGGTTTATTTGGGTGGATGTGAGTTTGGCATCACTGCCAAATGGCCTCACACACACAGCTGGCGTGGACTTGTCTCCATTTGCCCACATGTGGCAGCCATAGGTGACAGCCAGTCCAACTTGTTTGATGTTCCTGTTTAATATTAGGAAAAAGTCCTTCCCTGTGACGGTGCTGAGGCCCTGGCACTGAATGACCAGAGGAGCTGTGGCTGCCCCATCCCTGGAAGTGTCCAAGGCCAGGCTGTACAGGGCTTGGAGCACTCTGATCCAGTGGAAGGTGTCCCTGCCCGTGGCTTGAATGAGGTGAGCTTTAAGGCCCTTTCCAATCCAGGCCATTCTCTGGTTCTGTGGTTGTTGCAGGCACAGAGCCTGTAGTAAATGCTTTGAATGGATTTCACAGTTCTGAAAGAAGGAACCAACAGTTTTCCAGTTTTCGCTTCTGTCTTCCTCCGTCACCTCCAGGCAGAGCAGCACTGGCTTGCTCTGCCCTGTCACTCACCTCTCCTTGCTCTGCTTCCCTCTCCAGGTGCTGTATCATGTCCAGGTAGGACCCTGCCAGCGTGACAAGCATCCCAAGAGAACCGCTCCCAGGCCCTGAGCTCGGGTGGCTCCTCTGCTTCCTGCAGCAGCCGGGCGAGGGAGAAGAGCTGGGATAGCCCCACAGGTCCAGCCACTGCCAACAGCACCCCCGGGATGGATTCCAAAGGCAACGTCCGAAGCGGAAACAAACCCGACGCCAAGGCCGCCGGCTCCGGGAAGCCGGAAAAGCCCAATCCTGGGCCTGCCACGAATGCAGACAAGAAGGAGGCCCCCAAAGAGCAGCCTGCTCCTGCCACAGCCACCAAGAAGGCAGGCGGTGACGCCGCCGTCGCCAACAACCACAGCAACCTGAAACCCAGCCCCGCCGCCACGGAGACGCACGAGGCCAGCGGCCAGTCCCCTGACTCTGACCACAAGGGAAACAGCTCCGAGGAGTCACCGGGCAGCTTCTTCGACAACATGAAGCCCTTGATCATCGTCGGAGGAGTGGCGGTGGCCGCGCTGGCTGTGATTGTGGGAGTGGCATTCCTAGCCCGGAAAAAATGAAGACCGAGACGGGGTGGGGATGAGAAACCCAGCCCAGCTGTACAGCTCCTTTTGAGACAAATGCATGCAGAGAAATTCTATACATAGCTATATATATAGAGAGCGAGCTAGATAGGTCAACAACAAACACCAACTGCAACTCCAGGGTCTTGTTCAAGACGACTGTGCCAGTCTGACCCGCTGTGGGTAACTCCATGCACTCAGTGTGTTCTTTCATGTAATATATCTTGGCTTATACCACTGTGTATAGATTACAGCTTCTCCTGATCGGTGTAAATGATGGTGTCCCCTCCCCTCCCCTGCTGTGCTCCCTGGGAGACACCCCCCTTCTCTTGCAGTCCCGTTTTCAAGTCCAAAGTGTTCTACGTCCCATCCGGAGTCCCCACTTTGTGTTTCGGTTTCTGTTTGGTTCTGTTTTAACTTGGGCTGTGATAAAGAAGACGGAAGGGGAGTGCTAAGGCCTGGCTCGCCTGTCGCGCTGGGCTGGGCGTGTTTGTCCAGCCCCCCCGGGACAAGGGAAGCGCAGGGCAGTGGCAGGGAAAAGGCAGCTCCCTGACCCAACAGCCACAGGTGATCCCAGATTGGTGTCTGTGTGCCTGCTGCTTATCATCCCACCTTGGAACGGCCGACTGGGAAATGCCCTGCAGGAACCAGGGCGGCTGCAGGCGGAGGCTGCAGCGTGGCAGAGCCGAGTGTGAGCCTGGGATGTCACATCAGGTCACTCCTCTGGCTGGGCTGCCAGTGGGACAGTGACCACAGGGGCTGTGCTGTGACCCAGAGAAGTCCCATAGCAGCCTTCAGGATCCCAGGGCTCGCCAGGGCCACGTGGGCAGCGTTTGGGATAGAAAGACTTTGTTTTGGATCTAGTATTTCCTGAAGTTAGGCTGGGCTTTGCAGGGTGCTGTGACCTCAGTCCAAGCTCCCTCGAGGTTGGCTGGACTATTTGTGTTCATTCTTTTGGGCTTTGAATAAGGCCTTTCACTGGATTTTTTCCCCCCACTGAAGGCTGTGGTCTGTCAGCACATGGGAAGACAGGAAAAGGGGAGACATGAGCGGGTCTTAGGGGCAGAGAGGACCTGGGACCCCATGAGACTAACACTGACCTACCTGCTTTATACCAGGGAAACCCCTTCCAAGGGCATTGAAGTCTGTCCTGGGTGGATTCCTTACCTCCCTCTTGTGACAGTAGTAGCAGGGATTTCTAACTGGCCCACACTTTGGAAATGGAAACAAATTCCCAGCCCTCGGGAGCAGCCTGGTTTCGTGGGTGAGTACCTCAGCTCCAAAGCCAGACTTTGTGAGGGGGAGCAGAGAGGGTGTTTAGTGCTTTGGCTGATGCTCAGCACTAAACAGCAAGAGGTGAGGAGACCTGGCTCTGAAAGCTTCCATTAGGCTTCTCCTGGCTGCTGCAAAACAGAGTGTTATAAAAACCCCTTACATTTTGGGTTTAAGTTGTGTCAGAGATTAGACGAGGTCCAATGGGAGCTTGGCAGTGGCCGCAGGACATGGGCAGGGGCAGGAGTGATGATTTGAGAGAGGCTGTGATGCAGTGGGGCGAGTTCTGTTTCAGAGCCCGTCGTGCACCTTGAGCAGAGCTGGCTGGATGAATTCAGGGGCTGCAGGGATACAGGGAGGTGTGCATTCCTCAGGTGCCGCCTGTGCAGTGTCTGCCTCTGGGGGGTATAACCTGACTTGGCAATTCTTCTGTTGGCTCACGTCTGCCTCACTCACCTCCAAATCTGACCTGCTGAATGCACATGATCTTAGAATGCATGGCTGCTCCTATGGCGAGCTCAGAAAATATTCCCAAAGGTGCACGGCCTCTGGGAATATCAGATGCCGTGTCCTGGTGCAGTGGGAGGTTGATGCCTCCACCTTTGCCAGCACAGAGACAGGGGCGGGCGTGGTGGGCTCACAGGAGTTTTGGGAAACAGGGCTGCAGCTCTAGGTGAGGTCCTGGTAGCCTAAAGTGCTCTTGGCATGAACTGTGGATGCGTCTCCCAGCAGCCGTGTGTCACTGACAGCCTGGGGAAGGGTTAGAAGCAGAAGGGTCCTCCTCTCCCCTCAGATCTCTGAAGCACAACTTTGCAGGGGAATTTTTGCAGGGAGTTTTGCTTCTGTTGCTCAGAAGGAAGGGAAATCACCCCCTCCTGCTCCAGTTCATGTTTTGCCAAGTAGGGTGGTGATTTTCAGAGGGTGACTTCTGCTTTCAAGAGATGTTTCTACCTTTCCCGTCCTTTCCCTCCCTCTCAGTTGTAGCCTAGGATTGTTTTCAGCACTGTGTGACATTAGGCACAGCATCTCTCTATTCTGCCCAGACCAGCATAGATAGATCAGGGGAGGAAAATGAAGCACCTGCTCCACTCGAGTCCCCAGTTTTACTTTCTAAAATGTTTTTATTTCCTTGTCTTCACCTTTGGTGACAGAAGAGGGGTCAAAAACAGTTCTCAGCCAATGGCTGTAACCTTTTCTCCACCTCCAAACCCCGCCTGCCCAGGGCACTCAGATGCAAGGCCACCAATTTCATCCAGAAACACCACAGAGGTGGTGATGGGGCTGCAGCTCCTCATCTGGGCACGTCGCTCATTCGAGCCCTCCCCGTGCGGCAAAGCTGGTATGTCCTGTTTGTAAGGGATTTTTGAACGTGGTGTGTCCTGTTCCCAAGGGATTTTCCAATTCCTGTGGTCACTTAACAGTCTGCTGTCCAGGTTCAGCACCTGGAACCCACCTCTTTGTCAGTTTGGTTTGGAAAACACCTGTCTGTGTGTGTGTGTGTGTGTGTGTGTGTGCACCACCCTGCCTTGAAGCATATCCTGTGTGTGTGTGTGTACAAACCATGGTGTTGTATTGCTGCAGTCTGGGAGGGGGAGAGAATCCAAGCTGGGGATGTCCCTTCCTTCGTTCCCTGCGTTCACACCAAGTACCTGTGATGTCTTTTCTGTGCCATTCCCACCATGCCATGCAGCTCCTGAATTCCTTTCCAGTCCTGGTTTCTCCTCAGTGCAAGGAACGTCTGGCTGGTGAAGTGCTGAGTGTGTGGTGTGCCCATCGTGCTCGGAGCCCCGAGCCCCTGCTCCCCTCCCTGGATAGCTGTGTGGGCTCTTTGCTTTAAAATGAGGCACTTTTAGACTATCCCGGACTGTGCTGTAGTGCTTTTCCAAGTGTGGGTGTAGTGCTGAGCCGGGCAGATGCAGCGTAGATGCCACAGCGCGCCGCAGCCCTGACTTGCAGACACCTCCTGTCCTGCCTTACTGTGCCAGGCTGTGCAGTGCTTTCGTTCTGAGCCAAAAATGTCCAGCGAGCACCAGGCTGAGGGAGCAAATCCCCCTCTCTCAGCCCCGAATCTGTCGAAGCAGAAGGCTTAAATGACTGAACTCGCTGTGCTAAATAAATAGTTGTCTTTTCTCGTACTGAGCACAAGCCGCTATTTGCTTGATGTCCTTCTTTGTGTGGTTTTTGTGGTATGAAGTCCTTCCAGTGACATCTCCGTGGGGAGAGTGAATTAACGCTTAAAACTAATCCGAGTGTGTGCTTGGGCTTTGAAGAGATCTAGATTGCTAGTTTACTCTTTTGATCAAGTCGATAAATTATGAATTGGCAAAACTGGTTTCAGACCTTTCAGCTTATCACCAAAACTCTCGATTCAATCACTGCACCCGATCTCAATCTCTTTTTAAGGAATCATAAATTTTAGTTGAATATAAAGATGTCATTATGCTGTCTTGGACAACTCAGTAGAAGGTTTTCGCTGCTTCTATTTTAAGAGAGATGAAATGGATTATGCTTCTGCTTCCTCTTCCTACAGATTTAATACCCTGTGGATAAGTCCTGTTATTCCTAACAGTGCTGCAGCAGGATGCAAACAACTCTGGCAGCCAGGGGATAATGCAGCAGCATTTCTGAGAGGATAAGAAGGCATTCCTGCAGGTGCTGTTCGCCTGGGGCTCACTTAAATGGCTCAACAGTCACTTGCCCTGAAGCATTTCTTAGTTCCCTCGGGCTGGGTGATAAATTAAATATTCATTTGTGTCTCTGGCAGATTAAGGCTTGATCCATAGAATACTGAAAACAAGGGGAATGTTTCCCTTGGCTTCACCATGCTCTGGCCTTTGAGTTCTTGTTGGTACCAGGGATATGATCACAGATCATCATAAAATCATCTCCATTACTCATTTATTTTTAAATTGACGCAAACATTCCTTAGGCTGAGTGTAAGGAAAGTCTCTTCTCCAGGGCAGCCCTGCTTATACTGGCATCAGGATTTGTGTATGATCAACAGCAGTGGAACCAAAAACCCCTGGAGCTGGTGAGAGATGATTTATGCCTTAAAATATTGCCTGCTTTTCCTGGAAATGCTACTGGGGTTTAGAATTCAGCAGCCTTCTAACTATTCTTAGAATTGGTTGAAAATAACAGTGCTGAAGATTGGAGAGGAAAATGATTCTTCGAGAAACGAACCAAAAAAGGAAAGCAATGAAAAAAAGTGTCTGAAAGGTGAAATTCTTGGAATTTCAATCAGTTCCATGGAAAACTTCAAGTCAGTGAAGATTCTGAGAGGGTGCAAGGAACAGAGCAGAAAAGTGGAGAGGAAAAAGCACTATTTAATTATCTTAATAGCTTTGGTAAGGACATGATAACTTTTATATCCTCCCCCCCCTTTTTTTTTCCTCAGGAAAAGGCAAAAATGACGAACTCCGATGCCGTGCAAATTAACCTCTGCTAATTGCCTTTTCCAGATTAAGTCCTGCTGGCTCTGTGCAATGTTAAAGGGTTAGAAAAACACCTGAAGTTTTCTAAAACCAACTTTGCATGATTAAGGGGAATTGCCAGGACATTATGAGGGGCCATGTTCTCTTTTCACGTGCTTTGCTGTGACAAGGACTGAAAATGCAGCCTGCTCACACTTCCATCCTCCTGCTGCATGCCTTCATGCTGGAGCAGGAATGCTGATTCCTTTCCCAGGCCATGCAGCGCCTTGCTGTTGTGTCATTCCCTTCACGATGGAGCTGGGAGAGGTCCGTAGGGGCAGGCAGCAGCATCACATCACGTTCATGAGCTGGCTGCAGATCTGCTGCACAGGTTGGAAACTTCCTGCTGTGCAGAGGAATTGGCTTTGTTCTGGACCATAACAGTTCTGTAAATTCTCACTGTGGGAGGCTGCAATTGGAATATTTGCTGCTATCTACGCCAGAGGTCTTTGGTCCTTTACTCCTTTGGGGAGGAATATGCTGATGGTGAGGATCTGCTGGCATATTTTGGGTCTTATGAGTGACACTCGACTGACAGCCCCAAAAAGCCATGGAGCCTGTGCCTCCATCCAGCAACCCCCAGGGGATTTAATTCATTGAGTAATGTGGATTTAGGCTGACTTTTTCCTCTTCTCTTTGAGATCATTAGTCCAGCCCTGTGACCTGCTTTCCTTTTGAATTCACGAATTCCTGGGATGGCTGTTCACGCCAGATCTTCAGCTGCTACAAACTATGGGGTTCCATTGGTTTCTGCTCTGATTCAGTGCCTGTTCTTTCCTCCTTCTTTGGTCACTGCTCTGTATTCCCTTTCCCTACTTTCTTCCTGGGCAGCTCTGCAGATATGGCGTCTCCATAGCCCAAGGCTGGGGCAGATTTTGGGTTGGCTATGGCAGGGTTGGGGTGGTCCCCCAAAAGTACAGGCAGTGCTGGGCCCCCAGACTGTCTGTTGCAGCAGGGAATGTGTGAAACTTGGATCTGCCCTCACCTCTGAGGGTCTAAGTCTGCCACAAGATTTGTAGTGGATGACAAATCCCCAGGAAGGTCCCGTTCCTGTCCTTCCCTGTCAGTCAGGTGTGAGGTGTTCTGGCTGCTCTGACATGGTGTGAGCACACACCACACTTGGCTGCAGCCAGAGTTCCTCCAGCCCTCTGGAGCACCAGATACGGAGGGAAAAGAGAAGTTCTGAAGTCAAGGACCTGCATGTCTGCTGGCCTGGAAGGATCAGCTGTTGTGCCAGGGGTGAGGGTGCAGGAATTGCAAGGATTGTCCCATTTGAATGGGCTGGTCAGGTGTCACTGGGTGACAGACAACTGTGGGACTTCCAGACCTTGAAAATGCACATTTCATTCAATTGACCATAATAGGCCTCAAAATCCTGTGGGAGATCAGAGCCTTTGGATTTCCAAATTTGTGAGTCTGGATCTATCTTGCGCTACAGCTCTGCTCCCTCCTCTGGACAGCGTGTGCTTGGCTATGCAGTACTCTGGGACTGCTCTTTGATGCCCTTCAAATGAAATAGATTTTTTTTTTCTGCTGAAAAGCATAACCTGGGTTAAATAGACTTTGAACCAGCTGTTCCTATTTTTCTTCTGGTTGTTCCCAGCTGGCGATTCACAAACAGTTCCATCACTTTCCCATTTCTCAGCCCCAGTGCAGCATCCCAAGCATGAACGTACAGGCTCTTTCTGTCTGTGTGATGATGCTGCAGCACCAAAGCTCCCACCAGGACAAGAGGAATCTTTAATCACCTTTCCAACAGTCAAGTCCTGCATCATATCCCTGGTTTTGCCACGGCCACTTCAAGCAGCCAAGCTTCTGGGGGAAGCTGATGAGAACAAAGATGCCACACAATTTTGTCTGGTTAAGAACCAGCCAAGCAACCAGGGAATAATTTGGCTTTACTGAGTTTTGAGCAGCCCTTTATAACCCTGGTGCCTTTTCCCAGGACTGTTTCAAGTGAAGCCTTTAAAAGTTGCAATTTCACCTCCCCAGGAAACCAACTCTCTTCCAGTGGTAGGTGCAGGTTGGCTATAAGTTTGTGGAGAAACTGAAATTGTAGGAAGGGAACTCGAAGGTCAGATTACAGGGGATTTTTACTTTGTTTTTGGTTTGTTTGGGTTCTGTTACTTCTCCAGGGACTGATCCAAAGCCCTTGGAAGTCAGACTGAAATGCCTGCTGTTCTTTTGAAAGCCTCAGGCACCTTTCTGACGATGTTGGGTTTTGAGTCAGCTCCTGAGTGTGTTTTCCAAACAATAGGAGTTTTCCGAGCGACACCTTGGTTTCTTCCCTGTACAAACAGACCTGCTTGTCACTTACACATCTTTACCTGTGTTCAACATACAGGTTTGGGTTTTTGGTTTTTTTTTGCTCTCAGAAACAATATGCTGCTAGACACATTTCCTGGAGGGAAATGGACACCTACCTACACACAAAGCTATCCAGCTAATTTATACCTTGTTGAATTTATAATCTTGTCTATGCTTCTATGGACACTTTGTATGGGCTGCAGCTCAAATCCTAAAATAGTCAAGAATTTTTTCCTTTCCCATATAGTATTCTATTTACTTTGACTTTAAAAACAAAAAAGCGTATAAATGCAATAATGCAGGTAGACTAGAAATACTAGATTGAAAATTTAAAGTAGTTTAGCTTGTCCCATTGTGACTGACAGTGTTGTACGACACCCAACGCTGTACCCTGACATTTTCCAGGCTTTCTCCGTAGCTGAATCTAGTATTAGCTTTGGAAACCCATTGTGTGAGTGGTGGGTGGATGGGTCGGAATTGTGTGCTCTCTACACACTGTATGTTACTCACATCACAAGCTGTATGGCCACTCCATATGCTGTGAAACTGTAAATGATTCCCAAATACACCTGTAACTCTTACCAGGATTGTGAGAAATAAACTATATATAGATATATATACACACACCTAGAGAGATTGTATAATTCCTCCCGTGAGCATCTCCGTGTACGTGGCGGTGCGAGTGGAACTGGCTGTGCTCCCTCTGGCGGGAGAAAGCTGTGGATGCCCCATCCCTGGATGCATCCATGGCCAGGCTGGACGGGGCTTGGAGCAATCTGGGCTAGTGGAAAGTGTCCGTGGCAGGGGGTGAGCTTTAAGGCCCCTTCCAACCCAAACTATTCCAGGATTCTATGTCTGTGTTTCCTGAAGGCTCAGTGTTTTCTAGGATTAATGATCCCACTGAGAACTGTGAGAAAAGGCAGTTAGCAAATAAACTCCAGCCTGCCCAGGGAAAGCAGGCAGAGGATGATTATTGTTATTCCTAGATAGGAACTGAGTAGAATTATAGAGTTACTCAGAGACACAGGGGCAGAAACCTTTCCAATCCAAGGGATTCTCTATCCCGCAGGCTGCTCTCCAGGCTTCACTCCTGGTTGTTTGCTGTGACCTATTCCCTGCCAAATTTCTCCTGCTGGTTCTGGTTTTGTTTCTAAGATGGTCTGGGAACACCTCTCCTGCCAAACCAACCATCCCCTGAGCACTGGGTGATGCCTGTGGGGTCCCTGTGCCCACCTTCCCTCTGGGCTCTCGGAGAGGAGGGCTTTGGCAGCACGTGTCACCACACAGGGTTGATGTTGCATTACACCAGCTCCAAGCAGGGTCCCAGCAGAAGCCTGAAGGCTTTTGGAAATTGACTGGGGAGAAAAATCCTGTAAATTCCACAAGGTCAGGAAAAAGGGCATCCTTCAGCTGCAAAAGCGTAATCATCTGAGTTTTTGCTGCAGAAACACAGCTGGTGACTCGAGTTTTAGTTTGTTTTAATAGTCATAAGAGCAGGAGGTCAAATAAGTTCCTATTTTCTGAGTGGGAAGCCTGGGATGGGTAGGGGCTTGACCCTCCTACTGACTCCAGTCAGGGTGTGTGGAATTGCACATGCCTGGGGCAGTGCAGGGAGGATGGGAAGAGCTGATGGAGCAGTGGCTGGGAAGGCACTGTCCTTTGTTCGAAAAGCACTGGATTCACAAGCAGGGAATAAGGACCATAAATGTGATGCTCTGTGCCATAAAGGCTTAGGATGCTGGAGAAGCACTAAGTCCCAAAGTACCCCACACAACAGCAAAACTGAAGTGAAACAGGTGCCTTTTTTAAAAATAATTTTCTGGTATCTAAACTGGAGCAGAGAGGAATAAGCAGATTAACCAGCCTATGGATTCCGAACACAGCTCTGGAGAGAAAAGGAGACAGATGATTGAATAGATGGACAAGATGGTATAAGCTACATTTCCTTTAAGAAACTAGGCTAGAAATTAAATGAATAAATAAATAAACAAAATTCAAATAAACAAATAAAACCAATAACAGAATTGTGCTGTCCTTATTTTATATCTATCATTTTATAACAGCATTGTGTCTGTAGCACACCAGCAGCCAGCAAGGGATAAACCCATTAAGTTCACTCAGGGATGAAAGATGCAAACCCAGAGACTGAACACTGACGCGTACAAAAGCGGGGAAATAAGGAAACAATGACAGCTGCCGATGGGACGCGAATCTACGTGATTCTGTGGACGCCGGAGAGCTTTCAAAGGGCACGGCGGCGGCAGCGCCCGCCCGGCGCTTCCCGCGCTTTTTCTTCCCCTCAGCGCTTCCCGCGCTTTTCCCCCCGCCCCTCGGCGCTCCCCGCCCCGCGCACGCGCGGCCGCACGCGGCCCCGCCCCCCGGCNCTCATCGTCGCCAGCGCCGCCGCCGCGGGTGAGACGCTCTCGGGGAGGGGGGACCCCGCCGGTTCGCGGGGAGCCGCCGCTCCGGCCCCCGCGGGCGTCCCGCGGCCCCCGTCCCTTGCCAGCGGCGCGGCGGG
>VZTJ01003425.1:26350-44292 GCA_013397795.1 Orthonyx spaldingii
GGGCGGGGCGGTGCCCCGCGGGGGTGTCCCCGGTGTGGCTGCGGCGGCGCGTCCCGCGTGTGCCCGCCCCACAGCCCTGGCGGTGTCCCGTGTGCCACCCTGCAGCCGAGCTGTGCGGCCCTGGCTGTGCCCTCCCTGCACAGCTGTGAGCACGCACGGTGCGCAGCTGCGCTGGTTTTCCGTCCGTGCACATCCGCACTGCAGGTGTTGCCTTCATGTGCAGCTGCGCTGGCTGGCTCCTCTGCGTGTGGCTTTAGCGGCTTTGAGGGGAAGGAGGGTCGGCTTAGATTGCATGTTAGGGGAAAAAATATTTTCCTTTGAGGGTTAGGAGGCCCTGGCACAGGTTGCGCAGAGAAAATGTGGCTGCCCCTCTATCCCTGGCGGTGTCCAAGGCTGGGTTCGACACTGGGGCTTGGAGCAATGACAGTGGAAGGTGTCCCTGCCCGTGGCAAGGGGTTGGTACGAGGTGGGCTTTAAGGCCCCTCCCAACCCAAACCATTCCAGGATTCTATTTCTCAGCACACAGGTCACCTGTAATGAAGGCTATGCATTTCTGATGTCATAAAATCATTAAGTCATTTAAAAAAAAAAGTCCTCTGAAATTATCTAGAGCTTTCAAGATGAGCAAACACCCAGGCTTGTGTACTTTGCTAGATAAAGTGTGGCCTAGATTAAACTATCCCTGTTGTTTCCCTAAGGTGTTGGAATCTGTTTTCCAGGTGTTTCAGCCCAGTCCTTCCTTCACTGCTTTACTCTGGCCAGCTCTGCCTTTAACCTGCAAGTGGCAACTCCTGGGGTGAGTGAAAATAGGCAAATACTGTGATTTCAGCCTGAAACCAGCTGGTATCTCACTTGCCATGAGATAATTGTACTACAAATATAGTGAGAGGTGTTTTGTTGGCCTTAGGCATTAACGGACCTGTTTAATTTTGGTTTCTTAATACTGAAGTGACTGCAGGCTTTCTATAGCATGAATTTCCACTTCTGTGTCCAGTATCTGTTCCCACAAAGAGTGGGGGGAAAACTATTATCACTAATTCCGTGGGAAAAATGGAAAACTTCATGGTTTTGAGAGCCAAAGCATCCCAAAGTCCCACGTGGCTGTCCTGCAGGCAGTGTCATGGATGCCTGTGCAGTGATGCTGACCACGGTGTGTGAACAATGTTGTCCCCAGGGGAAGCCCATTGATTTTGTGGATGTGAACGAGGGCAACGCGCGCTGGATCCAGGACTTCCGCATGAAATCCTACGCCAACCCCGCCAAGCTGGAGTCCATTGATGGTAAGAGTGTCACCAGGGGTGTCATCTCCACTGTCAGGGAAACTGGACCTGCTTAGGGCCAGGATGTTAGGGAAGAATGACACAGAAAAGGCAGGAAAGTTGTGTTTCAAGAGAAACCCGTGGCAGCTGCAGTTGTTGGTTTACTTCCTGTTTAGGAGGAAGTCCTGGCAACTGCTTTGCTGTTTTCTTATTTTCCTTGGAATGGTCATTCTCTTTTAATATATGTGCAATATATATATATATAATGTCTGTGTTGTATGTAAGCACACACTACGTTCTTACTTGTTAAAAATAAGTATTTTGCCTGAGTAGGAGCCAGCAGACAGAACAGTTGTTAAGTTTTGCCTGGGTCATCAGGGCTCATTAAAAATGTGTGTTCCTTGTCCTAAGAAGGACCTTTTTCGCTCTTCTGTGTAGCTTTCTTAGTTTCTTTAGGTCATTTTTCACCGATTTATATGGGCTTGTCCTGTTTTTTTTCCTAATGTGCAGTGGATTTATGCTCAGGCTTTTTGGTTTTTTTACCTGTCCTACAATCAGTCCCTGCTTTCCTCCCCACCAGGGGCTCGGTACCACGCCCTGCTGATCCCAAACTGCCCCGGGGCTGTGACTGACCTGGCCAACAGCGGCTACCTGGCCAAGATCCTGCAGCACTTCAGCACTGAGAGCAGTAGGTGAACATCCTCGGGGGGCTGGGGAAATGAAATGGGGCTCGTGTGCTGCTCCTGCAGGGCAGCTGCCTTCCAGAGTGGCATTAAAAGTGTTTGCATGGCCAAAGAGCATCCAGAACTGGAAAGGAAAAAGGGGGGAAGCAATTGTCTTAATGAGCCTTAAAAAAAAGGAAAGGGAGTCTTAGAAGAAAAAAAAGTATTCTAAAAATGCTTTAAAAAGGCAAATGGGAGTCTTAAAAGGAAAAAGTGTCCTAAAGTGTCTCAAATAGGAAAACAGAAACCTTGAAAAGGAAAAAGGGGTCTTAAAGTACCTTAAAAAGTAATGCCAGTAGCTTTTCAAAGCTTGTCTCAGAAGAAGGATTTGCTGCCTTGCAGTGGTACAGGAATGGCTCTGTCCAAATGAGCAGGATTCAAGGCTCAGAGGCAAGTGTGGAATGTACCAGGACCATCATTCAGACTGCAGTTAATCAACATTTGGGATGTGCTCCCACATTTGAGCATTTGTGGAGCTGTCTCTGGACTTGGAGTTAAAAGCTGCAGTTCTTATCCTTCCTCTTACTGTAATAATAATAAAAAAATAATTGTAATAATTTTTATTATAGACAATAATTGCTACTGCAGTGTGCAGGAAAGACCCTACAACCTAAAAGAACATTATCAGTGTAGCATAACTTCACTGCAGGAGGGCAGCATGAGTCTCACCACACTCTAAAACACTGTGTTTTAGCTGTTTGGAGATGCTCACAAATGTGCTTTAATTCTTTTCTAGAGCCCATCTGTGCCGTGGGACAGGGAGTGGCAGCTTTGTGTTGTGCCACCAATGAGGATAAATCCTGGATTTTTCAGGGATATAGCCTGACAGGGGTAAGCTGAGGTTTTACCTCGTTTTTGCTCTTTGGGGGCTTTTTTTGCTGTGTGATTTCTGGTGGTTTTGGTCTTACCGAGGAACTTCCTATGAATATAAATTATCAGTTTGGTGTCCTTGGCTTGTGCGAGATGTGCAGAGTTGTCTTTGACAAGGGGCCCAACACTGAGTGCATGAACGGTTTGTCCCACTTAGCTGGCACATGGGGAATGCTTTCCCTCTGATTGTTCAGTTAACTTTAAACTGAAGCAAAAAAAAAATGCTGGAAATGCCTGCTACAACTCTTTGCATTTGTTGTTGAGGACTTAAAAATTTTTTGTTTGTTTATTTGCTTGTTTGTTTGATGAATGCTGGGGGTAAGTTATATTTCTCAAGGTGCTGTTTCTTTTTAAAAGGCAGAGGGAGTCTTAGGAAAAAAGTTAGAGGAAGTTTTAGGAAAAAAGGCTGTTTGTACAATCTGGCTTGCAATTAAAGCAGCCAGTTACTGCTGATACTTTATTTTATGTGCTCTGACCTCACAGCCCATTTGATAGTGTCAGAGTGATGCAAATCGCTCTAGCACAGCTTCTAGCATGGACAATTTACATGGAAAGTTAAGAAATTAAGGTTTTGTAACTCACAGAAGCTATTAGTGTTGTCGTGTGCTTCTGTTTGAGTTAAGGATTATTTATGGCTCCTTATGGGTTGTTACAGTCTATGATGAAATATTTTAAATCATGCTGTGGCCTAGCTATGGTTGCTGTGGAAACCATAAAATTAAATTCCTTCCTTTTGCACATAAAAACTGTAAGTGCACCTAAATTTCATGTCTTTGTTTCTCATATTCATTCCAACATGGATTAGTGGTTTTGGACTCTGCAGGTGGCACAACATCTGTGTCCAAATATTTGTTTGCCACAGACAGACAGGTCTGTGTCTTCCTGAAATTAATCATACCTGTAGAAATTGATTGGTGTTGCTTTTCTCTCTTTACTTAGCTTACTTAAGAGTTTCCAGTTTGCTCCCTACACAAAATCCATCAAAGCTGCTTGTGGTAATTTGGTTGGGAGAACAGTAGAGGGAACAGAAATGTAAATTTCAGGGAAATATGTGCTGGTTTTGCTTGGCTTTGTCTGTAAAAAGCCAGCCAGACTCACTTGCTTTGATCTATTTCAGCCCTCGGTGTACGAGCTGGTGAG
This sequence comes from Orthonyx spaldingii, assembly GCA_013397795.1. Lineage (NCBI taxonomy): Eukaryota > Metazoa > Chordata > Aves > Passeriformes > Orthonychidae > Orthonyx > Orthonyx spaldingii. Next base: position 30,342 of record VZTJ01003425.1, read on the forward strand.
GCAGCCAAATTTTGCCAGTTTGTCCATTATTGTGGAGGATTTCGTGAAGGATTCTGGAGCTACGTTCAGCGGTGGGTCCCGCCTGGGGCGGCCACTCTGTGTCTCCTCTGGGAAATGAGTGCGTGGGTGCCCCTTGTGTCCAGCTGAGCGGGACTCTGGCAGGATCTCTCCTCTGGCATTGCCATTCCCTCACTTACCAGCACATCACTGCTCATTTGCAAGGCCGGGTTGGACAGGGCTTGGAGCAACCTGGGACAGTGGGAGGTGTCCCTGCCTGTGGCAGGGGAATGGGACTGGATGAGCTTTAGGGTCTCTTCCAGCCCAAACTGGTCTGGGAGTCTGTCTGGAATGGTGATCACAGCTCTTGTCTGGCATAAGAAGAGCTTATGTTGTATTTTGAGGTAATTGCAACTTTCAAAGACATACTCTGAGTTTTCTATTATGAAAATCTCCTGGTATGTGTGTTTTACCCACCTAGTGTTACTCGAACCAAGGACCCAGTCCTGTCCTTTCAGAAAAGGATTTGCTGTGGAAATTGTTTCAGAATGAGGGGCTTGAGACTTCCCCTGTCTGCTGGGTAATAGATCAGCACCCAGCAAATCTGTCTGGCCAAAATAGTTACATGTTGTGTTGGGTTTATCAGTGGTGTGATTCTGGCACTGAACTTGTGTCCTCTGACACAATCCCTGTGGTTTTTTCCCTCCTGTGTTCAGCCAGCAGCCCGGATGCTGTCCATGTGGTGCTGGACAGGCACCTGGTGACAGGACAGAATGAGAATTCCACCCTTCCTGCTGTCCAGAACCTTCTGATTCTCTGCAATGTCAGGTGAGGCAAGATGGGGCTTAAGAACTCAGAACAGCCAGTGGTGAGCATCTTTTGGTTTCAGGAATATTGTCCCTCAAAAGGGGTTTTTTCCCTTGGTTTTCTGCTGAAGTGTGTGTCACTTGTGTTTGATCAAACCAGCCAGGCAATTTTGTCCTTTGGCAAAGACCATTTGATTATTTAAAAAAAGATGAAAATGTGTGGGGAAATGCACAGCTCTGGTGGAACTGGCAAAGTAAAATGCTGAATAGGCTTCACTAAACATTTCTGTTCAGGGAAACATCTCTTGTGTCCTGAGCTTTGGCAGGTTGGCTTTGAGTCAGCTCTGATTTAGGATTCTGGGAATTAATGGATTTAATTTCTTTGGAAATGGCTTGGCTTGTTTTGAGTGTCATCTTGTCAGATAGAAGAACACACATGAATAACCACAAACCCCTTCCTTTGTTCAGGTGAGTGTGTGGCACCAGTCCTGTCCTGGCTGTGCACTAACAGGTCCTGTCATGTCTGGGTGTGTTTCCTTCAGCAGGAAATGAAGGAGAAGGTCTGTTTGCAAAGAGAATGGATGGAGAGCCAGCAGGATTCCCATGGCTGTGACCTGGATGAAACATCCCTCTGAACCCCTGTCCTGGACTCTGAAGTGACTGTGGCAGTGAAGTGGCAGTGTCAGGTTCTGTGTGGATGGAAAGGATGAAAGTTGTCACAAGTAACTGGGACGCCCCCTCACGTTTGTGCTGCTCCATTTTCTCACTGCTTCTCTAGACCCTCAGTTTACAGATGTGGGGAACTGTCTTCTCAAAACCCCCTAAAAGTTGGTGCTGTGAGTACAAATTGCTGAAGCTGAAGCCCTTGCTCTGGGTTGGCATTGTACTGATGCACAATGTGCCCTTGTTTTCTTCCTGTTCACATTGCCGGAATTGTGTTTAAAAAGTTTGCTCAGCTTTTTTTTTTTTAACATGGTCCTGCAATTGTTTATTTGTTCCCCTTTGTGCTGCTTATGTTGTGGGTTTTGTTCTCTTGGAAATGCTCCTCTCTAGAAGTACTAATTGCTGCTGTCTCTGGCTGGAATTTTGTGGACTAAGGCACTGCAAAATGCAGGTGGCTAATGTGGGTCCCATCTGAGGAACCAGTTGTAGGGAGGAGTGTGGCCTCCTCCTGCCTTCTGAGCTGCAGGTGCAGCTTGAAGCTGAGCATGGAAAGGAATAAGCAGACTGAGATTATTTTTTTTTAGCTGTTGTAGGCTCCAACATACCAAATATATTGGAAAGCAGATAAATTAACTTTCAGATAATTGATTTTCCTTCCCTCTTGGAGTTGTGGGCAACATTGCTCCAGTGTCCTAAAGGGATGGAACTTTGGGGCTGCATTTTTGTTTTCTTACCAGGATATTACAATATTTTGGTTCTAACAGGTCATCAAGTAGGGAAATTTTGTCATTTCTGTGGAAATCCAATTTTTTAGCCCTATCTCAAGAATTCAGTGTGTTTTTAAAAGACAGACTGCTGTGGGTTTTGCTGGGTCTTCTGCTGTTGCATTCTGGAGCCCAGCTTACAGATCTTTGGCATTGATGGAAATTAAAACCAGAATTTGAAATGAAAATTGGGCTTTGATAGAAATTAAATTATCAATTAGCTTTGATAATTTAAATCTTCATTGCTGACAAGCCATCTTGGGGATTTATTGTTGACACCATCAGGGCATAGTTTCAGTCTGGAAAGAAGTCACATCTTGTTTGTGAAGTGGGAGACTGTATTTCCTAGGGACTGTGTTTCCATGGGATTTTGCCAAAATCGCTGCATCTTTCACTGCTTACCTGTAAAAATAGAGTATTGGTGTCTACCCTGTGTCCTGTTTTCATTCCTTAAACGAGGGAGGTTCTGTCCTGGCTCATTCATCTGCTTCCAGGTGAGCAGACAACATTCAGACCACTACAGGCTTTGATCAATTGTACAATTCTCCCGATTCTGTGCAATTTGTACAATTCCTGATTCCCCTGTTGTACAATTTCTGCTGATTTTGTGGCATCCAGGACCTGCTGGAATTGCTCTGCTTGTACCTCTGTCAGGAGGCAAACAGTTGGACAAAGGCTTGGCCTGGGGACTTTGTGGTGCTTCCTTTTCCCTCCCGTACGAGAGCAGAAAAAAGATGAGTTCCCATGTGTATTTTCACTCCTTCCCATCACACATCCACTTTTATGTCCTCAGACGTGAAGTTGCTCTTGGGAAGATTTGGAGAGAGTCATGGGGTGCAGCAGCAAGTGGCTGGAGAGGTGATGGGTGCAGGTGTGGGCTGACAGCCTTGTGAGGTGGATCTGGATGTGGTGGGCTGCACTGTGTCACCTTCACGTGTCGTGCTGACAAACTGGGAGCCGTCTGAGTCGTAGAATCATGGAATTTAGGTTGGAAAAGAGCTTTTAAGATCAAGTCCAAGCATCAGTGCAGCACCATGTTCACCACTCAGCCTCAGGTGTCACGTTCACGTGTTGTCTGGACACTTCCAGGGATGGTGACTCCACCACTGCCCTGGCAGCCTGTTCCAGAGCTTAACATCCCTTTCCATGAAGAAATTTTTCCTGCTGTCCAATCTAAACTTCCCCTGGCACAGCCTGAGGTCGTTAGTGATGATCTCTCCTAAGTTCTTGTACAGTATGACCAATTTTAGGCAGAGATTGGAAAAAATTGTTCAAGAACTGTGGGAAAAGAAGATCAAATGAACACAGAAAAGACCAAGTTAGTGAATGTCATCCAGGTATGTTCAGGAAAGTTTTATCCTGTTTATTTTCTGTGTTAATTTTGTTCTACAGATGTAAAACTTGATAGTTTATTTGTTATTTTCTTTTCTTTTACCTAAAAGGTATTTACATCAACTAAAATTGTGAAGTGGCATTACACAAAGAGCAAGGATTTTTGGATAATTCTTGCATTTTAAACTTCCCATGGGAAGAATTTGAATACCTCAGTTTGTATCTTCTGTACCTTGTGCCTGGTCCAGCTGAGGAGCCCTGTGAACCCTCCCATCCCAGGCATCCAAGCAGTGGTGTTTATACTGAGGGTTTTTTGTCCCCAGGGCAGAAATTGCTTCCCAAACAATTGAAAACCTTCAAATTTGGGAGATTTTCATCCCACACAAACCCGGATTGTTTCAGCATTGCGCTGTGCAGTGCTTGGTGCTTTCGTCCTAGAAATGTTACCAGCCAGGCTTATTTCCTTGGAGATCTGTTCCTGGTAACATCCTGCTGGTGGGTTTTATTGTTTTATTTATTTGGATGGGGGTTTGGTTTTATTTTTTAGTGTTTTATTGTTTTATTTGTTTGGGAATGACAGTGTTATATCTTCTCTGGGCTTAATAGCTGGGACCATATCCTCTGTTTTCCTCTTTTTACAGGCAGATATGCAAGTACCTGCTAGAAGCATCAGGGTGCCTCTGCAGTATGTGGAGCAGGATGAATCCAAAGGGATAAGGAGTTTCCTGGGACGTTCACAGCTCACAGCTGTAAAGGAGCACTGCTGTCTTGCACCCCACAAAGGATTTCTTCACCAACAAGAGGACAGCCCACCATCCCTAAGGTATGGGAGCCTTTCCTGGCAGGTTTGCACCTGAGCTGGGAAGAAAGGTGCTGCTGCAGCAGTTGGGAAAGTGCTTAACTCTGGCAAACAGAGCCCCAAGGACTGCCTGTGGGCATGATCTCAGTTTCCGTGTTTTTGGGGATCCTAAAAAGATGTTTGAACTCTGGCCCTGTCTCCACCTGATGGTTGTTGGTTATACCAGCATTCCATTAGTGTATTAACATATTTAATTAAGATTCTTTTCTTGGAACGTCCACAGTATAATCTTGTAAAAAAAACCTTCAAAAAAATTTAAAAATGGAACCTTCTGCTTTATTCATCTTGTGTGCATCCAGACAAGAACCAGAAGAAATGGAAGTAGCTCTTTGGTCCTGATTCACTTTAAAAATTCAAATGGAACTGTCTGGGTTTAGTGTCATACATACTGGCCTGTGATGGCTGTATTGGATAGACATAACCAGTGAAGCTGAGGACTAATTTTAAATTAAATTCAGCATTAGGAGGATGAATATAAATGGATGTACTTAAAATGTCTGTTCTTCCAACAGCTCTGCTCTCCTGTACCCCCTGTTTCAAGGATGGAGGAGTTGCTGGGAGCAGCAGTGTGTCTCCCTTAGCACAGCATGTGATGGGATGCAAGGCACAGCTGGAGGAGGAAGGAAAAGCTTTTCCCACCCCCCTCCAAGATCTGTGTGTTTGCTGGGTGTTGGAATCAGAGAGCAGCCACCACAAGGAAAGGCTGGGAAAGGTGCTGTCCTTTTTTAAATCAAGCTTTGAAGTTTATCTATTGATTCTTTGGGATTTCTCCACACATACACATGCTGTATCTGCCCCTGTTTCCTGAGTCCTGTCCTTGCGACTGTGAGAGCTACAAACCTTTCTGGGAGACAACAGACAGCTCCTGATTTCTTAACCTGAGGAGGTATGGAGATCTGGGAAATCCCAGAAGGAGTTTGTAAGCGGGGCACAGACAGGGCCCTGGGAGAGATCTCTCCATCTGCTGAAGAGCGGGAAAGTTGAGGAAGAGTTCAGGAGTAAATGCACTTTGTGTGACTGACTGAAGAGCTGTACAGGCTGAAGGTTTATGTGGTGTTTTTTTTTTTTTCCCCATTTCAGGAAGGATGTGGACTTTGTGGCTTAGCCACGGATGTCAGGCACCTCACAGCATCCACCTGTGCTGCAGAGAAGGAAACACCAGTGCTGAGGAGGAAACACCAGCTGCCACCACAGCAGGTAAGGGACCCTGTGACTGAACATTTTAAGCATCACTTGTTCCCCTCCTGCCCACTCAGCTCTTGAGAGGTGTCTGTAGGTAAATGGAGTAAGGCTTAGCTGTTGCTCAGGCACCTTTTTCTGCCTCTTTATCCCCTTTCACTGCAGTATTTTGTTCTCTCTTGAGCTACCTTCTGAAATGCTTCAGAGTTTCATTTGAGCTCCATGGTGTTACTGACCCAGCTGTGTCTCAGCTATATAAGGGGACAGATTCTAGGCATGTTAGGGTTCTTGCCTCATTCAGAGAGAAGAAGGGGCATTTATTCCAGAGGCTCCAGGCCAGCCAGTTTGACAGCAGCAAGTCCCCAAATTCTGTGTGCCTGCATCCCCACCCTGCCCTGGTGCAAGGCTTGGTGCTCACTGCAGTGTGTGATGTTACAGCACAACAGCCTGCTCTAGGGAGAGGTGTCCCTGCCAATGGCAGGGGGTTGGAATGAGGTGGTCTTCAAGGTCCCCTTCCAACCCAAACCCTTCTAGGACTCTCTGTTGGAATTCTGAGTTTAGTAAGAGTGAAAAATGCAAAATAGGTTAAATTGAGAAGGGACGTGCAGTGGAGCGTCCGATGGCTGTAGGGAGGGGCAGGGTCCAGCTTTTATGGCCGGCTTGACTTTGATAGGAAAACAGGTCACTTCCCTTTGGGCAGCCTGCTTTCTGCCTGGTCTGCTTCCCACTTCACCAGCAGCTGCAGGACAGAGGGTCTGGATGAGGCCCCTGCGGACTTCACCTCCCTCTGCTAGAGCCGCACTATTCCCAGTCAGGTTGGGAGTGCAGCACCAGCTGACCGTGTCTGGCTGTAGCTGGTTGTCCCTTTGGCTGGAACAGCAGCTCCCAGGCTGTTCTGGATGTGCTGACAGCAGAGCTGCTGTGACACACTGGGGTGAGGGATCAGTGGCTCCCTTGGTTTGGACAGAGCATGTGCCTATCAGCACTGCAGCCTCAGTGCTGCCTTTTCTCCTGTTTTTTAAGTTCAGGCAGCTTTGTCAGAAAACAGCAAATTGTGTCCACATATAAGCAGGGATCTCTTAGAATCATGGAATGAGTCACTGAGGTTGGAAAGGACTGCTGAGACCATAAAGTCCAGGCCCTTCCCCCGGCATTGCCAAGGCCACCACTAACCCATGCCCCCAAGTGCCACATCCACAGGGCTTTTAAATCCCTCCAGGGATGGGGACTCCACCACTGCCCTGGGCAGCTGTGCCAGGTTGGACAGCCCTTTCAGTGAAGGAATGTTCCCTGATATCCAGTCTAAACCTTCTCTGGCACAGCTTGATGCCGTTTCCTTCTTGTCCTGTCACTTGTTCTTGTGTACTCTTCATAGAACTGGATCTGTATAAACTGTTCAGATACACATCTATATATTTGGACAGGTACACGTGTCTCACAGGAGTACTTGTAGGTTTTGTACCAAGAGGGCCTTCTGAAACCTGTGCATGCTCTTTAAAACAACCTGAAATTAAAAACTGTTTTCTTAAATGTGTCAGGACTGGAGGCTTAATTAGGAATTTAATACAAAAAATTCAAATCCTATCAGGTGTCTCCTGCAGCAGTGAATTGACCACGTTACAAGGCAAGTCGGTTTTAATTTGCATGTATTGACAAAAGTGCCACAAAAACTTGAAATTTCATTTGTCCCTTTGCAAATCGATAAAAAAAAAAAGCATGATACAGAAATCTATCCATACACAGCATGATACTTGTACAGGTAAGACATTTGTACATCCACTGAACCTCACGTGATCCACCTCAGCCAAGAGCACTCAGGGAAATTCTGATTATTATTTTTTCTTTTTTTACTTTCCATTTTCAGTGCTGAACATTCGCTCCTAGAAGAAGAATAAACAGAGAACAGCTGAGTAAGAGTTTGGAAACACTGCAAGGAGTTGCCAGTCACCAAGTGCCTGGATCAGGTATACTGAGTATTTCTTCCCCAAAAAACACAGTTTGATAAATCCCGTGTGAAAGCCTCTCCACAGTCTGACAGAGGACTTTGACAGCAGATCTGCTCTTTCTTAGTGCCTCCAAGTACAATCATGATTTATTTCCAGCTCACTACGTGCAGATTATTTGTGTCGGTACTGCTGCTGACAGCTCAGAATCAGACTTAAGGGGCTTCTCACTGTGACAGTTATCCTGATGAGCTGCCAGTCCTGTGGCCTCAAACTGCAGGTGTGGCCCACATCTGGCACCAATTCTTTCTTGGCATGCAGCGAAGCGTACCAAGTCCACTGAATTTAGGTGGCCTGCCCTACGTAACCTGTCCAAAAACCTGACCAGACTTGTCTGATCCTCAGCCACACCAGCCTGGCTGCAGTACACGGGAGGAGCATGATACCACATCTACCTTTAACATCCTCTCCAGCTTAACTGCATCTGCAGCAAATCTCCTGATCCCATCGGAGAGCTTCTCCACAGCCATTTGGTCTTCGTTGTGGTGCCAGCGGAACGCCTTCTCGTCCAGGTGGATCTTCTCAAGATCGCAGGCCTGAGCTGCGTGGGCGAAGTAGAAAAAGAAACAAACCAGGTGATCGGCTTCGTATCAAACTTAGATTTCCTGAAATTGTCTTGAGTTCTGACCATTTCTAGGTGTTGAAACAATTTTAAATACGTTCAGTATGACTTGCTGCAGGAGCACAGTCTGGGATGCGAGATTGAAAGTGCTCCTGATCTGGCTGAAGGAGAACCAAGAGGAAAAAGAAAAAGGTAGCCTAATAAGTCAGTTTATCTTAACACAGAGTGTTTGTGTATGTCCTTGTACCTGCTGCAGAATGGCACAGCATTTCCACGCCTATTCTGAGGAGTTGTGCAACCACCCTGCAGCAGTGAGACATTCTAAGCAAATATTCTGAACAATCAGGGCCTTGATTATTTGGCAAGAACTAACAAAAGCTCTCTTGATAGCAGGCTTCCAGTCCAGCAGCAGCCTGTGGGCAGCAACCCATGGCTACAGCTGTCCACAGCGCTGCTTTCTGAGATGTAAATCAGCATTTTAATGAGGTGGGGCTGCAGAAAAGGAAGAGCATCACAGAATCCTAGAGTAATTTGGGTGGAAAGGGGCCTTAAAGCCCATTCAGTTCCATTGCCCGGCTACGGGCAGGGACACCTTCCACTATCCTAGATTAGTCCAAGCCCATCCAACCTGGCTTTCAAGTACTGCAATGGGAACAAGGACTCCAAGTCATTGTGGCACAGTGTCACCAGATCAAATCACTCAGTCCTGTGTATGATTCATTTCCAATTTCTGGAGGGAAAACACTCTTGGCATGTCCAGAGATTAAGATGAAACCAGGTTTGGCATCTTTGTTATTATTCAGTAAAATTTCATCCTGAGCGGGTGCAGATTAACTTCCCTCTTCTCTCCCTGTCCTGTGGGGAGAGGTGCAGAGTATGGAAGCACACTCCAAACCCAGTGGAATCCAATCAGTGCTCAGTGGGACACCAGACGCTAAAGACCTTTGTCTGCAACTGCAGCAGTGATATCCTAATAAGGCTACAGTATTTCCTTCTGAGGCTACAATATTTCCTCTAGGAAATTGGATTTAATCCCTAAAGCTTGCTTCCGCAAGCACCAGGGCATGGAGCGGAACCCCAGACTCTCAACAGTCCGGAAGAAAGGAAGACTGAACAAGCCCCCAGGAGAGGACTCACCCTCTTTGACACTGAGTGTGGGAGTTAACTTGACGTGCTCTTTGCTGAGCTCTGCCAGGAGCTTGGGTGAAATGGTGAGATAGTCACAGCCCGTGAGCGCTTTGATCTGGCCCGTGTTGCGAAACGACGCGCCCATCACGATGGTTTTGTAGCCAAACTTCTTGTAGTAGTTATAGATCTTGGTGACACTCTTCACTCCTACAGGTAGAAACCAGCAACTTTGTTGTGATGATTTAGAACATGCTCAAACCCAGCATTTTGCCATAAGAGGATTTTGACAAGTAAACTGTTTGAATGAGCAGCTGCAGTTTTCTCAGCAGTGTTAAATCTGTGCTCACCTGGGTCCTCTGAAGGCTCATAGGTTTTCTTGTCTCCATTTGCAACATACCAGTCCAGGATCCGTCCCACGAACGGGGAAATCAGAGTAACTCCAGCTTCAGCACAGGCAACAGCCTGAGCAAAGGAGAACAGCAAGGTCATGTTGCAGTGAATCCCATACTCGGCCTCCAGAACCCTGCGGACACAGGCTGGCTTAGAACAGCACTTTGCTCACCTATGGAATTCATATTCAGGAACAAGCTGCGAAGTTCAAACTGCTGAATTCTGTGAGTTACTTTAGGAATGGGGCGCACTCAGTAAGCTGTAAAGTTGTCAGCTAACAGCCAATGTTTTGTGCTGCCAAACTCTGCTTTATTAATGCTGTTCCTCCAGCCAAATGCAGCTTGGTTAGCAGGGTATTTCAGGAAACTGTGGCCTGGCCCTTGGATGAAGAAATGTTCCCTATTTCAACAGCAAGCTGTGGCAGAGCCCCTTCCGTGCTCGTGACAGACTTCCTCATGGCGTGCTTTCAGCACTGCTGTTTATTCATGTGCAGAATGTGAGGCAGTGCCTGCGGACAGGCAGGAGCATGCCATGAATCAGCACACCAGGCACACGCAGCCTTACCTGCCAGCCTGGATTCCTTCCCACGTAGAAGAGAGCTTGATGAGAATCCGATCTTTACCAACTCCTACTTCCTTGTAGAGGTCGATGAGGCGCCTGGCCCTTTGAATCATTCCTTCCTTATCAAAGGACAACCTTTGAGGAAAGAGCAGCACTGTTTAAAACCGATTTTTTTTTTTTTAAATTTTTTAAATTCTCTCCCCCAGGGCCCCACGGGAAAACATTGTCCTGTTGTATCAGTGTTTATATGCCAACAGCATGTTTGTGTTCACAGATCCCTCCTGGACTGCCAGTCCTTCGAGAACGAAGTTTCTCATAAAGAATTCAGAAGGTGAGCATTAACAAAAATTGGCACTGAGCAAGTTAACAGCCAAGTCCTGTGCAAGTCTTGAAATAAACTGCTCGAACAGGTCTCTTGCTAAATTGAGCAGCTGTTATCACATAGAAGAGAACAAGCAAAACTACGACTGGAAGTGTGAGGTTTCCCTTGCTTAAGAAGCAACAGAAAGATTATGCAAATCCAAGGTCAGTGCTACTTGTTTTTGTTACAGAGTTCTAGTCAAATTAAGGGAAACCCACACTCTTAAATATTGACATTTTAAGTCCCACTGGTCTTGTAGGCAAGAAATCTTTCTCCAACTCACATCAGGTCTCTTTTTGTATGTACAAATATGCAGGGTAACCCAGAGGGAAAAGAGCCAACCTTGCATCTACTTCTGTGGACACACGGCCAGGTATCCTCTTCAGGATTTCAGCTCCAAATAATACAAAAAGTTTGTCAGAAGCATTTTTGATCTGTTCCTCTTCTGACCTGAAAACCACCAAGAGCAAAAGCATTTACGGGGTAAAAAAAAGGTGAGTTTACACTTTGCTGTGGATTTGAAAATCAAATTTCACAGCCCATTTAACATTAAATCCCAGAGTTCAAATGAGCCACTTCTGTCCTGCCAGCAGGATTAGCCTTTGGACACTCTTTCCTATAATGCTGTTGTTTTCCTGAGCAAGAAGGGCCAGGTGTGAGCTGGTAAATGGGGATGCACTTCTTAAAAGCCCATCGGGAATGGGCGTAAGGAATTTTTGTTAAAGTGCTGAGGCCTTTTGGGGCAGGAAATAAACCCACAAGTACACGAGGGGGAAACCCCAGTACATTGGTTGTATATAAACAAAGCATTTTAAATACAGGTCTGCTGAGATTAAAACCCTGTTTACTTACCCACCAAGCTTCTTCCCATAGGCAACAGCATCATCCACAAGTTTCTGGTATGCCGGCATCTGAGCCGCAGCGAGGATCAGGGAGGGGTTTGTGGTGGCATCCAGGGGCTTGTACTCATCGATGGCTGAGGAGAGAAAACCAGCCTGTTTGAAAGGGCCAGCCAGCCCGAGAGATCAGAAGGATTTTGCTCAACCAGGTGAGAATGTAAACACTTGTTAATGACAGAGCACATCAGTGCCGAGTGGTGTTTAAACACTGCCTGAAGGCTGGTCTGTGCCCGAGTACAGAACAACTGGGCTGCATTCACAAGATACAGCAAACTTTAACGTTTAGAAACTACAGAATTTGCGCAAAAGGTATAAACCTGTAGAAATGATGGGTGAAGAGAAGCAGTACTAATTTCCAAACTTCATCCCAACCAGCATAGCTGAGCTCCAGGAATCACAGAGGGGAGCAAAGAACAGGGGACCTTCCCTTCAAGCAGTCAGAAATTCAGGCTTTTGTTTGTGTCTAACTGATGGGACCAGGACAGGTGAATTCCCCTGTGAGGCTCCAGCAACTTTTCTTACTGCTTTTTAAACCTTTTCCAAACAGATGTGGTTTCTCAGTATCAGCTCTAGTCATTTCCTTGTACTACCAGGAAGACACTTGAGCCTTGGTCTTACCCTAAGACCTGGACCACGCCTGTTCCAGGTGAAGCCAGGTATTTGCTCCAGCAGGTTGTGACACACCATGTCCTTCTGTAATCACAGCCTGGCACCAGGGCCTGACTGGGCAAACGGGGCAGAGCCTCTGCAGGCCCTTCAGCAGTCTCAACACTGCAGTTAACATGTCAAAAAAATGCAAAATATGTATTACCAGCCCCTTCTCCCTGGCATTTCTGCACAGGGATGAAACCCCAAGTGAGAGAGTGCAACTGTACTGAAGCCTTGTTTTTCCACAGATCCCTCCCAAGCAATGATCAGGATCCTGGAGAGAGATCCACTCCATACAAATAGGTCCTTCAGAACTTTAATTCACGTGGGTACTGCTTAAAGCAGAGCAACACATCAATAAAACTCCGTTCTGTACCGACACCTGCACAAACACCACTGGGAACCAGCAGCAGCAGCAACCACCTTCACCTTCTCCAGCGTTTAACCTGCCACGAGCGAGCCAGGTAAGGCTCTTGCCTTGTTTGGACTCTTAAGAATGACCTTAAGGTGAGAAGAACAGCCCAGAGAACAACTTGGGGATGTCCTGTGCAGGGCCAGGAGCTGGACTCGATGATCCCTGTGGGATATTCTACAATCCTTTCTGCTGCCTGCACACAAACACCCCTTCGGCCATCCCGGGGCTCTGCTTTTTTCCTGTGTCTGAGCTGTTGCCACCCCTGTGCTCTCTTCACCTTAAGTTTACTAGTCTTAAGACATTTGTCAGTGGCCATTTGGGATTGTTTATTGTTACACCAACAGGATTAGGCAAGCAGTGGAGGGATTACTGCAGGCCTGGGCGAGGACAGGACAGGATTCAAGGGCTGCTCTACGCAACCCAGAGTCAGCCAGGGAGGGAATTCTTGGCTCTGATGGACCGAGCAAGTTCCGTGTCTGTGCTGGGCCAGGCAGTGACAGATTGGGAACAAGTGGCTTTCTAATCGAAGGCCACCTCCCTTTCTCGGAAAGGAGCACGCTGGCTCCTTCTCGGGAGATAAGGGGAACAAAAGCACTCTGGCACTGTTTTTAAAGAATCCTGGATGAGTGGGTTGGAAGTGACCTTAAAGATTGTCCAGTTGTGCTCCCTGCCACGGGCAGCGACACCCTCCACTGGACCAGACTGCGTTTGGAACCTTGAGTTTGGAAAAAACCCCAAACAAGTCCCAGATCTAGAGAGGTCACTGGAAGAAGACCCGAATTCATGAGTACAGGGGAGCCCGGCTTGAGTCCGGCACTTCCTCCTGACAGCACGCAGAGCTGAACGCGGTGGTCAGGGCACACCCGAGGCAGACTGGAAGGAAATCACGGGAGGGTCTGGAAAACGTCCCGGCGGGGCGGGATCTGCCCTGGGATGGAGACCGAGGCGCCGCTACCGCGCGCCCGCTCCTCGCGCCCCCCTCCCTCGGGCCGCAGGGTGGTTCGCTCCCCCCCAGCGCTGCCCCTTCGGCCGGGCGCGCCCACTCTCCGTGACGGGGGTCGGGAGAGGGGACCAAGGAGAAGATGCGGTGACGGGATCCCCTCGCGCCGCCTCTCACCGTTGAAATCCCCGGTGTCAGCCACCACCGTGGTGTGGTGCTTGAGCTGGTCCAGCGCCGACTCCATCTTCTGCCGCTTCACGGGGGACACCGACATGTCCGCGGCTGCGGGGGCTCGCGCGCCTATAAGGGACCGTGCGTGCCCGCGGGGGACCGGCCTGCGCGCGCACCCGCGCCCCGCGCGCTCCCGCCGCCAATCAGGGGCGCGGGCACGGCGCGGGCGGGGCGGCGGGAGGGAGGGCGATCCTCATTGGCTGGTTCCGGCGG
>VZTJ01003429.1:0-13918 GCA_013397795.1 Orthonyx spaldingii
GTTACTAAATTCCCTTCCACATCCAGTAGACAATAAAGGTCGGTTTTACCCTTCCTTTTATCATTAATATATTTGTAAAAACATTTTTTATTATCCTTTACAAGGGTTGCCAAATTAAGTTCACACTGAGCTTTGGCCTCTCTAATTTTTTCCTACATGCCCTAGCAGCCTTCTTAAATACCGCCTGAGAGACCTGACCCTCCTTCCAAAAATGATACATCCTCTTTTTAGAGTCACATGGGAGAAGTTCATGGAGAACTGTCCGCCGTGGCAAGGACCCCATGGTACAACAGAAAGAAACTCCCTCATGCTTCATATCCCTGCATGTTAGGTGGGAAAGAAGGAAGGGTTTGAGGAGGCGGGGGAAAGGATGTTTTAAAGACTTATTTGATTTCTCATTATCCTCTTCTGAGCCTGTTAATAATAAATTTACCTTATAGTTTTCAACTGAGTCTTGTCTTGCTTTAAAATGTTCTTCCCACAATTCTTAACTCATAAGCACTTGAATGATTTTCGTGAGTACTTGGCATTTAACCACCATCAAACCACAATAGTGTCAGCAATGGTTTTCAATTTTTCTAGCTGGGTTCTTGTTTCCTCCTTACATTTTTTCCAAGCATTTTTTGTAAATTAAAAAAAAAACCAAAACCTAAACTAAAACAGAACACCAGAAACAAACAAACAAACAAACAAACAAACATGAAAAAAAACCCAAACAAAAAAAAAAAAAACACAAAAAAACTACATACCGGCTATAAAATTGGGGGGCTGGGGAGGTGGGATGTGGAGGGTTGTCAAACCCTTATAGTGCTGTTTTCAAAATGCAACCAAGTGAAAAAATCTGAGGGATTCCTTATTAGCTTTCAGCATTGGATTTTTACAAAAGATAATCATAGTTACAGAAGCATATATTTTCTCCATCATTCATTAAGATGATAACAATGCTGGTTAGTGATCATCTTCGTTATCTTGTCAGAATAAAACAGTTACTGAATTAGATGCTGCTCTTTCATTGAAACTGAAAGGATAAATTAACTTTTTAAGACTCATTTGTAACTCTAGCTGTTCCCAAAGTAACAGTAGTGCTCACCACAGGGTTCCATCAGTTTATCACCTGTGGTCATATTTAGTTCTATTCAAGTTTTTGTGCTATATCTAAAACCAAGATAAAGGCCTAGATCTAGCAAAAAAGTCTGCCTGTATTAATTAAAGTTATTAATTACTGGGAGTAAAAATTTAAGCTTCTGTTTCTCTGAATATCAAGGAATACAGCAAGGAAGAGCATTGCTTTCCTCTCTATGCAAAGCCTTTCAGACAGAGGAGTTCAAAAACATCTCACAGACAAAGCTCTCTCAGTAGTGATTCATGCTGCTACTTGTTCCCAATGTTTCTCTTATTTCTGTTTTTCTTTGCTCTTCACTTTTTTCTTGTTCTTTCTTATAAGCATACTTTGACTGCACCATAAAAATAAACATTATGAACAATGTATGGATATTCATATATGAAGTTCAAATGTTTTTGTGGGACTATATTTGCTGAAAATAGTGACAGATGAAAATGTTTGGAGAATAATCTACTCTCATATACCAGAGAGTTTTTGACATTTCATATACTTACATTCTTGTTGAATTCCATTCACAAGCATGAAGATTTCAGGAACAGTTTGTTGTGTATATGCAGCACTAACAAAGCTTTAATATAAGAAATTAAGTTTATTAAAATTAATAAATCTTTTTCTCTGGTAAACAGTGAAGGATAATGATGTAAGGAATTTGAGTTACAGTTGTTATGTAAGGAGGAAGTTCAAGCCACAGTCCTGTTCTAACTGGATGTCAAAGTTGTGCTTGTGTTTTGTCATCAAGCCCCCAGGTCATCCAGGAGAACTTCAATCAGTTACTGCATAGGTGTGAGAGCAGGCAGACCTAAGGCATTGTGATGGGCTCCACTTCTAGCTGCCTTTGTGAAAAGGAGTTCAAGAAACATTTGGACAATACTCTCAGGCACATGGTGTGACCCTTGGGGATGGTGCTGCGCAGGGCCAGGAGCTGGACTCCATGAGCTTCGTGTGTCCCTTCCAACTCAGCATATTCTGTGATTCTGTGAAAGTGACTA
Source organism: Orthonyx spaldingii (assembly GCA_013397795.1). Classification (NCBI taxonomy): domain Eukaryota; kingdom Metazoa; phylum Chordata; class Aves; order Passeriformes; family Orthonychidae; genus Orthonyx; species Orthonyx spaldingii. The sequence goes on from VZTJ01003429.1 coordinate 2,113, forward strand.
GATGCTATAGGACTCTCCAGGAGAATTTTGCAATCTGGAAGATTCCCCCATCAACTGTACATAGGTCATCTGATGCTCATTATTTATACACTTACATGTGTTGATTAATATCCTGGGTGGAGACTCTGGCCATGCAGACAGCTCCAGCTGCATATCTGAGCAAACCACACCTAAATGAGACCCTAGTGAATTTTAAAATAAATGTCCTGCAGATACAGAAAGAGCCATATAGGATGACATCTTCTCCTGCCTATTTGTGCATGTTTCTGTTATACGTAGTTTAAGATAATCAATAGCAATGGATGGATTTTGCATATGTGGGAGTTCTCACGCAGAACGACTGACCACATGAAATGTAAGAATTCATCAGAACGGTTCAGGGAGTTTCAGCTGATCCAGCAAAGAAGGCATTGCAAATCCCTCCTCAACCCAGACAGCTGACCATTGGGTTCCAGGCATTCAGCTCCACAGGGGATTACTAAACTTTGCAAAAGTATAATGAAATTAGTTTTAAACAAACAGTGTGGCCATGAGTGACTGTGAAACAGAAAAAAAACGTATGTTGAAAATCCATCCTAGAGTCTAGGAACTCATACTGAAAGATGGCAGCACTGAGCAGGTAACCATCAAGTCTAAAACATTTTTGTAGATTGTCCTTCCAATACTATTTTTGTAGATTTACATAGGTAAAACCCTCACCTAATATTTCTTTTCTGAGATATCCTGAAAAATAGATGGAGTAGCATTCATAAATCCACAAAAGGACCATAAAAACCTACTAGATCACTTCATCAAAACTTGATTATTAATTGACTTTTGATGAAACTTCTCAATAATAATTCTGGAAGGAATTTTTTGTTGTTGTTCAAATTAGTGCCTTTTGCAACTTTTTTTTTTCTTGAGAGCACTAAGTTAGATTGCTTCCTTCTATATTTTTATCCACACTATTGTTCAAGTTATTATAGACTAAGAACATGGTACTTTGTCAGCATTGAGTAGGAAGCTGTTCATCTTAAGTGAAATTCAGGGCATATTGAACTCAGCAGAAAATCCCCTATAGAGAATAATTCTATCTCAACTTTTTATAACATTGTGGTATAAATTAAGAATGAGAAAATCAGTCTAGCAAAAAAAGCTACTGACAACAGTGTTGTGGAAATATCTGTTCAAGCTTCTAAAAGAATCTTCTTCCAATCAGTTTCAAATTCTATTTTAGATTTTGGGATTTTTTGCTAAAAGTGTGGCAAACTTCCAGAGAAGAACATTTGTAGAAGATATCTGCAGCTGATTTGCAATAGAAATATGAATAATTTATTTTTTACTTTAAAAAGTTACAGCCATCAGTGATATTTGGTTGACTGTCTGCTCTTTCAATCAATATCACAATTAAATGCAACCTGTATATTCATTTCAATCTAATAAGGAAGAAAACAAAAACAAGCTGCTTTGCATTATGCAGGGACAAAACAGGTCAAAGAAAATTCAAATTCTTACAGCTGTGTGATCAAGGTCAAAGATGATGAAAGAAGAAAAAAGTAACAATATGGACACTGTGAAACTGTAGTATGATTAAAATCTCATTTTACATGAAGGAAATTGCTTGAACACAAATAGAACCTCTTCCAGCTAACTTTTTACTCTGTAAACCTTTCAGATGTTCTTGGAATGTTTGATGAAATTTTCATCCCCTGTACAATAGCCTTTTGTAGCTTTTCTTATTAGTGTGGACCTGCAGCCTGCCAGCATTAAACATTAATCCTCTGCATAATGAAACTGTGAGAATGGATTTCTATGAAATTTCACACATTTGTTAGTCTGGTGAGGAAGATGCTCATTTTCATGTCTGGCTTTTCAAGGTTTTCTGATTAAAAAGAGCATCTCTAAATTCAGGATTGGCTGGAAACTGGGAATAGTTGCTTTTTCTCTTATTAGTGTTAATGTTTTGATTTGATATTTAATGAAAAGAAAAATAAAAAATATTCAGTGGGAAATATTTGGGTTCAAATGAAGCACATAGCATGTAGTGAAGTTATGCACAACCCACACTAGGCACAGCAGTGCCATATGACCAGTATTGTCAATGTATGACCAGGTGATAATTCAGAAGTCCATCATAGCCCACACATGCTTTTCTTTGCAACTGTACAAATCTAGGTTTTTTAAGTATAAAACCTAACAGGATCCACCCATGACCAGGGTCTTCAGGTTTAAGACATCTGAGGGTAGGAGTGGGGCATATCCCAGATTTTAAGGCTTAGACTATTTGACTTCACATTAGCAACAAAGGGATGCAGATGAGGGATAGCAAGCTCAGTCACATTCACCTGGGAGGAGACACTGAATGAGACAATAAAGGAAATTGCAGACTATGTGAAACTGCATTGAGTTAATTTGCTCTGGTTTGGGGTCCAGAGAGAATAAAAGCTCTTTTATCAGACTCTCCCCAAGGATGGAGGTGTCCTGGTGATTTTGTCGTTAAATGCAGTCAAGACAATGATACTGTCAGTCTGTCTTCTGAAGGCATTATCCAATACCTCAGCAAGAGGTAAGAGCCATGCCTGACAGAAGTACTTTTGGCTTCAGCAAGCATCTTCCATGAGTCAAATGACATTCCAGAAATGAAGCAAAAGTTGGCTCTCTATGCATTTAAAGAGCATTTATGTCATTTTTGTCACCAGCATCCCAAGCAACCTGTCCTGTAAGGTAAAAAAAAGGAGTCACTAGATTTGACGTAACTAAATGAAATGGTGATTTTAGACATAGCATAACATTAGCATACATATATCAACATTTTCTCTAGCTTGTCTTTAAGCATATATGTAATCAGTTATACGTGTAGTTACCTAATATTGGCACACAGACCTGGTGTATTATAAATGCAAATATAGACATACATTTTATTAATTCCTGAGTGAATTTGGAAGTGTTGGTCCAGGAATGCTTTTTTTGAGAGAGATGGTTTCTCAAATTACTTCAGAAGTCTCTAGGGTAGAGCATGTCAAAGTAAAACTTTGCAAATATCTAACAGAAATCATCTACAAGTGCTGTAATAAACTGAGAAGTAAAACAAATGCCCATGATGTTAGAGAGTTAACCTGCTGTTACACTGATTCTGAGTAGAGGTGAGGAACTAGCAAGGATTTCAGTTTTTCAGGATTGAATGGGATCTGCCAGTCACAGGTCCCTCTCTGAATTCTTCTGTGCATGTCTAATTAATGCTTACAAAGACACTTTAAAACCAAAATATAGCTTCTAGAGTTACAACAGCATCCAAAAGAACCCTCCCTTTGGACAAGACAATAATAACAAGCAGCCACTAGTTATGCACAGCAGTGTGAACTAAAACTACCTAAAGCATATGGAGTTCACGACACTTTCAGTTTCAGATAGGGTAGCAATGACCTTTTGGATGGGATTTTCATGTCATTTAGAGTTAAGGCACTTAGGATGACCAGGTCTCAAATCATGGTATCAAATGATTTTGGTACCTGATTCTCAGGCATTAAAACTTAAGAACTCCTGCTTCAAAAAAATTAAATTCAAATATGTGAAAGATGGAAAGAATACAAACACCACATAAAAGCACCAATTTGATGACTAATGCAATGTCTTTTGTTATTCATAATCTTTTGAGTTATAACTCCCTATTTATTATGCTGCATTCACTCCACAATCATTCAACACCACCTAGCTTGTTCCTACGTTCACTGTCGTGTATTTTCCTATCAATGGATCTCATTCACCCACACTGATCTTCTAAACAGTTTCCTTTCCCCATTTATTTATGAACAGAACAGTAGGATACCAAAATAAATAGATAAATAGGTCATTTATTTAGCTAAGTTATTTTGCTCCTCAGCAATCAAAACATGGTTGTTAAGGGGAGGTTTCACTGAGCAGCTTTCTGGACCAGCTCAAGAAGGAAAGACATATCAAAAAGAAAACTGTAGCAGAAAATCTGCATTAAAAGTGTTGGAAATGGACAAAATAAGAAAGTGAAGTGTTAAAAGAAAGGTAAATAATACCAGAATTGAGCCCTGTGTTTTAAGAGATCTGAATTTAACATTACAGCATGTAGCTGATTGCAAAGCAGCAGGCATGTAGCAACACCTGTCTGTTAACTTCAGCAACTGCCACTGTTAAATTTTATTTCAGTCTTTTAATAAGTATCAGTAAGAATCAGAGATACTGACATATTGCAGTATTGGGCAATAAAATGGTATTTATTGGCAAGTGAAAACATCTAAATTGGTCCGTTTTCTGATTCTGGATTCAAGTCACAATAAATACACTCGCAGAGGATCTCATTTTCCATGTTCCTTCACCTCTGTGATATAAGATTAGTGAACTTCAGATTATCAGAGAAGTCACACCTGTATCACTTATGCGAATCCTATATTAAAATGCATGGATAAGTGTTGGAGGGAGAGACTTTCTACAGACAGAATGGTATAAAATGACAGACTGCAGATTTGACAAGACACTGGATATGTTCTGTAGACTTTCCCCACCTGCATGCGTAAATCTAGGTAGTTAACTGTATAGGGTTTGCATGGGCAAGCTTCAGTAGCAGGGCAGGACTACAGGGGTGGCTTCTGTGAGAAGCTGCTGGAAGCTTCTTCCATGTCCTTTAGAGCTAATGCCAAGATGGCTCAAAGAGGGACTCACTCCTGGCCAAGGCTGAGCCAATATCTCTGTGATAAAATATTTAAGAACTAAAAAAAAAGTTGTAATTGCGGCCAGAGAAGAGCAGGATGAGACTATGTGAGAGGAACAACTTCGCAGACACCAAGGTCAGTGCAGAAGAAAGGAGGTGCTCAGGTGCTGGAGATGAGGTTCCTCTGCAGCCTGCATTAAAGACTGTGGTAAAGCAGCTGTGTCCATGGAGGAGCCCCACACCAGGGCAGGTGGATGCCTGAGAGGAGGCTGTGACCCTGTGGGAAGCCTGTGCTGGAGCAGGCCCCAGGCAGGGACCTGAAGACCCATGGAGAGAGGAGATCATGCTGGAGCAGATTTCCTGGTAGGATCCGTGAGCCTGTGAGAGACGCACGCTGGAACAACCTGTCCTTGAAGGGCTGCTGCCCATGAACAGTGACCTGCACTGGAGCATTTCATTGAGAACTGTTGCCTGTGGGATTGACTCACACTGGAGGGATTTATGGAAAGCTATTTCTTGTGGGAGGGATGCCACACTGGAGCAGGGGAAGGACGCTTCTTCCTAATCAGTGGCAGGAAAAATATGTAATGAACTGACCATAACCCATATTCCCTGTCTCTCCGCATCACTGGGGGGAGGAGGTAGACCTGGGAAGGAGAAAGGGGTGGGGAGAAAATGTTTTTAAGGTCTGGTTTTGCTTCTCTTTATCCTGCTCTGATTTTTTTAGTAATAAATTCAATTAATAGCTCTAATTCCAGTCTGTTCTGCCTGTGACAGTATTTGATGAGTAGTCTCTCTCTGTTCCTATCTCAAACCATGAACCCTTTCTTACATTTTCCTTCCTCTTTCCATCCACGGAGGGGAGTGAGAGAGTGTCTTGGTAGGTGCCTAGCACTCAGACAGGGTCAACTCATTCCATTAACCTACACCAATGTTGAGGGCAGGAGGAAATTTTCCCTTTTAGCAATAAAATTATATAAATATTTTTAAAAATTTATAATAGAGTAAAAATTTTTTTTAAAATAGAGTAGAATCAATGTTTTCTTAATTTGCTGTCCACAAAATCATTTGTTTCTGAAGATAGAGAGCTTATTAGAGGTCCCTAGAGAAAATGGAAAATACAAACTTAATGGATAAAAAAGAAAATTAAAGTGTTGTTACATTGTATGGCACATCTAAGCAATCATCAATACTTACAAATTAAAACTCATCATTTCAGTACAACACAGAGACACATGAAGTTAAAAGCATATTGGCAGTGTGCAGTTCAAACTGGTGCCAGAAAGGAAAATCCCAGCATTTGAATGACAGCTGCAAATCATATAAAAAGCTGCCAATATTCAGCTAATCAACCACTCCAAGCATACATGTAGTCAGAAGAATTACTCATTGAAACAAAAGGTGCCAATGAACACATGTACACACTAGGACTTTTTGCTCCAAATACAAGTGATAAAATTGTCCAAAGCACCATAAAGATTTGGTTCTTTCACAGAAAAAATATTGTTAGACATAGGGCCAAGATTAGCAACACTATCAGGATACTAGAAATGCCAGGAAATTCTAATTACTGGATTTTAAAGTATTTCTGAATTTCTGAGATCTGCATGCCTTGTACACCCTCCATAGCATGCATGCCCATCTCAATCTAGAAACATACTTGTACATGTTATAGGGAACCTAATTCCACATAGCTTCTATTTGACGGACTCAGAGCCTACATAGGGGCTATTACAAATCAAATTAAATTTGATAATTTAAGAGGGTTTAACTGAACTGCCCCTGAACAAGCTCACCTCCCTACACAGCACAGTAAAAGGCCTTTCAAAGGCACTTGCTTGTGTCCAAGAAGCAGGACAGCATTGCTACTTAAAACAGTAAGTAGAGGGAGAACCAATTAACCCAATGCAAATACTGCTACACTATTTTGGTGTTTGAAGCTCTTTGTCATAGTATGGCACCATGCAGAAGTATAGTAAGGTCTTATTTACGCTTTTGCAGCTTACTTGAACTTCATACCTGCCCACTACTATAAATTTCATCTACAGGTCTTAAAATGTCATTTACTTTTAAAGTGTGGCTTCTTCAGAGGGGAGACTACTGCAGCCCATTTCATTTGGCTAAAAAAACAAAAACCTGACATACAATAGCCATAAAAAGGACCCTTCACTTCAGCATATTGCAGCTCCCTGAAATATTGCCCTCAAAAATCAAAGAATCACAGAATCATAGAATCATCACAGTTGGAAGAGACCTTCAAGATCATCCAGTCCAACCATCCACCCAGCATTACCACAGCAACCCCTAAATCACAAAACCACATCATCCAGCGACAGGTCCAGACTCCTCTTGAACACCTTCAGGAATGGTGACCACACCACCTCCCTGGGAAACCTATTCCAGTGCTTGACCACCCTAACAGTGAAAAAGTTGTTCCTTATATCTAGTCTGAATCTCCCCTGTGTCAGCCTAAGGTCATTTCCTCTCACTGCAGGCACAGTAGGAGACCAGCCCCCACCTCACTACACACTCCTTTCAGGGAGTTGTAGAGAGCCATGCGGTACCCCTGAGCCTCCTCCAGACCAAACAAACCCATATCCCTCAGCCATTCCTCACAAGACATGTTTCTAGTCCTTTCACAAGTCTTGTTGCCCTTCTCTGGACACTCTCCAGCACCTCAAAGTCCTTTTTAAAGCTAGGGGCCCAGAATTGAGCACAGGATTTGAGATGTGGCCTCACCAGTGCCGAGTGCAAGAGGACAATCACTGCCCTGTGCCTGCTGGCCACACTACTCTTGATACAGGCCAGGATGCCATAGGGCTTCTTGGCCACCTGGACATATTGATTCATGTTCAGCCAGCTGTCAGCCAGCACCCCCAAGTCCCTTTCTGCCAACTCTCCAGCCACTCCACCCCTGCCTGCAGCACTGCACAACTCAGGTTGTAACCTGAGTGCAGGACACAGCACTTTACCTTGTGAAACCTCATGCAGTTGTTCCTCAGCCCATTGATCAATCCTGTCAAGGTCTCTCTGTAGAAATTCGCTACCTTCAAGCAGATCAACACTCCCACCTAACTTGGTGTTCATCTGAAAATTTACTGAGGGTCCACTCAATCCCTACATACAAGTCATCAGTAAATGTTGTTTCTAATAGACTTTTTTCTATAAAAATTAGAAAGTTTGGGTAAATGTCATTTTTAGATGGGCTATTAAATATACTTACATGGCTTCAATAGAGAGAAATGGCCATTTATAGTAGTCAGATTTCTGCTCCACCATAGTTTATTACTTTTGACATTACTGGAAACCATGCAAGCTTTGTTCTCATGATCAGTGATTGCAGAGTAACTGAACATTCAAAATGGCCCAATTTCTGCCATCGGCTGTGTCAGTTACATAGCTAACAGAGCCTATATTTGTATAGCTCTCCGTCTTCAAATGACTTATGTAGCATCTTCTCACACTGAATTAAACACTACCCTAAAAGTCTAATCCTTATTTATGATAAGATCCTTTTCACCTCTGTTCATAAAGTATGTACTCATTTAAATGTCCCTCTACTCCTTGTCAAAGTATAGAGGAGACTTAGCACAAATGAAAATGTATTCCTAAATACACAAAGAGATGAAGTGACTGGGTAATGTACTGAAATTATTTCCTCAACACTGCAGAAGATATGCACATATATCCCCTTCTCCTTGGGGGTCTATTGCTACATGCATATGAACATTTATTTGAATGCTGTTCTTCTTTAAAAGTTTGCCTCCACACAGTTATCATATAGATCACAAATAATAGCTGAAGGGGACCACTAGCATGGTTTGTCCCCGTGGACCAATATAAACAAGGACAATAGTGGAAAATCAATATCGTCATTAGGTCAAGGGCACTTGGTAGTGCAGAGCCAGAAAGTGTGTCTTGCCTACCTTTATACAAAATAACTGGAGAGGTAGAAACCTCTGCTTATGTGAAAATCCCAAGCCCTTGTGATGAAGAAGTTCCTAGATAGTACATATTTCTATAGCCAGAGTTCTTCTGTCAGTACATTTAAACCATAAAGTGCTTTTGCTGCTGATTTGGCTATTATGAGAAGAAAATGACCTGTAAAGATGTTTTGAGTAGCTAAGCATTTTGCATATATTATGGCAATGAAAGACATAAAGAAAAGTGATAAGAATGAAGTTTAGTAAAGTCAGTACAAGCAGGTTTATTTTCCATATCACAGCAAGGAATTCATAATCTTCTAAACTAAAGGGAAATAAGTCTGTCAAGATAAATACTCACAGAATCTGGGATTTGCAGAATCAGATGGGAAATGTTGGGAAAAAAAATTTAAATTACAAAGGCAAATATCACGAAACTTTTTAACCTCCCCTCTGTGTTGTCTAGCAGGAGGCATACATGTGAAGAGAAGTCTTATAAGTGTAGGTCTTGTTATTGAAATCATTCTTCCAGGAGCTGTGATGGGGGCAGAGGGCAGACAGCCCAGAATCCTATTTGCCATGCTGGTGCTGAGCAGGACCTAGTAAGTGGCATAAGGTCTACAGTCCTCTCAGGCATCTCCTAGAGATGGACATTTCTAGAGCAGTGGTTCTCAAATACATGATCCTGTATATATTCATTACATATCTGTTCTCCTCTGCTTTTTTTCAAAGGAGCTGAATCCCCAGGCAGAGACAGCTCCTGCTGGACTTCACATAAGGACTGCTGGAGATTTCAGTCCTGTGCTCAAGGGAAACACATAAGGTGGCCAGAATGCTGTCAAACCAAACTGGTAGTAAGTTACATACATCATGAGCAATGCCATTCTCAGAAAGCCACATAAAATACCAAGGAAAGTCTTTCTCTGCAGTACAATGGGTTTTGATTTAACCTATCAGTCTGTTCAGCAAGACACAGGAACACATTGGTTAAGGTACAGCAACAACTCTTCCTATTTCACATGAGGTAGTTAGTTCTTGTTACTTAATGAAAAAGGTAATTGACACATTAAAAGACTTTCTCCCACTGATACTGTTTGAAAATTGAATTAACCTTTTGTTTTCTAGGTTTGTTGATCTTTATATTTTAGTCATATCATTGTAGCTGCTACCTTATGCTCAACATCACTCCTGGGGGACAAACTCATATGATTTAAAAGAGTTGCACATTTGTACTGCTACATTTATTTTTTATTTGCTTTCATGAACATCACTGCAGCTAAAGGTCTGTCAGCATTTCCATTAAAAAACTAAACTTTCAGCAGTTTGTATCTCAACTGTAAAAATTCACTCCAGGCTGCACCTGGGCAAACAAATCCTTAATTGAGGAGTAAATCGGGATTCTTTTTTTTACTTTTTTGGTTGGTTGGTTATTTTTTGTTTTATTTATTTCATGCATTTAAAAGGAGTTTTGGTTATTTGAAAGTTAAGTCAATACAACTCTAGAAATAAAGAGATAAGCAATTTAAGCTGCATAAAAAAGTTTGCTTTCCAAGGAAAGTTTTGCAAACAAGCTATAGTAAACTACAACAAATATACATTGGCATTTTAAAACAAAAAAAGAAACCCCAGGATCATTATTAATTTTTAAATATTTAAACATCAAAGTTCTATGAACACATTTCCACATTAAGGTGCACAACTAACAACTGGCTAATTATCTGCTCATAAAGGATGACTATAGAACATTTTCAGGTCCTTAATCAATGTCATGCTTTATGCAGCTTCCAAATTTCTTCATTCCACCTTCTGCTTTGCTTAGATATAGAATACAAATTCTATATAGACATCTCTTCATGTATGGAAGTAGATGCAGGTGTGTAGTTGCACAAGGAATTACCCCAGAGTTTTCAAAAGGATAACGTTACCTCATATCATTTGCAGATGCTACATGTCACATATGTAGCAGTTGCAGGCAGATCTCTCAGCTACCTACAAAAATTTTGTGGTTGCATTCAAAGCAATTCAGTTTTTCCATTAAATGTACTTTGCAGAACAGATAGGCGAACTGACAGTAAGTTAACTATGACCCTAAGGACTGTTGATTTACCTCAGACACATTTGGGATCCACAAAAAGTGATACGAAACTGTAGAAAACCAGAAAAGTGTTTAAAAATCCCTCAGGCAAAGAAGAGAAACACATGAGCACAAAGGCAGAAGTATCTGAGCAATGGTTAAGTGGAAAATTAAGGGTAATTAAGAGGAAAAAACATCTTATGCTTTGTCATCATTACTCATACTACAACAAAAAAGAAGTACAGAGAGGTAATATAAATATCTGTGGAAAGCTGCTTTGCAGTTCTACATAGGTTTTTATCACGAGATAAGGAAAAGGTTTTCTCTGAAACTGAGACCAAAGATGGCGAGCAGGCATGGGCATGTTGATGTATGAGCAACCTCCTCTTAAAAGTTGTCTACTACAAGTCTTCTGAGCCAAAAACGATCTTCAAGGCAATCAATCAAAGTAGACAGGTAAAAATGGCAGCTGCTGAAGTACAAGCATTCAGATTTACAAGCAGTAGTTGTGTAAGAGGACCTTAGTGAACAACATTTAAGAGAGCCCAGTGAGTTTTCTACACTGAGCTGATGGATTTGTAACCCATGCTGTTTCACACACAGCCTAGGTTATATGAAATAATTCCCCAAACAACAGAGCTGAGCACAGACAGTCATGAAATTAAATGAGAATGGGAAACACATAGCCTTAGCTTTTGTAACTGGAGTTAATCGTGGCATGAATCGACACATACAGGTAACCAGGGCAACCACCAAGCTACAGCTAAAGTGCAAAGAGTAGGTTTATTTCACTACCTTGCTAACAATGCCGGGTGGCAGAGACACACGGGGACACAGGCTCTGTTAGGGTTAGTTCATCCTAATGCTCCGGCAGATTGGGGGATGGACTCTGCTGCCTGCCCTAGTATATCAAAGTTCTTCCTTGAAAACTAATCAAATACTCCCTCCTCGCCAGATCTTTCAGTTTTAACCCTTTCCTCCCAACACTCATACACACATACAAACACACAGACATGACCTATATGCATGCAATGTCCTTCCTTCCTTTCTTTCTTTCTTTTTCTTTCTTTCTTTCTTTCTTTCTTTCTTTCTTTCTTTCTTTCTTTCTTTCTTTCTTTCTTTCTTTCTTTCTTTCTTTCTTTCTTTCTTTCT
>VZTJ01003429.1:14343-44700 GCA_013397795.1 Orthonyx spaldingii
TTCCTTCGTTCCTTCGTTCCTTCGTTCCTTCGTTCCTTCCTTCCTTCCTTCCTTCCTTCCTTCCTTCCTTCCTTCCCTCCCTCCCTCCCTCCCTCCCTCTTTTCTCATTTGAAATACCTTCACTTCCCCGGAACAGTTTAATTCCTGAAAGAGTACTTTTTTGCTTTTATTCCTGGAAGAATAAAAGTCATTAATTTTTTCAGTTTTTGGTCTTATTCATACACATTGTGTCACTTAATAAGGAAAGAAGGTATTTAATACAGTTTGAAGAATTAAAAAGAAAGCAGACCTTGAATTAGCAAAGACTGTCTACTGGTAAAGAAAGAATTTTCTCAGTTTGCTAGGGATGGTTAATCCTGCTTTACATCTTCAGTACAAGAACATTCATTTTAACACTGTGCTAAAATACTGTGGTTTCTTTGTATTTAAGTCACTGAATGTGGAATATTTCTTTGACTCATTCTTTAGCAGCAGTCTTCTACATATTCTATCTTTTGAACTCAGGCCCTGATCTTATTTTTTTCATGTTTTGTTTTCACTTTGTAGTGAACTGCAAGCCAGGATAATGCAATGCAATGTCTAAAATTTCAGTTTTCAATAGCCATATAGGCATGTATTGCTTAACTTGGATTTATCTCAAGCCCTAGATACTGCAGTCCAATCTGAGAATGAGTGCAGACAGTAGACATCAGAAAATATGTCCTTGTGTAAACACAATATAGCTGAACCTGTTTGTCAGGATGCAAAGGTGTATGAAAGGACACTGCACTTGGTGCCCCAAAGGGAAAATATGATGTACTGTGCAAGGCAGAGTATTAATCATAGCTGATATTTCTGGACAATAAAGTAGAGTAATCCTTGTGAACAATCTTTCTTCAAGGATAAAAAGGCAAAATAAGGAACTGGCAGTACTATATGAAACGACATAGCCTGACATAGGACAAAGCTAGAAGCACCTCGGAAATCTCATTTGGAAAACAGCTTAATAATTGCTACATGGTTTATTGTGGCCAGGGTAATTTTTCATCCTGTTGCATCATGGTTATTATTTTGCTTGCACCACAGACACCTGGGCTCCTTGTAAAGTTAGGAAAGGTGTAGTAAGTGAAAGTACTTGTCCATTTAGACTTGCAGAGTTCACGAGGTTAGAACATTTCTCCCACAGAAGGAAAAATGTTATTATAATTTCAAAACCCGCAGGAACTGGATGTGCAGACAGTGATATTACTACCCACTCCTACAAGACACTTCAGCTGTTAGATGTCCGATATGTACCAGTATCATGTGATGAAACACAAATTACGTGATGAGACACAGCAGGTCCAGTTTTAGAGACACGTTTCTGTTCACAATGAATGTATTGAACCAACCTGGGACCAGCATATAATTTTAGGGCAGCAGCACTGAGAATACAGTGGAGGGATTTACTCAAGTTCTGACTACACAGTGGTAGGAGCACTGGAAACATTCTGACCTCACGCAGAGGCAAGTTCTTTTGATTGCTAACTGTGTTTTGTAAGTATGGAACCTTTCTAAAAGCAGAAAACTGTATGTTAAAATGAAGAGAAATGAGGTCTTTATATATCTGTGTTGAAAACACTGAAAACAAAGAAATACAAGACATTCATTAAGCTTCAGCTACACAAAAACCACTGAAAATTCTGCCCTCTGAAAACCAAAACCAATATTTGAACATTCCCCATGTAAAACATCACCAAGTTTTTAGACTAGAAACCCTGAACTTTAACTCATCTGGCACAGAAATTCATGCAATTGTGGCCACAATTTGCCAGGGTCAAAGAAATATTCCCGGTTTTCATCATTTTGATAGGAGGCATCCAAGATAGCCTATAACATTTCCAATGCGTTATAGCTAAAGCACACTTTCAGGTTCAAGATAAAAAACATTGCTTTTTTATTTGGGATATTTCCTTGGTGAGTGAGTAAATATTAAGCATGTCAGGAAATGTTTTTGATCTGGAACACTGGGTACCATGTTGTGACTTTGCAGCCCTTCCTGCTTCTGCTGACCATCCAAGAAGGTCTGGGCAGCCCTCAGCTTCCCCTGCTCCTCCTGCCTTCTCCATTGTCATCATCCTCTCAGTTTTCTCCATCTTCATTGCCTCCCACCACCCTTTCACACCATCATCTCCCCACAGAGGTTCCCTGCATAGCAGTAGAGTGCCCTGTACGGCGCAAATGGCAGAAAAAGCTCCCAAAAAAAAAGGCAGAGGCATGTTGAACACACAGGCTGCCACTGCTCAGATTCTGGTTGCTCTTTTTGTGTCCCTGGATTTCACCACACCTAAGGAGCAGATATTTCCCAGATATTTTGTGCAAGATGGTCTGTTCTCTGACACATCATCAGCCATCATCTTCCAGCTAGCCTAATCATTGGCCTCATTCTTCTCTTTGGTCATAAACAGACACAAATTGCACTTATGTTTTAAAACAGGTAGGTAGAGCATGTTTTCTCCAAGTGTTTACCAGCAATCCATGACAAAGAAAGCAGCAACAGGCCACCTTCAAGCTGCTTCCCTTTTCATGAGGTGGCACAGTCCATGCTGAGGGTATAGCAGATCACATGTCTGGCATTTCAGATGAAACCTGAGCCCTTGAAAAGGGATGATGTTCAGTCACAGCCACTTACTGAGCGAGGGACTTCTCTCCTGCTCTCTCATTTCATGCCCCCGAATTCAGTGTCCTGCAGCTCCGTTTTCCAGGGGGTAGATAAACTCAGGCTGCTGCCAATGCTATTACTTACCCAACAAGTCAACAGCAAACTATTTGGTGGCACCTTTCAAGCACTTCACAAATGTCATTTATTTTAAAATATTTGTTTGGGTTTAAATTTTTTATATAAAATACAAAATTAATGTGGCAAACAGTTAAAGTGAGAAATATTTTATGAACACATTTACCAAAATAAAAAGAGCTCCTCATGTTGCTGCCTAATGATGGAGCATTTTAAGAACGCTCCTGTAACTCTTTTCTTTGTTGTCTGATCCATAGCTTAGTGTAGTAGGATTTAATTTTTGGTGTCACCATGAAATGCAGTGTGCAGCATATGAAATGTTAATGTAATGCATAAATGTGTAATTAAAAGAAAACAAAGCGGTGTAAACAAGGAAGTGTTGAATAGCTGAAATATTCCACAGTTTGCAAGTGCTGTTAGGCATAAAAATAATGGATTTTTTTATCCATACATGTTGTGACATAATTCCCTTCTTTTTCTTTCTCCTAATCTCTGAACTAAAGTTTCCAATCTGAACTGAGAGGAACCAAATGTCTCTTAAGTCAAACTTAATATTACACTGATTAATATAGAGAGCACTAGCCTTTCTACAGATGTGAGCCAGTCAAACTCCAATGCCATCAGTGAAGCTACACCACTAAACATCAGCTGAAGCTCTACTTACTGGGGCAAGAGATACCAACTAGGGACACTCTATAAGGACAACAAGAACTATTAATTTTTTTTTATTTCTTTTCAGTGTATGATAATTAAGAGGTTATTTTGAGATTCAACAGTCTCTGCATCTTTCCCACAGTAGTCTTTGCTCCTGGATTTGTATGACTGACATAACCCCAGCATTGTTTAACTCATGTATTTCACCTTGTCTTGACTCAGAATCTCAGCCTGACAGACTTCAAGAAGCATTTGGACAAAGCTCTCAGGCATATGGTGTGACTCTTGGGGTTGTCCTGTGCAGGGCTAGGAGTTGAACTTGATAATCCTTGTGGGTCCCTTCCATCTCAGCATATTCTGTGATGATATGATGCATGATAGTACATAAATGACAGTATAACCTCTGTAGGTAGCCAGAGGCAAACCTGGTGAAATCTAATCTTTGCTGTTTGCACCGAGAGTCATTACCGTGTCCCATATGGAACCAGCTTGTTCACTCAATAAAGGACAGAGCAATGAGATGCCATACATAGGCTGCTGTTGCAGTTTAGCCCCAGTAGACAGCTGAGCACCACACAGTCCAAAGGGGGAAGATACAGAAGGATAAAAGTGCTAATGCTCACTAGTTGAGATAAAGACAGATTAATAATTTTTTTAAAGGGGGAGTGGGGGGAGTGGGGAGGAGGGTAGGGGAAAGAGAGAGAAACAAAACAAAACCTAGAGAACAAATGATGCAAGAGAAAAAACTTGCCCATCACCTACTGACCCATGTCCACCCTGTCCCTGACAATCAGTGGTCCCCACCATCTTCCACTCCTCAGCTTTATCTGCTGATCATGGCATCACATGGCATATGGAATATATCTTTGGTCAGTTGGAGTTAGCTGTCCCTCCTGCATCACTTCCAAACAACTTCTGCACCCCTGGCCCACTTGCTGGCAGAGCGAGGAGCAGAAGAGGCATTCATGCTGTGTAAACACTGCCCAGCAGAAACTAAAACATTCCCAAGTTATCAACACTGTTTCCAGCACAAATCCAAAACACAGTTCCACCTTAATTATTGTGAAGAAATTTAACACTGTCCCAGTCAAAACTTATACAAATGTGAAAAGTCAATAATCAGCACCCATTTATATCTCTTTCTTGTCTTGTATATGAACGCGAGAGAAATGCAAAACTAGGACATGAGATTCTTGGATAATTTCATGTTCTCTTTAATATAAAGATGTTATATAATTGTCGTTGATTTATCTGTTCTAAACATCTGATTTGGGCCATAAATTGTAGTGTTACGTTTTGTAGCAAGAAGTGACATAAAATGATTTCAGGAGGAAAAAAAAGTTGAAGTTTAAAATTCAAGAATTTCTGTTATCTTGTATATTACTAGTTGAATATTTAAGTATTCAACAGTGTATAACATATAATTTGAAACAAGAACCAATCTACATAGGCTGTTTTAATAGGCAGGTGGTAGTAATAATTCATTTCTCTTTGAAAGATAGTGAAAATGTCATAGTCATCACAATTAAGAAAGTATAAAGACATGAAACCTTTTGATCTCCTCTGTTGCCCATTCATTTCAAAAAAGTAATGAAAATAATGTAAAAAGTATTCTCTTTGTATCACAAATGTGTGATGTGTTCATATCTGAATTCTATTCCAGAATGCTTAAATTGTGACTTTGACTTTGAATAAATTAAAACTATTGTCCTAAAAGTAAATGTCTAGCTAATTTTTAATGAGACCTGGAACAACACATTTGAAGCTAGAAATTAAGCCATAAGGTCACCATCTTTTTCACTTCTGCATATCAACATTCAATTCACATTCTCAAATTCTCTAATATTTTAGATTTAAAAATAAAAATTGGAATATTGCCACCAGATCCAGTTCAAGGATTCACACAATTTACACCACGTAACTCCCACAAATGCAAAACTCACAATTATCAGCAAAATTGGATCTGTCTTATCTGAGGTAGTTTGAGCCAGGAACTTTATATTCAGACAGTGGTGGGTGGGCCAAGGGGTGAGAAGAGGTGATCAGCAGAGATGGGCCTGCTGGTGTTATCCCTGAAGAACCAGTTCCTCACTGCCAGACATGAACCAAAAGGCAGGCAAGATTTGTGGCCACTAGCAGTAGCCCATTCAAACTCAGCAATATCCTGTCCAAGCC
This sequence comes from Orthonyx spaldingii, assembly GCA_013397795.1. Lineage (NCBI taxonomy): Eukaryota > Metazoa > Chordata > Aves > Passeriformes > Orthonychidae > Orthonyx > Orthonyx spaldingii. Next base: position 19,928 of record VZTJ01003429.1, read on the forward strand.
CCCTACTCACTTAACCTGAGCTTAGTGTCCATCTCATATCCCACCTAAATTTGTTCTTCAGACACAGATATTCCTCCCTCTGCTCTTGCATAGAAGCTTTTCCAGGTCTTATTTCATTCTCAAATATTAAATCTATGGCAAACTGATAATATTTCCATTATCTGTAATATTACTAGCAGCAACAGTAGCTGTATTGGACGTATGAAATAGCTCAAGTTAGCATCTCCTAATTCCAGAGCTGTGGCAGCAAACTTGGAAACAGTAAACATCCCTGTTGGTCCTGTGAAAGTGCAGTGAGAGACCTTTCAGCAGTGCGGTGTGTAGCCTTATCAGACTTCAGACAGCCCAGAGGGAAATGCTGATGCAACTTGTCTACTCCTCTGAAACTTGTTTTTGAAACTCTTCCATTTCTTTTGCACAAAAACTCAATAGGTTTAGTTTTAAGCTCCTGCCTTCTCTCCTGAGCCGTCTTTGACAACTCTGTCCAGAAACAGAATACTAAACTCAGTTCTCACTTGTAGGTAGAAATCTCAGTGGGAGTCATTGTACAAGATCACTTTTTGTGCTATTTTTACTGTGCAACTTTAACCTTGCAACATAAGTTACACAGATGGAATTGATTTCAGCAGAATTGTCTTGGATGTTTATGAGAGCACACTTGATCCAGCAGTAGATTATGCAAGAGATGAGCAAACAAAAATCCTGTTAGCTTAAGGAGACAGTTTGCACCTCACAAAACAAATTATGAGGTCAGTCTGGATTATAAACTGGATTCTAAAATTTACCAAGCATATATTTTTCTGTAATATTCTGCTGCAGAGGAATTTTTTTTACCATATGCAAGCTATGCTTTATGTTTGTGGGAAGGACTCCTCTCCCTGAGCAGCAGGAGAAAACCTCGGGTGACAAACTGACCAAAGCCCCATGCCTGTCTCCCTGCACTGTCGGTGGGAAGGAGGGAGGGGTTGGGGAGAAAATGCGTTTTAAGGGCTTAATTTACTTCTCATCCTCCTCTAACTCTGTTAGTAATAAATTCACCTTCTAACTTTAAATTGAGCCTGCTTTGCCCTTGCAGTTTTTTCTCCTGGTCGTTATCTCAAATCATGAACCTTTTGTTAAATTTTTTTCTCTCTCCCCCGTTCAGCTGTAGCAGGGAAGGGTGAGCAAACCACTTTGGTAGGTGCCTGGTCTTTGGCCAGAATCCAACCATGACAATGTTGCAATGTTTTCTCCTAAGGTTCTACCTCCTAGAGGGACAAAACAGTCTTCTGAAGAAACGCTAAAGAAATATTCTTCAATTAGAAAAAATAATAGGTATAATTGAATGCTTGTTTAATTATTTAATTATTTCTAACAATTAATCCTTTATGTATAATAAATTTTGTTTAAACAAAACATTTTCAAGTCAAATTAGCTCTGGTCAGAGGAGTTTCTACTATGACACTGTTATATGTAAACAGAAGAGAGGGTGAAAAAGAATTGCAAGATCTGTTTGAGAGTATGAACAATTTTTCCTTCTTTTAGTTCCACTTTTACAAAACTCCTTTTACATTGCTCTTCCTTCATTTGTGTTCCCTCCTACCCTGCCACTTGCTCTTTTCTAATTTTTTCCCTTACTCTTGCCTTGAGTTTATTCCTTTTTTTCTCTAATACAAGGAAAGAATGCTAAAAAACATTTACAAATGTACCTCTGTGTCTCTTTGCCAAGGATTTAAACAGAAATCCTTTGGACTACAGGGATAGTCTCCATGACCATCTACCTCTTTGTGTTCTCGTTTGCGTAGTCATGCTCTGTTCTCTATTCCATTGCCCATCTCGAATGTATGGATCTCTCAAGAAAGAGGCTACCTGGAAAAGCACCTTCGGTTATTTCACTCTTTCCCAAGCTATGTTTTCTCAAGGAACTTAAGTTTCCCTTTTCAATAGAAAAGGTAAGTAACTCCATACAAAATACCTCCAACTCCTCTTCTATAACTTTACCACAGCACTGAAAATCAGCACTTAAGAAAGATGCTGTTAAATATTAGTGGTTGAGATATTTCTAACACAATGACTTTTCATTCAAAGCTGCAGCTTATTTAATGATTGGCAAACTCTTACCGAAAGATAGGCAGAATTCCACCAGAAACCTTCCCATTCTCCCATCAGTTCACTTGATACCTGTGGATCACACCACACTCTGAGAGACATGGCTAATCTCAGGGCTGAAGACCCTAGGGCCTCCAGGCTCAGAGTCAGAAGAAAGCCCTGAGCTGAAGCATTAAGAGTGTGTCTGAATTTCGCCAAGTCTCAGATCTGATAGCTCAGTATGGCAGATCACTGTGATGCCAAGATGCAAGGGGAGTTATTGACATGGACAAATTATATTTAGATGGTGGCTTATCTACAGACTGTGCCTTGACCTTTCATGCAATCTGCAAATTAACTCTGCCACTGCTTTCTGAGTAGTAGCTGCAAGATTTTACAAGGAGTGAAACAATGGCATGAAGAGGTGTTTTGTTGCTAAACTTGTGGGATTAGTAAATTCCTTTTCATTGACAAATATTTACCAAAACCCAGAGAATCTCTAAATGCTTGCAGATAATTGATATGAATCAAGGCATTTGTTCAAATGAACAGCCCCTTTGAAAAACATTTCTGCACAACATACTAATCCAGAGAGTGCCTTATGTGACATTCTACAGCACTCTCTCTAGTAGCATTTTAAATGACTCAAGCACCAAATGGGCGTACACCATATCCTTTGTGAGGCAGTTTCACAAACCAGAAGACCTTGCACAGGAAAGGCAGCCTAAAATGTTCTCTCTAAGGTAACCCTTTACTGTACCATACCCTTCCAGCCTTCTTGCAGCATTATGAAGAAGCTCTTCTGGACACCTACATAAGCAGGTGGAAATCTGATGGAAGGGTAGATACTGTCAGCTCCACACCATTTATAACATTTTGTATGTGAGATGAGCTTTTATAATTGTTATGCACAGAAGCTAAACTATGAGTTGCAAGGTGAAAGAATAATCTCGCTAAGACATTTTGTTCACCATTGGAAAGGATGTTTTTAAACCAGCAAGGGAGAAATGGCACAAGCCTTGGCATTTGTAGTCATAAATTGAAACACTCAGCAAACAGGGAGGGATGTTTAGCCCAGCAGGAAGAAGGGATTAAGCAGAATCCAGTCCTGAAGGGCTGGATCTTTGAACTTGCTTTGGGTTTCCTAACCAGAAATACTAGAGAGATTCTTACAGATATGAGAATAGCAGCAAAGTCAAGAATGGTGTGGAGAGAAATGAGAGGAATCTGAAAGGCGAACAACTGACACTGCCTACATATATCCCCCACGAGTACTGGACATCTGCAGGAGACACATATGTAAATGTATTAGAGCCCTGGAATAGTTAGCGAGTTCTCCATCTCACTGCAATATATAGAATAGATAAATAAATACTGGGCATATGTGATATATATTTAGATTGTGCATTAGACTTTAAAATCTCTGTCTAACTGAATGCATTAGCCTGTATTTTCTGTTTATGCCTCTGGGATGCCATGGAAACACAGCACTGAATTGTAATGGGTCTCTCCTGGCAATAAATAAACAAAGTCTTTGTCTGTTCATGTTTCAATTTCTTTCTCTTTCTTTTTATTCATGTAATTTACAGTTTCAGAACGAAAACAGACTTACCCCCACCCATTGGCTTTGGTTGCAAAGCATGCTTAAAATAAATGCAAAATGCACCTTCTAGTGGCCGCTGTGGCTTCCTATACAGCTGCTACTACCATCGGTAAGCAGTGAACGGTGCCTATTTGTGTTGAACTTCCTTCTGAAGAAAAATGTGGCCTTTATAATTGAACCTGGAGTCAGGGTTGCTTTACTAAATTGCAGCCTAACCTAAAGAGCACTTAATATACTCGTTGAAATTGAAAGCTGTTCTTTTCCTTGCAACTCTAAGAGGCTACAGCCGGTCCCTTTTTCTATAGACTGTAACAATGTTCATTGCCTTTAAACTGCTCCTCCAAATCAATGACACACTATCACTTCTCATGCTCCAGAGCTTATTAAAGCAAACCAAAGCAATCATCCCCATCAGGCTAATGCACAGGAGCAAGGTGAAACTCTAAGCACCAAGTGACAGAAATACCAAGTATCACACAGCATCGGTTTGCCATCTGGCACCTGCTGTCCCTGTCTGAAATGAATAAAGTCATCGAGAGGGGATGTTGTGCAGTAATATGAGTAATAGAAAGGCTGATAATTATCTGTGTGGAGAAGTGGGCAGATTTAATTAGACTACTCAAATCTGAAGAGTCAACTGAATCCAAAGGCAGTAACCTCGGCTGTGGAGGGCAGCCATATGGTTGCTCTCAAGCTTTCAGGTCAGACTGAAATTCAGTAGGGACCTTCGTCACTAATTTAGAAATGTAGAGCCATGTGCTTGACTCCACATCTGTCAGGCAGTTCTTGGGCAAGAACTACAGCAATAGCAGGTATGAAGGTTCAGTGCAATGCACGCTAGAGTCCCTGTTGTACAAAGTCTGAATAACAAGCTGACTTTCCTACCACCCCAGCAGGACACCCCTGGGAAAAGGGAAGCAGGAAGAAAGGACAAGAGTACAAAATGCCCTTAGGGTGACACTCTAGTGTATTGGTCTGCAGTATAAGGGTGAAAATTGGATACTTTTTAGCAGCCTTGAGTCTTCAAAATGCACACTGGCTCATGAACTGAGGCAGATCTCCTGCGTGGTACAGCTGATTTTATTATGAATTCAAATCATATCATGAAACATTACTGTGCAGGGAATCAGATGGTGAAGAACCAGTCTTGGAAATTATGGGTGCAACATGTAAGTCTTAAAAAACCTTCTCTCTTACCCTTCTCCCAACCTGAGTGTATGTGCACATAATGTAAAATACATTGATTGTTTTCTTGCTTTTACTTTTTCTGCTTCCAGAAGCATGGGGTCAGTTGTTCATTCATATTCTGATTTTCCTTTTTCTAATCTGACCATGAAGCTAGGATAATAAACATTTTACCCTTAAGAAGCAATAATATACTTAATGCTTTTCTGGTAATCCCTGGAGAATAAAACAAGAGTTGTCAGAACCTATACAGGAACAAGCAGACTGTCACGCTATGTATTGCAGTGAGAGATATCAACAAAGAATCTAGTCATGATAACTGGATGACAAAAGTAAGTTAATACGTGCACTTAGTTTGGTTTGTTTCTCTAGGATTTGCAAAATATGTAAGGCTTTCATTGCACTTCTCTTTCAGACAGGATTTTACACCAGAAGGCAGTAGACTGTGAGGAATCTACCACGCTGGGAATGACCATTCTCATCAACTGCCTTCCTCCTACTGGGTCATGTATGGCTACAGCACAGTCTCCTGCCCTGCTCCTGGCTAACAAAGAGAAGGAGCAGATGCTCCCCCAGGAAGTAACTTGCTATTTGTGGAAATGGCAGCAGTACAACAACCAAGGAACAAGAGTGATGTTGAATGCAAGAGAATTTGGGACTTTGCAGTTGGGCTCAGGTCAAACAGATACAGATAGGAGGGCTCAGTGAGCAGCACAGTGTGAACTACTCTCAGCCCAGAAAGCTACAAATTCCAGTTTGCCACTAGCATACAACCCAGCTACTCAGGGTTTCTCATACCTTCAGTTATCTGGGAGAATCATGAGAAAACATGGCATGAATATGATTAAACTAAATTTTAAGTTGTAACTGGTTGAAATATTACTTGGTTGTAGTCACCTTCTCTTATTTTGCCACTCTGGTTAGATACAGGATTTTAAGTGGTTACATGTCCCAATGGCAGGGTCTAGAGACCCTGCTGTCTAAGGCATTTACTTTCACATTGGGAGATTTGGCAAAAATTGCCAGTATGAGGAATTCTTCAGAAATCCCTCAAGTTCATGTCAGAGTCTGCTTCCTTCAGCATCTGTGCAGCTCTAGATTTTGTAAACCTCTACATGACACAGAAGTCAGTCTTATGCTCTTGCCAGGTGTCCTTTAAATGTGTAGTTCATCACACCTTGTATAAGCAGAAAACACCAGCACAGAGCAGCTGAAATTATTACAGAAGGTTCCAGGCATTTGAGGCTGGAGCCATCTGTAAATGTACAAGAAAGCATGACCTAATCTCATTGTCTTTAGACAGATAGTTCCTATTTCAGTTGAGGCCAACCAAGTCAAAAATATTCCTTTAAATCGCAGGGTTTTTTCAGGGAAAGGAGGGACAGACAGATGGCTACAGAAAACTATTACACTGCATCAAGCACTGTGGTAGGTTGACCTTGGCTGGACACCAGGTGCCCACCAAAGTGTCTCTGTCACTCCACTCCTGAGATGCACAGGGAGAAGGAAATATAATGAAAGGCTCATGGGTCAAGATAAGAATGGGAAGACATCACTCACTAACTACTGTCACAGGCAAAATGACACAACTTGGGGAAATAAGTTTATTACCAATCAAGTTAGAGGGGGATAATAAGAAATATAACCAAATCTTAAAAAACCTTCCCTCAACCTATCCCTTCTTCCTGGACTCAAGGTGGTTCCCAAATTCTCTACCTCAGTGGGATAGGGAATGGAGGCTGCGATCAGTTCATCACACATTGTCTCTTCCACTCCTTCCTCCTCAGGGGTAGGATTCCTCACACTCTTACACTGCTCCAGTATGGGGTCCCTCCCACAGCACACAGTTCTCCACTAAATTCTCCGGTTTAAAGCAATGGCTGCATACATAGCTGAGATTACTTTTACCATTCCATATGCAGGACAACAATTGCTGTAAACTTGGAAAAACAGACGAAGCCTAGGTATTCTACAACATTTTTGCCTCAGTCCTCAATGGCAACCTCTCTTCCCATGACTCTTGAGTGGATGGACAGCAGGATGGGGACTGGGACAGCAAAGTCCCTCCCACTGTAAGTGAAGATCACATTCATGACCATCTAGGGAACCTGAACATACATAAGGCTGTAGTACCCAAAGTCCTGAGTGAATTGACTGATGTAGTCGCTAAGTCATTCTCCCTGACATTTGAAAATCATGACATTTAGGTGAAGCCCCAGGAGACTGGGAAACATTGTACCCACCTTTGTAGAGGGTAGAAAGGAGGGCCCTGGGAACTACTGCACTGTCAGCCTCCCCTCTGTGCTTGGGAAGATCATGGAACAGATGCTCCTAGAAGCTCTGCTAAGGCACATGGAGGACAGGGAAGTAATCTGAGACAGCCAATACGGTCTAAGCAAGGGTAAGTCCTGCCTGACCAACTTGGTGGCCTTCTATGATGGAGTGACTATATCAGTGGACAAGGGAAGATGTCATATCTGGACTTCTGTAAAGCCTTTGATATAGTCTTCCACAATATCCTTCTCTCTTAACTGTAGAGAGATTAATTTGATGGGTGAACTGTTATAAGGATAAGAAAGTGGCTAGACAGTCACATGTAGACAGTAGTTGTCAATGGTTCACAGTCCTGATGGACATTAGTGGCAAGACACTCAGACTCCATATTGGGACCAGTGTTATTTAATATCTTCATTAATGGCAGAGATGAAGGAATCAATGCACCCTCAGCAAAAGTGCAGATGAGACCAAGCTGAGTGGTGCATTTGCCACACCTGAAGAACTGAATGCTATTCAGAGGGACCTGGACAAGCTAAAGGAATGGGTCCATGGGAATCTCATAAGGCTTAACAAGACCAAGTGCAAGGTGCTGCACCAAGGTTAAGGGCAATCCCTGATATCAATACAGGCTGGGGGATGAACAGATGGAGAGCAGCCCTGGGGAGAAGGATTTGAGGGTGCTGATGGGTGAGAGGCTGGACATGACCCAGTAATGAGCACTCAGAGCCCAGAAAGCCAAACGTGTCCTGGGCTGCATCCAAAGCAGTGTGGGCAGCAGGGTGAGGGAGGGGATTCTGCCCCTCTGCTCTGCTCAGCTCTGCTCTGGTGAGACCCCACCTGCAGTGCTGCATCCACCTTTGGGGTCCCCAGTACATGGAGAGATTCCAGAGGAAGTCCACCAAGTTAATTAGAGGAATGGAGTACCTCTCCTATAAGGAAAGGCTGAGTGAATTGAGACTGTTTAGCCTGGAAGAAGAAGAAGGTTTTGGGGTGACGTAATTGTGGCCAGCCAGTACCTGAAAGAAGCCTGAAAGTAAGATAGAGCGAGACTCTTTACAAGAGCATGCACTGACAGGACAAGGGGGAATGGCTTCAAATGGAAAGAGACTAGGTTTAGGTTAGATATAAAGAAAAATTTCTTTTCTGTGAGGGTGGTGAAGCACTGGCACTCATTGCCCAGAGAAGTTGTGCATCCACATTCCTGGAAGTGTTCAAGGACAAGTTGGATGGGACTCTGGTCTAGTGGAAAGTGTCCATGCCCATGGCAGGGAGATTGGAACAAGCTAGTTTTTAAGGTCCCTTCCAACTTAAGCCTGAGTAGAATCTTATGATTCTATCGAAAGAGAATGTTCTAATTATTCTGATTAGAAATTCTGTAGAAGGGTAATATGAACATCAACTTACACTTACTGGTGTATGGCATTTGCCATCACTGTGGTCCTGTGTGTTCCCCAGCTCCTGGAGAAAGATTGACTCTTGGTTGAGTTTGAAAAATCTGACCTGAATTCTGAATTTCTGTAAGTGTTTTCCATCTACATAGTGAAGCTTTAGGATGTTTAAAATGCAGATCTTCATCCCAGTTTTGTGACTTGAATATTACCTGAAGAGCTTACTATCTATGTATGCGACAGAATTGTTTTCTCATCTTCCTAGAGTCCTATGGCTTCTAATTCAGCAGCATCTGAAAGCAGATAAACCTACTCTTCATTGCTTTCAGCATACAGGAGTGAGTTTTACATCAGACATATGTGTCTCATTGTAATCCCTACAGGGGGTCTTACACTTCACTGAAATTATTTCTCTGATTATGCCCTTCTTCCCTGCTCTCAGCCATGCCTATTAAGACCTGGGCACTGCTTCCAAAAATTCTGTAAGGCCACATATACTTTTTATGCAAATACAGAATAATTACATCATTTACACATTCAGATCCATCCTTTTCTTTTGCACTTGCTTCTCTACTACTTCCAGTTCCATCAGTTCTCCTCTCCATGCTCCACCAACCATATGCATAGCTCACACATTAAACTGAATGATTTTGATATCAGAAACCATGTTTTAGATGCATGAGTTTATCTCTAGTGGGAATTTTTTCTCAGTCCTTTGAAATAAAAAGCACCATTTTTTCTGGTACTCTACGTTTAATGTGCCTGACACATAAGGGCAAATCCTCTGCACAAGATCACCAGGAGCTTCTGAAACCATATTGGGTGCCTGCCAGAGCTTTCTGGTATTGATGATTTGTGAACTGGAAATACTCCTGCAAGGGCCAAAGATAAGACATCTATTCCTCTGTTTGCCTTACTCAGTTGTCAGTTGTACTTGCTATACTCTCCTCTATTCTGAGGACTTCATACCTTAGTTCTTAAACCAAAGGAGGATTTTTTTCAGATAGTTGCATTGTTTCATATTGTTTATTTCTCTCCCACCATTTCACATGGTAATATTTTAAAAACAGATACGTGTAAATTCATATAAACAAATTACTTAAACCTCATTACCCTATCCTTATGCCACACTGCTTGTCTATTCTCAAGCTGTACTTTTGAATGTATCCACATGTGATCCTTTAAAAATACTTCTGAGACTTAAAAAATCGATGTCAAACTGACTGGTCTAATTTCCTGCAATTCTTTTAGATCTTTTTCGAAAGTAATTGGAGCATTGCATTAGTTATTTCTCTGGTCTCCAGAGACTTGTCCTATTTCCTATTTTTTTTTTTTTTTTCAGTTTTTCTTCTTTCTTTTTCTGTTCTTTGTCTGCATCTTGTACCTGGTCACACTCAAGACTCTTTAAGGGGTTCAAGACCCTTTGTTCAAGACACCAGGAGCTTAAAGATCACATTCTGTCTACATGTTTTTCAACTTTTGCTGTTACAAATAGCACCAAAGGTATCTAGAATCAAAAGAGACTAGAGTGAATTAATGCTTCCATTTTCTTTACTTTGTATACTTGAAAGTATTTCCTTCTGAAAGTATTTCCTTGTTTTATGGTTTTCCTCATTTTAAATAGCTTCACTTGGTTTTTGTATAGGTCACTCAAACAGGTGCATGAAACAGAACAGCACAGTTTAAAACAAGAATAAAAAATATTTAAAACACCAGAAGGACCTGGAGACAAACGCAGTTGCAGGAACTGTTTTTTAACTCATTTTTTAGGCAAACTAGGTATGAAATTAATATCAGTTTTTCAGGTGGAAAGGGCAATCTGGGCTGTCAAAGAGGAATGGTGCTAAGACCTGCACAAGACATGTTCTCTTACAGACACACACAACAGATGAAAAAAGCCCCACAGCTTGCCATTCTCTGTGGAGTCATGTACTAGATACACAGCAGCTCCCTGGTGGGTTGAGTAGCAGTGGGATATCTTCCCCTCCTTCTCTCTGCTGACAATAAAATTTCTCATTTGTCCTTTTTCTATCACCCCACAACAAACAATGCCAAGAGAACACAGAGCAGCACGTACCTCATCCCAGGCTGAGCAGCTGGATCACCCTGCCCAAGGAGCTGGTATTCACAAATCCGCTGGGGCTCCACAAAAATTCTCCAGCACAGGCAGGATGTTTAGCGACTGCTCTGTAGAGCTGGCCGTCATGGACACTAGGTGTCCACCCACACCTGAGGGAAATCCAGGGTACTACTTCCCAGGAGTTGTGACCTGAGTGGGGGAAAAGGAGCTAGGCTCACTCGACTCTCCCCAAGCTGGAGAACTTGTACAGCTTCGATCCCTGAATATCTCCAGTCAACAGGCTTTCACAAATAGATAATTTTCCCTTTCACCTCAAGACCTCTGCACTCATCACAAACAGAGTACTCCAGGACACTCCAGGCTGGAAAGTGCTTGTTTTCTCCAGCATATCCCTACATTGGGCACAAGATCTGGAAAAATATGAGAATGACAAGATGATTAGTAGCAACTGTCCCTTGCAATATTGCAGTAATCAAAGAGTGGAAATACCTTTATTTATGAATTAGCAAGATTTGTGTTGTACTTTCAATAATATCCAGCCCAGAAAGAAGGTAAATAGGGTCCTACTTGTATTGGTGTATATATTTCAAGTAGAAGTAGAAAGTATTAACATCATACAAATGTATTGATTGCTAGGGAACACCACTGACTGCAAGCCTCCAGCTGGGTTCTGCTCTGCTGATCACAACCCTCTGAGATTTGCCATTCAGCCAGTTCTTGACCCACCTCAAGGTCCATTAATCTAACCCACATTTTCTGAGCTTACCTGTGAGGGTGTTATGGGAGACAGTGTCAAAAGCCTTGCTGAAGTCAAGACAGACAACATCCACTCCTTTTCCCTTGTACACTCATCCTGCTATGCCATCATAGAAGTCTATCAGATTAGTCAGGCATGATTTCCCCTTGTGAATCCTTCCTGACTACTCCTGTACTCCTGATGACCTTCTTGTCTTCTATATGCTTTTTGACGATCTCTAGAATGATCTGTTCCATCACCTTTCCAGGAACTGAGATGAGGCTGGCTGGCTGGTAGTTTCCTGGGTCTTTGTCCTCCCTCTTTTAATTTTTGAGGATGGGAGTGAAACTGGCCTTTCTCCAGTCACCAGGCACCTCTCTTCTTCTCCCTAATTTTTCACAGTTGATGGAGAATGTAACAAGATCTGCCAACTCCTTCGGCAGCCATGGGTGCATCCCATCAGAGCCCATAGATTTATGGATGTTAAGTCTGCCTAGCTGATCTCTATCCAAGCCCTCTACAGCCCGGGGAACATCTCTTTTTCTCCAGCCTTCACAGCCCAGGGAACATCTTCCTTTTCCCAGCCTTTGCAGCCTGGGGAACGTCTTCCTTTCTCCAGCCTTCTTTTCTTGCTTTTGAGGTCTGGGACTCCTAAGGACCAGTCTTAGCATTAAAGACTGAGGCAAAAAAGGCATTCTGTAATTCCGCCTTCTCTGCATCTTCTGTTACCAGAACACACCTCTGATTCAGCAGCAGTCCTGTATTTTCCTTAATTTTCCTTTTGGTGCTGATGTACTGCTGCTGAAGCCTTTCCAGTTGTCCAGCTCTCTGGATCCCCCTTCTCATCTAGAGCCCTATTCCATAGGATTTCTCCAAGCAGGTCTTTGAAGAGGCCAAGGTTAGCTGTCTGGAAGTTCAGGGATCTAGTCCTGTTTACAGCTTTTCTTCCTCCATGCAAGATCCAGAATTCCACCATCTTGTGGTCACTGCAGCCAAGGCTGCCACCAGTGTTCCTGTCTTCAACCAGTTCCTCCTGGTTTGTTAGTACAAGAGCCAGCAACAGACCTTGTCTTGTTCGCTCCTACACCACTTGCATCCAAAACTATCATCAATAATCTGCAGGAACTTCCTAGCCTGTGTCTATCAATCTGTGTTGTCCCAACAACAAGTATCAGGGTGATTGAAGTCCCCTAAAACCAGGGCCTATGACCTTAATGCTACTTCCAGCTGCCCATAGAAAGCCTCATCAGCTTCCTTGTCCTAATCAGGTGGCCTGTAGTAAACTCCCACAACATTGTCACCCATTTTAGCCTGTCCCTTAATACTTACCCATAAACTCTCAAATCATTGTCTGTCCCTGGACCAAGCTTGATACAGGCCAGTTATTCTCTCACATAAAGAGCAGTTCCACCACTTCACCTCACTGACCTGTCCTTTCTAAAAATACCTGCCTTGCCAACCGTCTCTTTGATTCTTACGCAGAAGATACTCAACTTTATCATCCCTAGCCTTGAGCACTATAGAGTTGAAACATTTCCTAATGGACAGAGACACCCCAACACTTCCTCTTCCTTGCCTGTCCCTTGTGAAGAGCTTGTAGCCATCCAGTGCAGCACTCCAGTCATGCAAGTCATGCCACTATATTTCCATGATCATGACTATGTCATAGATTTCCTGCTGCACAATAGCCTCCAGGTCTTTCTGTTTGTTACCCACACTGTGTGCATTCATGTAGATGCATTTCAGCTGGGCTATGGATTTCATTCCCCCATTATATTTCATCTTCAGTTCTTCTGCAGATGGTTTAGAATTTCAAGTGACACTGGTTTTTATGGGTTTTGGTTGGCTGGTTGGTTGGGTGTTTTTTAAATTTCCCTCCCAGATTAAACAAGTTGAAAAGCAAAACTAAATAATTTTGATCTTCTTCATAATAAAGTGTGTCCATGAACTTGAGTATGCTCCTGCACTCAAGTGGCAGGAAAGAAAGCTGGGAAGAATTTTCAGAGTTTTAACTTTCAGAATATCTTACAGCAGTCAAATGTATGAAAAGTTCAGGAACATGGTTTCCAATTTTTTTGGTAAAGAATAAATAAAATATTTCTGCAAACACAGCATTCATTTTGCTCACTAAATAGAGTAACTGAGATAACAATTGTATTTATTCAAATAGGTACAGTAAATCCTGGATCTCAGTTCCTATAAGTATGACAAGTTGAGCAGTTGTGGAAAAGTTTTCTTCAAGTCTTCATTTTCCATGTAATCATTACTCAAGACAGATAAAGAGGCAAGCATAAGCTGAAATGCAGCAGTCTCCTTTTCTGAATAAATGTATTTTTTTAAAAAGTGTATCTTCCCACCGTGCTAAGCTGCCTTCACAATTTGTGTTGACTTTTTATATATGTTTTAGAACATTGTCATAAAATAATCATCATTACTATGCTTTAATTTGAGTCTTGGAATAAGAATATCCCAAATCTCCATACATCATGTCACAGAAACTGGGCTTCCAGACAACTAAAAAAAATACAAATAAGAAACTCAAAAAAACTTGAATAGCCTTTGTTAAATATACAAGCTACATATCCTGAACACAGCAACCAGTGCTGTGTTCAGGAAACTCAGGGTAAAAAGTCATCAAAGCAATTACTTTAGGAATGTTAATAGCACATAAACAATGCTTCCAAGAAAAGAAATGCAATTTCAGTCTTGACCATAACAACCACAATGACAACTTAAGCTTTTAACTGACTAAGATGATTTTGGAAAATAATAATGAGAAATACTATGTTGTCCTTTTTGTGACCTCTTTCAACCAAACTAAATAGCTCAGATTTTGAATATTCATATTCACTAAATGGAATACAGCCCAGAGTGTTTGTGCCACAATGTCTAATAATAGAAGCATTCGAGGAACTCATATAGTTTGAGAGGAAAAAGAGGTTAAATTTAACAAATTATTCACTGGAGATTACTCACTTTTCTCTGATGAGAGCAGGAAAATGTGACAGCATGAACAAAGTTTATAAGCTCATTCGTGTCAGTTGAGTATAGTTTTATGTCAAAAAGAATGAATGATAAAAGCCACAATTCAGAATATTAAAATAAATACCTTCGGGGGAAAAAACAGCAAAGACTACAACAAAAGAATAAGACAGCATAGATAGAGCCTCTTCTGAGCACACAGCAAATAATTCATCACTTTATATTTCTAATTAATGGAAACACAGGAAAGGCACAGAAATCTAGGTAACATTGAGCAGCAATTACTGTTGCAATTTCACACTTGCCAATACTTTAGGGACGGAGATGACCAAAGGATATGACACTGTACCTACCCAGGGTGCCATATCTTTTCTTTGACCTAGACTTTTTTCCACAGAGTATTGAGCAGCACCAAAGAAACTGTGACCAGTGACCAAATAGGTGAAAGAGTAACCAAACATTTCACAAATATTTATTCATCACTGCAGAAAAATGTGGTAGATTTTTGATTCATTGTAAAACACAAGTGAGCTATTCCTTCAGTAAAATCAGGAAGAGTACCCTGATGCCACAGCCAACTGGCAGAGGATTGACTTCCAATTCTACTGACATATCTTTGAGAAATGTGTCCTTAGTATTTCACTCAAATACTTTCCAATCTCTCAGGCAGTTCAGGTGTTAAGTGTTTAAAATTCTGCTCACTCGCTAAAAATAATATGAAAATGTTTTTAATGGCCAGGTAAAACACAGTTTTGTTTTAATTTCATATGGTGAGTAACTTGATTTTTCTGCGCAAGATGGTTAATTTTTCTAGCCAGATTACCAATACACTCACAGTCTTTGAAAATTTTTTAAGATGCCAAACTTTTGCCAGTGGTAACAGCAAAGGAAATGCATCTGACTCTTCATTAGTTTTACTGGATCTATTTTTATAACCCCTCAAAACACATCCATTCTCTTTCTGAGCAAAGAAAGAGTCAGAAGCGAGGAAAAGAGTGAGAGGAAACATAGATTGAAAGTCTTTAACATTTGCATGAAGGAATATTCTCATTGACATCTTGTTGTAATCCAGCATGACAAGCTGAAAAGGGAGTGTCACTATACACTTTCTCAGCAGAAGAAACAGAGGTTTCATATATAGAATAGAACACAGGAATCATGATATGATCTGGCCAGAGTATTCAATCCTTTGCCGAGCAAGCCCAACACAAACACTGAGAGGATGAAAAAGGTGATGGTTAGTTCTCTATGTCTCACCTTGAGAACCAGAAGAAAGAAAAAATTGCAAGAATGTCTTCTTCAAAATGAAACTACCAAACCATTTCCATATATAAAATAAAAACTCTCAAGGAAACAGAAAAAAAATCACAGGTTGCAGAATTGTGAGAGCTGCCAATATAAATAAGTAAAAACCTCTGGTCTAAGCAAGCATGTATGTTTTCTTTCTCCTCTCTACCCCAAAAGTTTATTTGGGGCTGGAGTTTCTAATACCTGGGTAATTGAATTCTTAATGAAAGACCAATAAAGACTTCTAATTCATACATACCTGAATGGCCCACACGTAGCTGTATCAGAAAAGCCAACTCTTCATGTAATCACAGAGATCCTTCCCATTGCTTTTCTCTGGCATCAGTGAAGGATCCTTTGCCCACTGCTTTATGGCACTTCAATATTTAGTGTTTTCCAATTCTGGAAAATTTTAATGGTTAGAAATTTTCAAAGAGAATTCTTTGTCATTAAAAATCACCATATACCATCTCAAATGTCTTTTATCAGCTGCTACTAAATTCCTTAATGGCTACCAGTGCTTGTTTAGAGGCAACGTCTTGTGAGCTTGGATCTTGCTGAATTTGTAGAGGCTTGCTTAGTACTTTAACCCAACAAAAGAGACTTTTACTTCTTTCTTTATTTCATTTCTAAACAGTCTTTGGAAGGGATAAGTAAGTAAAAGGAAAAAATATCAGAAATAAAAATTGTCTTTTTTATTGGTCCAAACCAGTGTGAAAGAGAAGCAGATAAACTTCAAATATAGGAAGAAAAAGATGCATTTGTGTTTCTTACTCCTTGTGCAGCATACATAACATGAAGGAGGCTTGTAAGCACAGCAGAATCCAAATATCTGGTTTAGGAACTGTGTAACAAGTATCTGTATACAATATAAGTATTCTTATATATATGTGAAATACATACCCTGCGTACAGCACCTGCCTTTTCTGTCGGTAAGCTTCTGAAACCTGGGTGACTTCTCAAGGTTCCTACTGACTTGCTAACAACTACAGCCTTGGTCCTCCTCCTTTAGCCCAAACTGTCTGGCAACAGGAGGAAGGTGTGAGAAAGCCAGCTGAGCTCAGTGGTAATAAATGTTAAGGACCTTCTCCATCCTCACTGCCAGCCCAGAAAGAATGATATGGAAGAAGCAGCTAGGGCAGAAAGCCAGGGCTCTGGAGTGGGTTAAAAACAGTCTGAGGCTTCCCCTGTACTAGGGCTGCTTAGGTGCCTAGGTGACTGAAGAGTGACCCCAAAAGTTTTGGGAAGCAAGTGTTTTCAAGTCACCTTAGGGCAAAAAGGCCAATGACAGGCCCACACAGCACTCATAGGGATAATTCAAATCCAATCAGTCCAGGTTACATGAGGTTGCAGAGTGTGAACAGAAATCTCATTATGTCTGACAAGACTGTTTGGCAGGGGCAGAGAAAGTGCTTGGCATTTTGCAATTTATACTTCATGCATTTGGTAGCAGCTAGGACAGCTTCATAAGTTTAGTCATATTTTTGTGTCATTTACTGTGATATGAGATACACCACTAACAGCGACAGTCATCCTAGCACTCACATTGGATTACAGTGGAAACCAGATACAGGATACTACACAAATACATCAAACATTCATGACTGGCAGGCTTGCAAAACACTAGCTTTAACTTAGCTAGCTTCGATCAGCTTCTCCACCTGCATAAATTGACCCAATCACACCCTCCAGAACTTTAAAATGAAGTGTTTGTATGTCTATTTTGAAAGGAATTTGCTTTTATAGGGAGATAACTAAATTTCAGCTAAATCATGATAACTCTTATTTGATTTTTTTTTTTCCCATACAAGCCTTTTTTCCAGTTTGGATGCCAGCCTTAAAGTAAAATAATGAAGCAGAGAGCAAGAAAAGTGATAGGTTTAGCCATTAATCTATCCACTCTTTTTCTGTTGATGAAGCCGGAGAATAAGTTGTTCTGTGAACACGAGCGGCTTAGTCCATGAAGAGCACTACAGCCTGTTTCTCTTCTGCTGAGCTGTTAGGCTTCTGACAATCAGCATTCCTTTCTGAACTAATCCAGAGAAGATGCAGACCACTCCTCACCATGAGTCAACATTTTACATTTTGTTCCTGGTCTTTTCCTACTCTGTATTTTATGCAGCTCAGCCTAAGTTTTAATGCGGATGCTCCAAAGGAAAAAATGCTTTGAGCTGCCTTCTCCTCTTCCGAGCACACTCAGGAGTAAAAGTCAAAACAGATTTCACTCAGAAATAAAACATGACCAGCACACCAGACCAAGTGAAAATACAAGAAGGATTATTCAGCTGTCAGGAAGGAATCCTGGAAGTTCAGTGCTGTGCTCATGCTTCTCAGGCTGCTGAGTTGTTTGCAGCAGCAGTATGTTGCATCATGAAGTTTCTTTCCTGTGCATTCCTAGGTTTATTCTCTTCCATGTTGACTTCTCTCTTCCTCCTAGAAAAAGAGATGTACTTTTAATCTGTTTTCAAGTTTCTGCAAATCTTTGCAGTTTATTGGCATAATCAAACTTTCCATCATGGAAAGACCTCCTGTTACAGTGAGTGAAGCAGGTTGGATAAATGAGGGCCAAACAGGATGATTTACCAAAACTCAGACAACAGAAAATACTTTTTGACGTTTTTTGGTAAAGATTGGGTGGATTTTTTTTTTTTGTTTCATTGATTGATTTTTAAAATAAGCCCAGTGTTAAATTTCTTCAACATTATTAAAGGGAATGCCCAAATTACCTAGGTCTAAAAACCTCAGAAAATTTAAAGACTCATTTTCTAGGTCAGAACAGAGACCTGGTTAATGTAGAAACATAAGTACTTTAAGTTTTGTCATGTTCTCTGAATCTGTAAAAGCTTTGAGGCTTTTTATGGTGAATTACGATTATATTTTGGAGTAATTTATGTACTGTATGCCATGCAGCATGGCATGTCTCGATAAAGAACATTTTTCATACATTCTGGTCATTCAAACATATCCACCATAGGTTTCCATTACTAGTAGAGCAGACTTTTAGTTGCTATACATCTACTATGAGCTTTGAAACATATTCCTACAAGACACTGGGGACACAATATCCCTGATGGATTTAGGGCTTGCACTGGCTTCTCTCTTGACTTCAATGTCTCTTCTGCTGTGTATGTAACAATTTTCCAGGCTCAAGAAGTGCATGTATTGTCCTCTGTCAACACACCTGCCTTACAGATACATTTAAATGAATTAATAGGTTTGATCATGCACCTTTTGAATTTTTTTATGCATTCTAAACTGTATCAGTTGACATCAGTCAACTTCTTTTGAGGACGATTCATTCTGTTTCATATTCTCTGGTTTTGGAGGGAAGGAAATACCTTTTAATAATATCCCATCTGAACTTCCCCTGACACAAATTCATTTCATTTCCTCTTGTTCTGTCCCTGCTCACCAGAGAGAGGAGATCAGCAGCTGCATTGCTTGAGGAAGTTGTAGGCTGCAATGGATCAGCCTGTAGTCTCTTCTCCAAGTTGAACCAGCCAAGTCACCTCAGCCCCGCCTCTGAATTCTTGCCCTCGAGGCCTTTCACCACTATGGTCACCCTCCTCTGAATACACCCTAATAGTCTGATGTCCTTCTTATAGTGAGGTGCCTACAACCACATACAGGACTTGATGTGGGGCTGCACCAGCACACAGTAGTGTGGGACAGTCACCTCCCTTGCCTGGCTGGTGATGCTGTGCCTGATGCACCCAGGACACGGCTGGCCCTCCTGGCTGCCAGAACAGACAGTGCACTCATTTTCATTGACCCAAAGCCCCAGATCTCTTTCTGCAGTGTTGCCTCCAGCCTCCCATCCCCCAGTTTGTCCATATAACTGAGATTACTCTGTCCCAGGCAGAGAATCCTGGGTTTACTCGTGTTAAATTTCATTTGGTTGGTGCCTGCCTAGCATTCTAGCCTGTCTAGATCTCTCTGTAAAGCCTCTCTACCCTCTAGGGAGTCCATACCTCCTCTAATTTAGTAGCATTGTCAAATTTAGTGACATTTGTTTCCATCATCCAGAACATTTACAAAGATATTTAAGAGCATTGCCCGTAAAATTGAACTCTGTAGAACTCAGCTGTTGACTGGTGACCAGCCTGATTTAACTCAGCTTACTATAATCCCTTGAGCCTAAAATATCAGTAAATTGCTCACCCAGTGTATTATGGACTTATCTAGATGTGTGCTGGACATTTTTTGCAGAAGGATACTGTGAAAGAGAGTAATAAAATTAAGACATTTTCATGAACTGAACAGAACAAGTCCAATCTTTTACTGAATACAGAGCTTCAATTTCTTATAATTCCCGCACTGAGCATAAAAACATCTTCCTTCTACTCCCAGGCAGTATTGGTTTTCTCAGTATAACTGAGGTTTGTTGGATAGCAGTTGAAGCCCCATCAGGCACTGCCTCGAACCTTAAGAGCATTGTTTTCTCTGCTCACTTTCTCCTTACTGCAAGTGAATATATGTTGTTGTATGCTCAATAAAGAGCACTAACACTCCTTTTATTCTTAACTCACAAAGATATACATTTTTTTAAAAGTTATCTAATTGTTTTGTAAACTGCCTGTTGTCAGGCTTGAAATGACCTGACATGTGCCTCCTATGACTGTATTGCTCTGCAGCTTCATGACACTGAAGCTGCACTTGTTTAAAAAGGTCATTCTGAACAACACACACTTCTGAAATTTCCTTCACCTCAGTTTTAGAGCAAGCACTGGATTTCTAGTGTTAAAAGTGAAACAACATTAACTTTAGACCGTCATAAATCTTGCGTTCACCAAATGGGTAGAGCACTACAGTTTTTCCCAAAATCAGCTCTGTTCTTTTGAGAGAAAAGTAGTGCAGATAAATTGTGGTCTAAGTTACATCGCATCCGTTCCTGTTTGGGACACTCAGCCCTTGTGATCTGAACTGTCTTACTCTATCACTGCTTTTACAGCCTTTTATACCCTTTTAAATGAGTAATATGTAAGCTCTTACGACAGTATTGTACATTCTAAACTCCAAGACAAAAGGATTTTTTCCCTTTTGAGTTAAAAGATAGAACTCCAGCATGGTCTTTAATGACAGACTGAAGTTTGTAATTCATTCCTTAAGGTAATGGAACCATATACACCCAGTTGAGCATATATTCTTTTAAGTTATGTCAAAGTGCAATTATAGTTTAAAGGGAATATTTATGTACATTAGTTAATAACATCATTGCAACTTAGTGCTCACACATCAACACTTAATTAGTGTAAGCATAAGTGACATAATTGCTACAAGGCATGTACTACCCATAATGTGAGGTAATTTCATGCACTATGCGCATTTTAAATATCTACTCTGTATTTTTCCAGCTTGGATTTTTAAATCAATAAGAGATGTTTGCATATAAAGCTACCTTAAACTATTTTGCATTTTTTATTTGAATGCAAGGTGTTGTCCAGCAATAGATCAAAAAAAAGTTTTTTTCTCCTTGAGGAAAATCTAACCAATTTTCAATATTCAAATTTGTAAGCTCAAAAATGCTGGATTTCAAAACAACAGAAATGTCTATGTGAACTGTATGCTAAGTTTTCTATTAGATAAACATTTTTTGTCCTTTATCCACACAATAGTCAGCCTTAATATACTGATGTAGTTCTTCTGCAAGACTAACCATGCAGTTAGCTGATGTCCAGTCCCACTCTTCATATGAAAGGCCCTTGTTAGCTGATCAACAAAGCCCACAAAAACAAAATTAAGTATGTTCTGAAGAAACCCAGCTGTTATGGTGACTACAAGAAACCAGTGAACTAATGAGTAGAGGGGGTATCTGAGATTACATTGTGGATGTATAAGAAAATAGGTTCACATATACCGATAAAAATGCAGTCATTCATTCCCTGCTTTATTTTGTTTTCTCTTTTATTGGAGGATTGTCTCTTGGATTGTATTTTCTGTTTGAGAAGGAATGAGTCTACCAATACTCTATGGAACATGAAATGTATTTTGCATACTACTGCATCTTATGGAAAAAGAAAACAAACTTCACAATCTGAAGACAGGAAACAGAAAATGCATATGTCTGGCTTTGGAATAACTTGCAGAAGTTATATATGATCATATGGAGGCAAGAAGGAACCAAGCAGCTTTAGAAAGTTTTAATATTCCCCTGTCATGTTATATAAAGGGCTAGAAATCTTCAATAGGATTGCTGCTTCCTGCCTAAACCTAATAACGCATTCAGCAATTAGTGTTTAATAGTTCTGTTCAAGGAATAATCTAAACGTAAGACCATCCTTCCCTCTCATAACCTACAACTTATAAATAAGAACAGAGTTTAAATACTGGAAGAAATTAGGAACAGTTATGTTTCTCTATTTTTTTTAGTAAAGGGGAATGGGTGCAGTTAGCAGAGTTGACAGAATTTTATGTGTAATCATTTCACTGTAACTCTTCATTAGTCAGTTAAAGCACTTTTAAAGCTGGAAAAATTTTAACCTGGAGAATATTTTCCTGCTAGAAAATGTTCTTTTTTATCATATAAAGTCTTCTGCAACAATATATGAATGTTGAAAATTTCTTTAAAAAACAGAGAAACAAAATCATTAGACTGAAGAGTGACATTACTTCTATGCTAGAGCTGTCAGAACTTTTATTGCAAAAAAGTTTTGTTACTGATTTTAATTTTTGTTATTTTAAACCTAATAAATCTTTTAATGTAAAGGAAAAAACTGAACATTTTTTCTTTGAAATTGTTCTTTTTTGAAGATAACTCAAAATTATTAACATCATTGTAATTTGCAATAATCAAATCAAAGGAAAAAAAATCCAGTACCTGCACAAATCCACCTGCAAGCTTACAGAAAGGGTTTGTACTTGTGGGATCAAAACCTTCACATAGTTATTTTTTGTTTACATAAATATAGTTTTTCTAGTCCATGACTTACCAAGAGACAAGAACACAGCATTGTAATTTATTGTTTGAAAAAATAATTATGAATGTGTTTATCTTAGCGAAAATGGTTTTTTTATTGTCATTGACATGAACCTTGAGTTTTTATACTTAGGGAAAGGATTCATCAAATAGTCATCAAAATTTAGAAAGGTGTTGCAACTAGAAGTACCAACTATTTGGAGATCATCCATTGACCTTTAAAATGACTGACTTCTGTTACATCCTTTTTAGAAAACACTCACTAGAAGTTGGATCTGGAGAAAGCTTGATAGATCCTACAAGACGTTGCAACATAAAGTCCCTCCATATATTTACTGAACTACACCAGTACAAGCTAAAGAATTGGATTTTTTTTCCCAAAGAATTTGTGTGCTCCATTATACCCAAGCTCAACTAAAGTCTCAGTTTCTCATATTGGGAAACGTGCAAATTTGCAGCCCTTTATTTGCTGCATTCTTTATGTTCTTGTAACAGCAATAATCTCTACTAAAAATGTTTTGTAATGCAAAATAATTATAAATACAGCGCTTACTTTTTTCTTGGTCTACCAACACAAACTATTTGGTGGTCTTTTGATATGAGACATTTCCTAAACCTCTCAGTTGCCTTCTTCTCCACCCATTCCAGTTCAAGCACACCTCTCTGAGTAACCAGAATTGGATGTGGTTACTGCGGTCACCAATAATTTGTACAACAGTAACAGTACCACTTTTACTGAAAATATCGTTTGATATACCCTAAATCAGATTAGCTGGTTTTACTGACATATCACATTAATGACTCACACTTAACATAAGATCAATAAGCACATCTGAATTTTTATCCTTCTATGTTGAATCCAATGCTGAACCCATCAGTTTATAGCTTACTTTAATTTGAAAAGTATTTTATGGTTTATTTTAATCTGAAAAATACATTTATACAAATAAGACCCACAAGGTATGTGAAAGATGAGACATTAGCTTAGAATATGCATTGGTATTTGCCAGAAAGCTTATATATAGTCTTATATGAATATAAATATGTATATCCACATATTATTATGTATTTTCTAGTGTATAAAACTAGTCTTATAGTTTATCATTACTCTTATTATTATTTATGTAATTAAATGCATCCTTCATACAGCTCCTCTCTCTAACCTACCACGTATTCCTGTAAAATCACATCTCCTTCTTGACAAGATAATATATTGCTGTCACACTGCTGAATATTAGTATAATTCTGATTTTAGTTTACTAAAATGACAAATGCAGCTACTTTATAGCTGCTTTGGACCATAAAACATTTTGAAAGTTATTTTGCCACTGAGTCAGTACTGAAGCAGATATGCATGGAGATTTGGCATTTAATATGTGAGGTGGTTTTGCCCCTTTTCTGTTGTGGGAAATTTGGTTATAAATTTTTCATGACATAGTTCTTTTGTCTGTCAGCACCTTTTACTTTGGGAAAAAAGTCTTCTTGACAGCCACTTTGAGCCTGCTCCTCCAGAGTTTTAACTCGTCACAGTAAAAAATGTTTAGGAATAATAAAAAAAAAAAAAAAATAAAAAAAAAAAAAGAAGAAGAAGAAATATGGACAAAAATAAAGAGAATTTAAGAAAATATTCCCTTCTTTGTTGTTTTTTAAAAGGTACTAGATATATCTGTCTTCACATAAAATGAAATGAAGAAATTCTCTGTGGCTCAGGAAGAAATCAGAAGACAAAGTTTGTAGCTGCAGGCCAAAGGCTCCAGGAATGTCTGCATTCCACATAGCATTCAGGCTTGAAAGCCTTTCCGTTAGAGGAATCAGAGTGAGAAACAGAAAGGCCCTACCTCATCACAGAGTGATACCTGTTCTTAATCTTATGAACTGTGAAAACTAATGCTCTTTTAAAAGCTGAGCTTTTTCTGGTACAGATATTCTTGGTGTACACAGAGATAGTCACAAGTCAAAATCAGGCTTACCTTTCAGGGTTAACTGATATATGTTGCACTACCTCCATTGCCAAGAACATGAATGTAATGCTGGCTTGTCTCTGTACATATGCCACAGGTTTGGTATAAGTAGTTGTATTGTGAAAAGGGAGAAAGAAATAGATAGTTCAGTGTTCTAGGTAAAAAAATGTAACTACAGACACAGCAGTACAGAATTAGTCAGCTATTCCGGTCTTTAGACTATGAGTACGTTTCCTCAGAACACACTTCAAAAGACTCAGTTTTCAGTGCTAACAGACAAAAAAAAAAAAA
>VZTJ01003429.1:44735-62059 GCA_013397795.1 Orthonyx spaldingii
AGCAAGGTCATCTATTATCTTAGATGTAGGTAAAGGGGACTTAAGTGCACACACGTTGCATTGCAGCTCTGAAAGGTGGACAGTACCTCATGAGAAAACAATGCTTAACTTTTCCAGAGAGTCCATAACAACTTCTTTTGTTTAATCTAGGGTGAATGGTTATTGACTGTTGTCTCTTGACAACTTGTCCGACTGCCATTCCAAGGAAGTGAGTACCTCCATCCTCCTGAGAACATCAAAACAAGGCAAACATGACAGCCTGTGTACAGATCAATGCCACAGAGAAAGTTGCTCTCTTTCCTCCAGAGCAGTGCAGCAATGCTGTCATATTTCACAACCCAAGAAATTCCAGTTTCAGAGTTCATTTGAGAAGAAGGGTTTGTTTTCCAGAAAAAAAAATTAAATAACCAAACCAAACCAACAAAAACAACAACAGCAACAACAAAAAAACTTTAATAACTTCCATTAGACAAGTCACAAATGTAACACAATGCATGACACTCAAATCCAAAAAGACCTCTTTTTCAAATTCTGCATGTAGTTCACACCTGGCAACTACTAGTCTTCAGCTTATTGATAACACAGTTCATTGCATATATCCAGTTTTCCCTTTGCATGATTAGCACCTTTTTAAAAAAAAAAAAGTTACTTGCCAGCATGGCTATGGAACATAAATCACATAATATAAAATGTAAATAAAACATAAATAAACCAGCAAAATATCTGGATATCCAATGTGTAAAGCTAAAAGGAAATAACTTTACACACTTCATTAGACCTTGTCAGAAAGACCCAACTTCTCCTCCTCAGAACTTGGACTTTAATCATTCTGCATGAAATTACTTGTGTTGCACAAGAAATAGGGATTTTCTTGTGTGAATTACTTTCTCTTTTCATCAGTCCTTTCCTGCAGTCATTCCTTCATTGTCAGAGTCCTTGAACACTGCTTCCTATCAGTCCTCCCCATCATCATTCTGTGATCAGCCAAGTCTCTCAAAAATCACTTTCAATTTCTTTAAAAATGAACTGTCTACGTAATCTGTTGTTATTCAAAAATGCACATAAGGACAAAGAATTGCTGGGAAAACTTCAGTGCTTTAGGTTACCTTCCTGCAACCAGCATAGCTGGAGAAAGAGAATGAATCACAGGTCACAGAAACCATGAGCAATTCAAATGGCCATGCAAAATATAGTTAGCCCAACAACAATTGTGAATATTTCAGTGGCTTCCATAGTCTACAATGATGGTCAACATGGACAATAAAACATCCAGATATTAGAGCACGGAAGAATGTTTTTTTCATGCTAATACCTCTTCCTCATTATATCCCACTGGAAATTGCCACTCAACAGTGAAGATAAGCAACAATGAAATTCTCAGTTTCATGGAAATCTCTAATAGTTCTGGAGGCCTGGAGGGTTCTGAAAAAAATAGAACAAACACAATAGAATTCAAAATTTCATTTGAAATTATGAAAAATACATTTTTGGTGCATATATGGTTTTTGGTGTACATTGTTTTATAATATCAGCACATTCTTCTTTATCTTTAGAGCATTAACAAAACACATAATTCAAAAAAGGAAAAAAACCTCAGAAAAAAAATGCCAAATTTTGACAGTTTTGTTCTTTTTGCATTATAATATAGACAAGAATTTTCTTTTCCTTTAGCTAGTTATAGTTGCCATGCAGCCAGAGAAAAACGTTTGTAAAAATTTTTGTTACATCAATGAAAAGGGAATGATTCTACTGTCATGAAAAGGAAGAGGTCACAGGTCCCCTTCACCTAAGCATTGATGTCTGAGACACGGGAGAATGGTTCAGCTGCAGGATGATGTTGGCTGCTTCCTCATTTTGAATGGAGTATAAATAAACATGCTGAACTCTGCAATCTCAAGTTTAAAACCTGTATATGAAAGAAACTTCCTTGTCTTTCTCCGACCATATTAACTGTGCATTTTATGAGACTGATGATAAACTTTCCCTTGTGATCTTGGACATCACCTTCACAAGACTGGATATAAGATTCTGGAACCTCTTTCTTGTGGAAATTGAATGGAATTTTAAGTTAATCAGAGACTTGTTTTTCTCTATGTGGGTTCTCGTAGCTCTTTGTAGATCACTTTTTCTTTTTGGTCAATAAAACTATAGCATTAATATTCATTATTTTAGAGTTTTCTTTACCTTTCACTGTCCTCATTTCTTATCTCACATTTCTATGTGCCTAGAGAAAACTATCAGAGTGCTTTCACATGTCCAAACTGCGTGTTTTTCCAGTTTGAGGAGGAAGTTAGGGTAAGGAGAAGATGATTATTTCCTTCTCAAGTTCAGCATTATGCAACATAGATGTGTTTCTAACACAAACATTGATCTTTACTTGGTTTTTATTAATATCAAAGGTATGCAGTGTGATTTCCTAAGTGTAATTAATCTCAAACAGCTGCTGAACCCCAACAAAGACCTACATTTATATCAAAATTACATTTCAATGGCAATGATGTAATCACCGTAAATTATATGTGTTTAGCAATAAGAAAGGCTCGAGATGTTGTCTCTTGCTTGCACATAGAAATTTCTTTTGAAGACATTATGATCATATGAAAAAACCAAAGAAATTAGTCATTCTCAATTATGGCAAATACATCTGTGTTGTCATCCTGTTATGAACTGAATGCTTATTAAATCTTTGGAGAATTATAACTCTTCTGTACTCAGTCTGTCACCATCTTACTAAACCCTCTAGCTACATAGGAATAAATTCATATACTGAAACAGAAATTATGGCCAGCAATAAGCTGCAGCCTGCGTTTTTATCACCACTGGAATGAGGAGCAATACCTTAGTGAAATCAACATTTTAGCAACTAAGGTAAGCTAATTATTTCCACAGAAATTGCTTTACATTTTCAGGATCATCTCTGTTTTCCCTGTCTAAACTCCAGGCAAGGATTAACAGTCTGCAGCTCTAATTTCATAAACACAGCCAGCCACTCACCACCTTCCCTCCCCAGCAAAAAGCACCCGTCAGTCACAGGTGAAAGCAAACTCCTACAGAGGAGATTTTGTCTGTCCCAAGACTACTCTGTTCTCCCCCATCCCAGATACTTCTGTAGGTAACTGTTAATGGCGCTAACAAGTCTCGCCGTGTGCATCTATTTTTCTTTTTGCCTCCAGACTGTCATACTTTTAAATTTGCAAGTAATACTTGTGTTACTCTATAACAACTATCTAAAATTTTGATATGTTGGACTGATACAGAAACTCAGCAGATAAAAACTAATGATCTTGCTAAAAACACAGATGTATTGAAAACAGAACAAATACCTGAAATGACGGCACTTTTTTCTTTGCTTTTAGTTCTCTCCCTAAAAGGCATTTCTCCTCTGCTAGGCATAACAAACAACTCTGCAATTGTTACATGAAAATAAAAATCAGAACTTTAAAGACAAAAGTCTGACAAAAAGAAAAAAAAAAAATCATTCTTTCACAGTTCTGGTCTTAATTAATTTAGGCTGTACTACTAGAGAAACAGATGTAGTTCAGCAGTTGTAGCACTTATAAAATCGCAGCAAATCATGCCTGTGTCTAAATCTCCCTACCTTACATATTTGGGAGGATACATTCCAAAAACACAGTGCCTTACCACACCATTCATTTCTGCAGACCTTTTGTTTTAGTAAAGAAAACATTAGATTGAGAAAGTTCTACCCCTTAAGTGAAATGGAAGATTCATTTTTAAATTATAAAAAAGTTTGCCCATTACTCATGTGGGTTGAGGTTTTTTATGGATTGCTCAAGATGGTATGATATGTCTAAGTGAGAAATTTAGAAGGGAGACAATTGGGGAGGGCTTTTTAGTGAATTGAGTTCTCTGGAGTAAAAATAATTATTTCTCCTCCTTCAATTTTCCCGGTGCTCTGGCATGTTTATTTTCCATAATTTTTGTCACAAGACCTCAAATAAATCAGTAAAGACTTGCCTTTCTTTCAGGCTGTTTTTATAAAATTAAACGCATTCAGTGCTGCTTGCAACGTTCTCTCCTCCACAAGACACAAACCCTTGTGCACACACATACGACAGCGTCTTGCTACTAGACAGAGATAAATTCCTCACCACTGTGATCATCAGACACTAAGCCAAACTCATCTTCTTTTCTTTCCTTTTTTTTTTACCCCACTCTGTTATTCATAGAGACCACAGGTGAACCAGGAGAAAATTATTACAGTGTGATGACTGCTGAAATGATAGAAGGTAAAGAAGATGGATTATCACGGTGCTGACATGATTTGTATGGATTTCCAGAATTAAGCTGTTCACTTAAAGTGACCGTCTTCTTTGCACCCACGATATTGCAGCTGCCCTAGTAATAACCTTCATCTGCACTTGTGAGCCAAGTGAGCAGAGCACGTTTCCCATTACCTGTCAAGCGAGTATGTAGAGTTCTTCTGGCCCCGCAGTAATAGCAGGGCTGCTGGTGAACAGAGTAATAAACACCTACTGAGAGGGATGTAGCGTGAAAAGATCTCATCACCTGCCATTAGCACGCTGATGAATAATGCAGCATTTTCGGTGGCAGATGTCAGGGGTGGGAGGAAGAATCACTTCTGTAAATGCTCTGGTGAGCACTTCAGCACAAAGTGAGAGGTGATAGCAACAGATGCATGTGACAAAATTACACTTGCTATTGTGTTTTAAAAGAAATGGGAACATTTACTTCACAAATAGCTGGCAGGCTTTCTCCATCTCTATCTCTCTCTCTCTCCCCCTTCCCCTTTCCCATTCCCCCTCCCTCCCCTGTCCTCCTCCCCTTCTCTCCCCTCCACCTTTTTGTTCCCTCAGAGTCAAAAGATGCTGCAAACTATCAAACTAATTCACATACTGCTAAGCATTTACAGCTCCTAACTTAACCACTGTATAAGGGGCAGTGGGACTTGGCAGTCCAGCCAGTTAAGTGCTTTTTCTTGCAGGCCCAAATTGACAAATCAATTGAATAGGAAAGAAAAAATAATATTAGGTATTAGAAATAATAATAATAGTAATAAATCTTTTTTTCTATTTAAATTCCCTTCCCACTGTAAGTTTCATTTCTCTCCTTCAAAAAATCTCTACAAGCCTCTGTAGAAATGACAGTGCCAAGTGAAGTGACAATTCCTGGATTTCATGTGGTTAAATCCCTCTGAGGCTCTGCCACCAGTAAAAAAGGTCTCGCTAATATTAAAGTTATCAAGAAATATCCTATTACTCCTCCTGTTCCACTCACCTATTTTGCTGCTGTAAATAAAGCAAAGAAGTGACATGGTAACACAACTGGTTCCTGGATGTGATTTTAAGCATGGCAATCCCTCTTGGGCAATCAGTGCAAGTATTGATAATTGTTGCCAATTATTTTTTTGACTTAAGAGAAATCACAAACCCAGACCAAGTCCTTGTTAATGTCAAAAGGTTTTGGCATGATGGGATAGTAAAGGACTGCCAGGCTGCCACAACGACTTAATTCCCTGTACCTAAAAGCACAGGTCTCAGAGAGTGTGCAGTTGAATTTTACATAAGTTTTATGCCATTACTTTCTTGCAGAGAGAGTTCCTCAGCACTAGATATGAATGAGGCTGAAAATCTGTCATATTTGACACCTACATATACTGGGGGGAAAAAGTATGAATTCATAACCAATAATAATATTATATGACTGAAATATTATTCTTTGCACATGCTATCATCTTGTCTGGTGAATCACAGATTCCGATGATTTAGAGGAACTGGTCCCAAAACAGAAATGTTTTCTGATTATCTTCAGACTTGTTTTCAGTGGTATTTTGAGCCAAACAGGCCTTTTGGTCAATTGCTGCCACTCAGCACAGTAACTTACTAACATCAAAGTTCCTGGGTAACTGGATGACACAAATGGTGAGATTTTAATACAGAAAAGACCTTAGCTCCTGAACATCTGCACTCAGTGAGAGCTGGACACACAACAATCATCATGTGTTGGATGCCTGAAGGACAGCTGAGAAGAAAAAGGAAGAACTGTTGAAAACCAGAGGATGGTAATGTTTAAAAACTTTATTGTAACAGGTGAATCACAGGATGGCATAGATGTTGTCATTGCTCAGAGACTTGTTCTTATTCAAGTGCACTGCACAAGCCACAAAAGTAAGAGTTCTGTCAGAGTCCTAGTTTCTACCCCTCTGCAAGCCATGCACACATTTATACTCTCATAATTTTCCAACTGGTTACTGAAAGGCTAGGAAAGGCTACTGGGCTATATAAGTTGTGCATTAAAGAGCTCTGAAAGGGTGAAAAAAAAGTCTCAATTTTTAAACAGGATCTTGGAAAACATATTGCAGGACAGAATCTGTCTTCTGGTCACCTTTTTGGCTGCAGTTGTTATTGCCTAAGTTCTTCTGCCACTGCATGTTCACATACATTTCAAAGGTCAGTGTTCTCCTGTTTGCCAGTGCTGTATCACAAAGAGACAGTGAGACTTAGACAAGGATGCAACACTTCAGCAAAATGAAACCTGTGAGATGAGCAATGCAATGGGGAACTTCCTTCAAATGATAAAAATGCCATTATTAGAAGCAGAGAAGGCAGAGAATATATCCCAAAAGAAAGAGA
The DNA here is from genome assembly GCA_013397795.1 of Orthonyx spaldingii. Taxonomy (NCBI): domain Eukaryota; kingdom Metazoa; phylum Chordata; class Aves; order Passeriformes; family Orthonychidae; genus Orthonyx; species Orthonyx spaldingii. The sequence goes on from VZTJ01003429.1 coordinate 51,350, forward strand.
GAATGTTCTTTAAGAAGAAAGGCTTCTAATCCACTTGAAGCATGGATAATCAAGACAAGGAAAATACTCATAAAAACTCCATATGAACACAGTTGTTATTAGCAGAGGGTTACTTTGAACAGTGATTTAAAGACTGGGTAGAATTAAGAGGTACAGAGACATAGCTACAAATAAATCTGGCACACTGGAGCTGTGCCTGCTAACACAGAAACTTTTAAAGGATGGGTATAAATAACACCAGTTTCCTCTAGGGGAGGAGCATGAATAATCTGGAAAAGAAAGATCACCACCTCTTCACCCTCATCACCCAGTCTATTTATCTGGAAAATTTATGCCAAACCCAAGAAGTGAACCCACTTTGCTTCATTTGGCATTTCTCTTTGCAGTAGATCAGATTATATGGAAGTAGGGTTGTAAATGATATGCTTGTAAGTAATGTGGAAAATAAGTGAAAGTTACAGGAATGAAAAGACATCTCTCTTCAAGGTTTAGGTTTGAGTGCCCTGGAGATAATCCTTGGAAGGATTGAAAAGCTTGAAAAGCTAAGATTTTGCTTTTCAAACTTGAATAGAAAAAGAAATATGATAAATTGAAAAACAAATGCTGCTGCAAAAAGAAAAGTAGTGATTTCATATGGTCCCTTTTTCCATAGGGGATCAGCTTAAGATTCTCTAAAATAAAGGGTTTGCTGTTTTGGTAATTATATACCTGCCTGGAAACCTGCTGCATTGTAATACCTCTTCTTTTTTTGCTCATAATTTCATAGCTTTTTAAGAAGAAAATACACCACACCTACCTTCTAAACTTGTAACTCTTCATGGTAACACTTACAGTTCGATAAACTTCCCAACAGGTGGTGTTCACAGAAGTTTTGTAAATATCACTAGAATCCAGAAGAAAAGACATTAAAAGCTAAAAAAGTTTTGATAAAAAACAACATTTGCCATGTGTTTTGTGCCCTACTATTATTCCCACCAATAAGTAAGTCTAAAAAGGGCCACCTATTATTGTAGTGATGTATCTAAAAAAATCTCAAGTTGCCTGTAATAATCTCCATTATGTATAATGACCATTTTGATAATAGTCTTTAGAAGAGGTAATGGCCCTGCTGAATGGTTATTACCTGTCTGTTCATGCTGGAAGCAAGATGCAGAAGCCAAAGGGGACAGTGAAATGGTCCTTGTAGCGCAGTCTGAAGGAATAAGAAATATTTAACAGAATGCAAGAAACAGACAAGCAAGCATCTTTGCTTGTAAAATTGTCTGTAGCAGTGCACTAAGCCGTTGTGAATTTTGTGAAATAATAGAGGTATAAAATAATAATTAATAAGAGTAATAATAATAATTGGCAAACTATCACTGTGAGAGCTATTTAATTTTAAGAGTCACAAACTCAGTTAGAAAATAAAAGATTACCTGAATGATAAATATAGTTTGGTTCATTATGGAATGTTAAAAATTGTTATATTCCAATTCTATACCATGCCATAGGAGCAACATCACTTTAATCCAGAGAGACCTCTGCACAAATCAAAGGTCAAAAGTGTTCACATTTTCCACAAAACTACTCCAAAAATGTTCCCATATACAAAAATATAGGGCTATAAAAGCAGCAAATAAGTCCTGTCAGAGCTGTAAGGACTCAAACTGGTTTTTAAAACAGACAGAATTATCTTGTAAATGAAGCCTAGGCATAGACAATCCACTGTCACAAAAACATCAGGACATCAAAAATTTATGTCACCTCTGCCCAAGCTAGATGATCAGCCCTAGAAGTTAACCCTTAATTCATATCCATTAAAATAGTAAGTTCTTCCAAGCAGAGTTTGCCTTTAAAATCTTCACAGTGTTAAATAAAATTTGATACTGATTTCAATTGTGACCTGTGAGATTTACCACAGAATAAAGATGCTTGTAACAAATAAATACTGAATTATGAAATTATGAAATACTATTCTGGCCTCATGCTTAGAAGTACACTGGGATATTATTTCACTCAATAATGTTGGGTTAAAAACACAGAAGTAAAAACAAATGTTCTGTCCTTGAAACTAAAGGAGACAATTGAGAGAATCTCAGTTTAACAGAAAGAAAGGTAAAGTCTTGGTTGAAAATGCAGGAGACCATGGATTCTGCATGGCTATTCCATGTAGACTGAACAATACCACTGAGCCATGGTATTTCAGGAATACAATACAAGAATGTGTTTTATGTCTTAAGGTGTATTACGTTTTTCCCAAAATTTACTCTGTTTTCATTCCTCAGAACCTCTGTAAGAGGCAAGTGTGAGCATTCAGAAAGAGGGATCTCATCCAGATCTGTGATTATTTGGAATAACGAATGTCTTTAGCAGAGATTCCTTTTGTCAGCAGCCTACTGGGTTCAGGGAAACCCAGAAGATCCAGTAAGAAAGCTCACATACCATAAACATTTTATTGCTTCCTTCTCCAGGTTGATCAGGAAGGCATGAAGGAATGCCAGCTGCATGCACTCCTCTGGTGTCTTGTTGCACTTGTGCACTGAATGGGGACACTCCATCGCTCAAGAAGAGTTATTAGAACAGACCTGTAGGCACTGGCAATCTTGGATCTAGCTCTCCGTTCTGGATTGGCTCGTATTGTGACTTGAAACGAAAAGTTTAGTCTGCAGGGATAGTGATGATATCTCCTGCCTTGCTTTTCTTCATTATTATTACACTAACTTGCTATCATTAAAGAAAGAAAGGGCAAATTATAATCATGATTTAACATCTAACAGATGTTTTATTTACTATTACAGACAATAGCACTGAGTAGTTTCCTCCATTGTCTCCTCCCATTTTGATTCCTTTTCTGGTTCTTAAATTGGATTCCAAAGGTCATCTCTCACTTTTAAAATAATTTCCCTCACTGTAGTTCTACAAGATACACATCTTAGGTAGAGTATTTCTTCTTTCTTGCCACCTGTGTGAAAGCAGTTTTTCAGTCTTGTCTCTTTAGTTGAGCAATTTGCCCTTTGCCTGAGAACTCCATAAACATTGCATGAACCTAAAAAAGTGATTCAGGACATCTTAAACTGCTGATTAATTGAAGAGGTTTGAACTTATATATTCTGCAAACACAGTTGAAACCCTGTGTCATAAGGGGTTGTATGAGGAAATAACAATGTTTAAAGAAAAATAACAAAATAATAACTTATACACTATAAGGCAGTCCAGAATAAGAAATTGCTTCAAAAAGAACACCACACTTATTGTCAGAAAGAGGAAACAGCATTCACCAGCGTGAGAAAAAGGGGACCACCCTGACGTTTCTTCAATTTGCACTTGATGGTCATTTAAGTTGAATTTAATCATAGAGACTATGCTACTGGTTCTCAGTCAGACACAAAAATAAATGTCTAGGTAGTGTCTGAAATAACTAACACTTAAGAGCACAGGTAACTACACATAATTACAACACAAGAAAATGAAAATGTGAAAAAACAGTTTGAAATTGTACAGCCTTGGATATAATTAATGCCATTAAATAGGAAATTTAATCCCTGTTACTAGCACCGCAAGTCAAAAAAATTTTTTCTCACAGAAAAAGTTACAGAGACATATAGAAGATGCAATGTGGAGCAGCCCTAATGAGTTCCTGGTAGTCAGCATCAGTCAGAGAGAGGTTTTTACAGAAGTAATAGACATTGTTTTAGGACAAAAAACAAGACTATATAAAATACAATTACAGAAAACTGCCTTTCATTTGCTACTTTGCCACTATAGTTTGTGAACTGCTAAGGCTTTTATTAATTAAATTAGGCAATATATGACTTAAATATGAAAATTCAATTATATTTATCTTATGGATGATGGGTTTTGGCTTATATCTAAATTTTCTTAACTTGTCTAAATTTTTTGCCTTAATAATAGCCTCTAGTATTTAGTTCTACTGGACAATTAGGAATTCCCTGAAGAAAAAAAAAATTCTTCTATCATTTATAAATATGGCAATTATTTGTCTATAATTCAGTTCTTCTTTTGATATTAATAATCAAGCCATCTCAGATAGCCCGTCAAATGGAAGCATCCTTGTGGAGAATACAAAACTTTTACAAATGCCCTTTCAAACTTTCATCTAATCTGAAAGAAAAACAAAGCTGTGATCATTTCAAAAAGATAAGGTTACAAGAATGCTCATAAATAAAAATATATAAATAAATAGCTTACTCTACATAATGTCAAAAAGAGCAAAAATAAATTATTTTATATGCCTTTTTTTGATGCAATAAAGCTGAAGTCAGAAATGTTAAAACTTTTGCTTGAAAATGTTATTTACGAAATAGACTACACCAGATTCCTTTTGTTACTCTTTAATGAGTAACAATTTAATGACAATTTTACTTTTAAAAAGCACAAACAAAAAAAGTATTTTTATGTTAGATTTTTTTTTTTTTCTTTTTAGAAATAATTCTTTTCAGGAAAAAGAAGATGTTTTGACATTTCCTGCTTATACAGTTTCTGAGCTGACCTTTCCAAGTACTTTGTAGGCTCAGGTTCATATCCTTGCCACAGACCTGCTTGGACAGGCTATACTTAGCTTCATGGTTAAGCCATTTGTAACTCTGGGATAAGTAGTGCTCTGCTGTTTCGCTGATTTCTCAACCCTGCAGGACTGCAGTGTCTTCCTATGCTATAACAACACCTGCCACCTCCAAGGCGTTTCACGATGCTCAAGGTTTCCTAGTTACTTATGCAGCACAGGAGTTTCTCAGCCTGGTGTGCTAGAGAGGAAGCCAGCCCTGTACCTGGGAAGGGAAAATGGGGCACAGTAAGGCTGGGTGACCACATGTGCTGCCACAAAAGGTCTGCATAGTGCAGGTTCACCTTTCCTGCTCTGCTGGTTTCATCCACAGAACATGACATGCACCAGAGCCAAGACATAATTAGGAGGCAGTATCTCAATGCTTGGGGAACTTTGGACTTTTCACACTCTTTATTTTTCACAGCTGAAAACAAGAGATTATTATCAGTCACCAGAGAGCTGAATGTTCCAGAAACACATTTGTTTCAAACACTTAGTATATGAGTCATACGCAAGCTGACAAGATAGCCTGCTCCAAGATCTGTCCCTCCACTCTTTCCACTGCTTGCTATTTATATATTTTCCCATTTATGGAACCATTCTGTTAGCCATCTCTGAGGTATGTTCACGACAAAAAAATATTAAAATCACGTAGTCACGGAATGGTTGAGATCGGAAGGGATCTCTGGAGGTCAAGTGGATCACCACCTTGCTCAAACTGGACTGCTTGTTCTTGCATATTTTTGTCCATGGTCAATTGCCCAGGACTATGTGCAGAGGACTTTTGAATAACTTCAAACAAATGGGTACCAAAATACGTAGACTTTATAGTACCTACTTGTAGAACACTGGGGTTCTACAAGGACACAGGAAGGAATAACATGATTTCTTTTACATGGCTATAACACCATATGTGTCTGTGCATGTAAAAGGTACTGATGAATTGTAAAAAATGTAAGGTACCTAAGCAGTAAATGAAGCAAACTACCTTCTCTGCAAAATTTAAAAACAGCTAAGAGAATGATGTGGTCTCTGTAAATTTTGCCTGAATTAAAGGCACAATTAATGAATCAGGCTCCCACAAAAGAATCAGACTCCTAGGTGAAGAAGAATAGGAAAGGAAAGGAGATAAAACTGTAAATTATCGATTAGCACACACAATAGGCCTTCTTGACATAAATAGATATATTTGAGCATATTTTATGCCAAATTATATCCATTTCAGATTACAATAAAAATAAAAATGAAAAAATATATAATTCATTGTAATTCATATAAATTTTAAATTATATCTGAAGTGCATAATGAGCAGAAGAAATACACATTGATAAAGCCAGAGATTATAGTGTAGAATTAAGCTTGATTCTTACAAATAAGTGTCAAAAGTTTATTCTGTGAAAAGGGTATTATCTGTTCTCTCAATTGGTCAAATACATTCATTTCAGACCTTGATAAAAATTTTTTAAAGTCTTACTGAAATCAGACAACAAGTAAGAAAAAAAATTACAAAATAGTAGTTCTGTGTTCAATAATAGCATTCTTATATTCTCTTTCTTTTTCTCACTCTTTTTAAATCCCAGATCATATAAGCTTTTTAATTCAGTCTGATCAATTTAATACATGAGCTTGTCTTTTGTCTACTTTTTTGGCAGCAACAAAGAATTACTGTAATGAAATAATTTCTGGCTGGCATGGTGCCCAGGAAACTTGTGGAACCATTGTGGCTGCTTTACGTTCATTCCTCACAACAGCTATTTGAGTAGAAAGCTCTGGGATGACAATTTATTTCTTCTGAGGTTTTATGATATTCAATGGCCTGAAATATCCTACTTGATGGCTATTTGCATCATTATGGGTCTGCCATAAATGATACAAATTGCCATAAAACATGAGGAAAGGCCTATATCACATCTTTATGTAGATTTGTCATCAATGACGTTTGAGTTTGTTCAGGGTAATTCCATTCATGTAGTTGAAGACAAAACCCTCCTCTTATCAGGCATTTCTAGACAAGACATTTGGGGTTTCTGTTGCCTATTAAATGGGACAAAGAAACAGATTTTTTTTTTTTCCAGTGCACATAGCACCAGCTCAGGAGCCAAAAAAAAAGAAAAAAAAACCCGCATAGATTCTGATGTTGTTTACTACCAGCTAGAGAGAACCACCTACAGTTTTTTGGGTCTTTTGTCCCTCACTGTGGAACCCCCATTACAGCCAGATTAACTACCCAAATCCCTATTTGTACTACTACTACTACACCTTCAGGAAAGGAACTTACCTCTGTCTAAATCTTGCTACAGAAGATTGTCTATCTCATTTACTGCCTAACTGTCAGAATTTGAAATATCCAGCATATGAGGAGATTTGAAGGAAAATATAGGAAAGTTGTAAACTAACTCCATTTCTGTTTGGTGATATACTGTCTATGAGAAGAGACATTGTGTACCATGGATGTATGGACTTCATCTCTTTCCAGCTGTCAGACTTATGGAGGGCAAAGTCTAGGCTCATTTTTATTTTCATGAAATTCTGGTAATAATTATTTTCATGCTAACAATAACTAATTCTATTAATAATAATTAATTTGGCTAAGTGTACCCAATCTCTGATCTCATGTTCAGATTTAAGGCAGCAGTTGGTCCAATATGAATGCAGTTACCTGAGAGCATCCCCAGTAAAACTGAGACCAAAACTGGAACAAACACAGGTAGCTAGTACAGCACCAGTAATAAAACCACCCCTTACAAGGAGAAATACTAATTAGGAAACAGCACAAACATTCTGACTTACAACAGGAAAGTTACACAACCTTGTGATGACACTTTCATCTAAACTGAATACTATCCATACCAGTAGAGCTCTGACATTCTGAGCTACACACACAGGTTTGAACCTGCAGTAAATTCCTTGAAAGCAACAGGATAGTTCAGGGTTTATGACAGTATAGTGGAGATAAGGATGTGGTCCAATATTTGGCAGAAGCTCTAAATATCTCCTCTGAAACCATGCCTGGACATCAAAAACAAAACTCAGGAAATGATACAAAATTGAAAGCTTGTTCCAATTCTCAAGTGTATGTAGTTGTTTTAGGGCATCCAAATAAATTTACTAGATTTCTTATTTTATCTTCAGACATAAAAACAGTTTGGGCACATTTACAAGATTAACTTATTGCAGTTTAGCATCATTCTCAAAAAGGCATGTCAATTGTCTGCAGTCTGAATAATTTTGCCAGTTCAGTTACAGTGGTGTAATTAAAGCAGTATCCAATGAAACAGTTATTTAATAAAAGAAAGGTACTGAGCTAATAATGATTATCAGAAAGTAAGTCTATCTAGATATCTCATCAGCAGCTGTCTCTGTTATTTGCCTGATAATACCATGCTGTGGGATTTCCACCTTAGCATATTTCTTCTTCACTTTGCATAGTGCTGTTGACATCCCATTGAGAAGTAGTGATGTTCAGTTCTGTAAGTTGCTAACTAATTTGCCACAATGTCTAATTTTGTGAGTCATCATCCCTGCTCGTTGTACTGATTTGAGCTCTGTTTTGTTAAAATCCCTGACTGTTAAACCAATGTTAGCTTCAGTTTTATGTCACAGTGAATACAATGAATTTGTTGTTTGTAAAGAAATACCATGCTTGCCTTTAATTCTGCAGGCCAAGTCACACATGAAACATAATAATAGTAGTAGAACACATAGAAAAATCATGACCCATCACCAGGCTGACAGAGAGAATAACACACCTCCCATTTCCCAGCAGAAAACTTATTCAATAATACTTAAAGGGAAAAAACTCGTTGTATCTTGTGTATACAAATCCACCAGCACATACATAGGTTGTAAATTGCTGATTACAGACTTGTAATCATTCATTAAGTTTGATCTCCTTGAACATCAGCTGTACTGAATTAATTCTGTTTAGTAAGTAATTACCAGGAAGAAACACTTGAGTTTTCAATCCTGCTTCCTACAAATATCAGATGACATATCCAGAAAGCGTTTCAGTGATGGAAACCAGATGAACTGCTGAAAGCAATGGCCCTCATTTTATTATCATGAACACCGAGTAAAGTAAATGTAGCAGTAAGCAGGATTGCATTTCTTAAATATTCTGGGACAAACATAATCAGAACCAAGAGAGACAGACACAATTCCATTTTGTTCTTTAAATATTTTATTTCAAAATACCTTTAACACTGACAACAATATTCAAGGAAATGTAGCAAAGGATATATTTTTGTCAGTAGTGGTAATAGAAGCATAAACTGGAAAAGTTGTACTACATTATAACTCCAAGTCGTATGCTAGCTTCATTTATGCATCCTGCTTCTATTTCATAGCTTCTTCAGGAGAGAACAGCCCACAAAGCAGCCTTGTGAAATTAGGAAAAGGCTCAAGTCAATATCAGCCCTTCTGAAGGCTTAACAAGGATACCCAGGGTAGAGAGCCATACTTAAAAAGCATAAAAAATTCCCATTTGGAGCATGAACTTTGTCTGTGGGGCAAACTAAAAATAAAACAAAACAGAAAAACTAGAGAATAAGCCATTTAAGATGAAGTTCTCTTTTTCCCATTATATCATTATCGTAGGGGCTTCTAAAATGAAAAGGGCTGTGATATCTTCCTTGAGAAGATTGAAAGGAAGTGCACAGAACACTCTAAAGCAGATCTCTAAAGACCCCAAATTCAAACTACAAATACGCCTCTGGGATCCAATATGAGTGAGAACCCCTGGGGACTGAAAGTTGCGTCCCTATGGTGGGAAGAGGGAACCTGACACAATGTGGAATTAGAAGTGATCAGACAGGAGCTGTGAAGCAAAATCTGATTTATAGCTAAGGGACAAATATGTTACAGATTATTTCTGGCTTCTCTGGAGGAAGTTTCCAGAAGGGTGGTGTGGTAGATCCTCTCTGACGTGCCCAGAGCAAAATGGATTTGCTGAGCACCAAAGAACTATGTGTGAGGGCAAGGTGGTAAAAACACTATCAAAATGTATAGTCTTCTTTCTCTACACCCATCCAGAATAAAGAATATATACTGTTTATATGTTGCTGCCAAAGAACTTTTTTACTGTTGTTCAGTGGTGCATTTGGATGATATGAAATATATTTCAAAGACCCAGGCATCACCTCTTTTCATGTTTTCTGATTGCTATAATCTCTGAAGAAAATCATAGAATTACAGAACCATAGAAGGCTTGGGTTGACAGGGAACTTAGAGGCCAACTAGCTCCAAACCCCTTGCCATGAGTAGGGACATCTTTCACTAGACCTGATTGTTCAAAGCGCTGCCCAACCTGGCCGTGAATACTTTCAGGGATGGGGCATCCACAGCTTCTCTGGGTGACCTGTTCCAGTGCCTCACCACCCTTACACTGAAAAAGCTTTTCCTAATCTGTAATCTAAACCTACTCACTTTCAGTTTGAAGTCATTCCCCCCTGTCCTGTCACTACAAGTCTTTGGAAAACATCTTTATCAATTTTACCTGCAGATTCTCTTCAGGTAATGGAAGGCCTTAATTAGGTCACTCCAAAGTGCCCACCCTAATTAGAACAGTGGTGCTCTTAAAAATCAGGCAAATGAAGGACATTTGTTGGAGGTAAAGTAAGATATTAACGTAAAATCCCAGAATTACTTGTGTGTCTGATCTGCTTAGCAAGTAAGTGCTCTGTGAAAACATCTGTCTGTATTTTGCATCACACCAATTATCTTATTTCTGATTAACAAGCAATAAATAAGGCTATAAATCATCACATTAATTCTGTTTAGTAAGTAATTACCAGGAAGAAACACTTGAGTTTTCAATCCTGCTTCCTACAAATATCAGATGACGTATCCAGAAAGCATTTGTAATGCTAGGACTGATTCCATATATTAATAGTAGATTGCTGCCACTTTCTTCAATTCTTTTCCCAGACCAAATGAAAAGCATTCTGAGTTCAGGAAAGAACTAAAAGAAATAGGGTAAAAGATACTTGAAAGTAAGGCTTAGAGAGCTGCTCCAAGGATGAAACCTTTTCTGATGCTTGTTGTTTCTTTAGTTTTCTTTAACTGTCTGAAGATGACACAGTCAGGAAGACTAAAAGACTTATGAGAGAGGGGGAAATTGTCTGTGCACGTCAAGGGGAGGGAGTGTGTGTGGGTGTATGGGGGGGGGG